>JBBMOE010000010.1:8750794-8973294 GCA_037975065.1 Chaetodon trifasciatus | reverse complement strand
TGTGTGGCAGTGAAAGGGATTTCTAAATCACCACATTTAAACATTATGGTCAAAACACAGTTATCCAAAAATGGATTTTGTATCTTTCGGTGTGTAGTTCTGACCCTGACAAAAACAAACGAAAGCTGCTGTAAAACTAAAATTAGATATATAAAAACTGAAACTAAGCCTTTCTGAAAAACACACTGAAAACTAACTAAAATGAACTCGATATGATAAAATGATGTAAGAACTAATTGAAAATTCAAAACTATTAAAACGCAGTACTGTGGAGGAGGAAGGAGGAAGAGCAGAAGATCTATTTAAAAGAATTAAATTGCACTTTGAGTTAAATTATTTTCATGTTCTCAAAATAAAATGAAGCATCTAAAGCACAAGTTTCAAGTTTTCCAAAAAACTCACCTGAAAAAGTTGAATTTACAGTGCTGAACAAATTTATTAGACCACGACCCAAAGTAAGGTTTATGCCACAGCTGTCCTAAACAGCACTGGTAATTACCAAAATCATTTTTTATGTTTCTGCAATGGTTAATACACCAATATGTAGAAGCTCTTTAACCGATATGATATTTTTAATGCTAAAATATCATTATTATTGTTATCCATGAATTTTCAAATTTACTGATTTACAAAAAAACAAAAAAAATAGTAAAGCACATTATTATTTCTTGATTAATATGTCAAATTATAGTTTTTTACTTGCATTCCTGAACAGAAAAATTAGTTTTAGTGGTTGAATGTTCTGTTTGATTAGTTTCTGACTGGTATAAAAAGGTGAATTCAGTTTGAAATTCCTCATTCCTGTTCAAAATGGTAAAACGTCCAGAGCTCACTGAAAATGAAAGAGTTCGCATTAAAGCACTTCATGATGCTGGATGGTCTTTGAGACAAACAGGGAAAGACATAAAGTGTTCTCACAGTGTGGTCAAGTATGCTTTGGAGTCAATTGCCGAGACTTGTACTGGTACCGCTACAAAATGCGCCAAGGAAGAGGCAGGATACAAAAGTTAACAGAAGCAGATGTCAGACACCTCAAGATTTTAAGTACTAGAGACAGAAGGAAAACCACTGCTGATCTTCAGGCAGAGATGAATGCTTCTAGATCAGAGTGTGAGAAAGTCTCCAGAATGACCATAAGCAGACAACTGACGGAACAAGGCTCAAAGGGAAGAATAGCTTCTAAGAAGCCCTTATTGAGGCCTGCAAACATCCAGAAAAGACTCAGATTTGCCAGGGAGCACTAACACTGGACTGTTGATGACTGGAAGAAGGTACTGTGGACAGACGAGTCCAAGTTTGAACTCTTCGGTCAGCATTGTCGTGTTTATGTCCGCAGAAAAGCTGGAGAATGTTTTGATGCCAGATGCATTGCACCCACAGTGAAACATGGTGGAGATTCCATTATGGTATGGGGTTCCATTTGTGGAAACGGTGTGGACAAATTAGTGAAAATCGACAGTATCATGAACAAGACTGGCTACCACAACACCTTAGTGCATCATGGAATCCCATCTGGACTGAATCTGATTGGGCTTGGGTTCAAGACAATGACTCCAAGCAAACTTCAAAGCTGTGTACAGACTATTTGACCAAGAAAACGGAATCTGGAGTACTGGAACTGATGGACTGGCCAAGTCAAAGTCCAGATTTGAATCCCATTGAACAAACTTGGGATTTAGTAGATTCAAAGATTGATTGCTCATAACAACAGAAGTTGTCAGATAAACCTGAACAGAGGGTCTTTATGCTCAGAACTAGTGTGCCTGTGAATGACTAAACGCATCATCATCCTGCTTCAAAACACTGTGCCAAACTCACCATCCCTCACCATTGCTGCCGAGTCTGAAAGAACCTTTCCTGATGATCACACTAAACTGCAATGTGGCATCACTTCCCTCATTAAGCCTGAAACTGTGTTTATGGTAGTCATTTCTTTTGTTGGTTTTGGTTTTGTCCCAACCAATCAGTAATGACTCATGTCATGTCAATTTCATTCATGTTTTTAGATGAATCTTGTTTCTACATTATGGTTCATCATGTTAAGCTTTTAAATTTCTTAATTCCAAACCAGCAGCTCCCTGGCCGCATATGAGAACGCTCTTCTCTTAATACTGCCCGAAATGATGTACCATTACTTTTTACAGCACTAGCAGCACTTTATTTTTTACAGCATCTAATTATGACTACATGAGCATTAACAAGAATGCCTGCAACACCCTGTCTGTTCAACTTTTACTACGCCTCATTCTCAAAGCAGAATTACTCATTCTTGCGCTTTAAAGGTTTTACTCATATGACTCATCATTAACAATGTAATAGCTTTCCTTTACAAGGAGACTGGAATTTAATAGGAGGGATTAGGTAAGGCACTGCGCGTAAGTTCAGCACAAAACATTAATCTGGCCACCTGAGATAATACAGAACAGGCGATAAGGGATGTGGTGGGTTCATATTAATAGAGGTGTTTAATGTTTGGGAGTGATTAGTAATTGAGGTGTTTGTGAAGTTCCATGCAGCTAAGTCACTCTGGGGATATATTGAGAAATGCTGAAAAAACTGTCAGTCACACAGTTTCACCCATATTTGGAAACACAGATCCACTAGTGGAGAAAGTCATTTTCTGATTTTGGAAGACTTTAATGAGATGCAATTAAGATGAGACACAAGATGTGTTTTTTCTTATTTTTGATGTAATGACAGAACTGAGGACATAACTCCACTGTTCAAAGTACAGCTGTAGAGTGGAGGACCCACTCTACTTACTAAGCCACTGTGACCCTGTTGAACCAAATGTGCCAATGTCAAAGCAGAATTGACATCTAAAAAAACACGTATTGTCACGGTCACACATTTGTCATTTGTCATTATTTATTGTTTACCGAGCTTCAAGAAGGGGGATTCTATCTAATGTGAGCCTGGCAGAGGACAGACATCATGGGGAGAGTAGAAACATGGACACCTGACAATTGCCTGAAGCAGATGAACAGCTACTTCTGTATGATGAAACCCTCAATGGCTGCATTCCCATGGAAACACCATCGGTCACCCCTCCGGAGTCATAATGTGACTTTGGAGCATTCTGGAGCGTTTTAGAGCAACCAAATGGACTCTTTGCACCAATTGGCTGTGAGTACAAGATACTCCACCTCATTCACTGCCACAAATGTAAACTGACTCTAACAACAGGGGTAACTTCTTTTGAAAACACATGAAGTAAAACAGTAAATACAATTTTACATGTTGTCTTGAAGTTAGTAACAGCTTTTTTTTATTTTTTTTTAATTTACTTATTTTTTTTTTTTTTTTTGATGAACTAAAACCAGAAAGTAAGTCACCGCAGGGCCAAACCAGAGAAATAAATCCTTATGATCTTATGATCACAACAACTGTAGATAAAAACCAGAAGATTCAGTGGTATGAATGGACTGGTTCATTTTGTTAGGTTGATAAACACTTAAGGTTTTAGATAAGAGCAAACTTTAATTACCAAAATTAATTATTGTTTAAGAAGTCTGATTCTTTTAGAAGATATGGTTTCTTTAGAGATATGGGAAATGGGGAGGGTTAGTTTTATATGGGAAATACAGTGCTTTTCTGCGTTAATGCACAAAGTGCTTGACAGTTTGCCTCTGATTCACCCATTCTCACACACACACACACATACACTCACCCAATGATGAAGACAAAGCTGCTATGAAAGGTGCTGGCCTACCCAACGGGAGTAACTTGTGGTCAATTGTCTTGATTCTAGAAAAAGTGGGGCATTGTGTAAAATGTACGTAAAAACAAAATGCCATCATATGCAAACAAACTGTTAACTGACAATACTTTTAGTGTTCCCCATGTAGTGACATCCTTTATACAATCATGTGTTCACAAAGTGGTAAACCTTGCTCCATCCTTGCTTTTGAACAACTGAGCCTTTTAAGGATGCTGCTTCCATACCAAGTCGTGATACTATCACCTGTTACCAATGAACCTGTTTACCTGTAAAATGTTCCAAACAGGTGTTTTTGGAGCATCCAGACTTTATTGAAATAAGAAATGATGAATGAAATGTCTTCTCTTTAGCCACTTCCTCTGTTCTATCTACATCTCTATATATCTACTTCCCACTCTTCGCAAGTTTGAACTTTTGGGATGTTATCTCTGCAATAATATCAGAGATAAGATAAGAAAAGATCCTCTGTATTAATCCTCTGTAGCAGAAATTAGGGCGTTACAGACAGCAGCAATAGTAGCTGGAATGTTAAAGGAGACATAGAAGAGAAAAAAAAAGTGTTGGGATTGGGGGTTATTAAAAAATACTATTGCTAATAGGAAAAAATAATGAAAATTGCACAGGGTAAGATAAGATAATTAAGTACACTGTTTTGCACTATTGCACAGGAGATTAAAATATATTTAACACAGTAGAAAAAAGATATGTACATGTGTAAAAAAGATAAAATATATAATATTAAAGAAAATATGATATATTGCATAATACATTCCATGGATGTAAGAGCAAGATGTTGAAAACATAAGAGCATGCATTAGTGCCAACAGTTGGTAAGTAAACACAGTGCTACATTAAACATTGTGAGGGTTGAATAGTCTGACTGCAGCTGGAATGAAGGACCTGTGGTAGTGTTCCTTCTTACAGAGTGGATGCAGCAGTCTGCTGCTGAAGGTGCTGCTTAGGACCCCCGTTGATTGATATCATCTTGGCTAACATCCTCCTTTCACCCACCTCCTTGATGGTGTCCAGATGGCAGTCCAGGACAGAGCCAGCTCTCCTGACCAGTTTGTTTAGTCTTTTTCTGTCCCTCTCGGAGCTTCCACAGCCCCAGCAGGCCACTGCGTAGAAAACTGCAGATGCCACCACAGATTCATAAAATAAAATAAAATGTCTTCTTTGCAAGTGGCACCAACTTTGACCCATCTTATACAGCATATCTGTGTTATTCGTCCAGTCCAGTTTGTTGTTGAGGTGCACAATCCACAATCTCTGTGTCCAAGCCCTGGATGTTCACCGGTGTCGTCTGTGACGGCAGACGGGAAAAAACTGTTCTTGTGGCGTGAGGTTTTGGTCCTGATGAACTGCAGCCTCCTGCCAGAGGGGAGTGTCTCAAAGAGTTTGTGTCCAGGGTGGGAGGGATCAGCCACAATCTTACCTGCACGCCTCAGGGTCCTGGAGGCGTACAGGTCCTGGAGAGACGGGAGATTGCAGCCGATCACCTTCTCTGCAGACCTAATGACACGCTGCAGTCTGCCCTTGTCCTTGGCAGTGGCAGCAGCGTACCAGATGGTGATGGAGGAGCTGAGGATGGACTCAATGATGGCTGTGTAGAAGTGCACCATCATTGTCTTTGGCAGACTGAATTTCTTCAGCTGCCGTAGGAACTACATCCTCTGCTGTGCTTTCTTGATGAGGGAGCTGATGTTCGGCTCCCACTTGAGGGTCTGGGAGATGACAGTTCCCAGAAAGTGGAAAGACTCCAAAGTGTCAATAGTGGAGTCACAGAGGGTGATGGGGGCAGGTGAGGCTGAGTTCTTCCTGTAGTCCACAACCATCTCCACTGTCTTTAGAGCGTTGAGCTCAAGGTTGTTCTGGTTGCACCAGGTCACCAGAGGGTCAACCTCCCACCTGTAGGCGGACTCGTCGCCATCAGAGATGAGTCCGATGAGGGTGGTGTTGTCCGCAAACTTCAGGAGCTTGACAGACTGGTGACTGGAGGTGCAGCTGTTCATGTACAGGGAGAAGAGCAGAGGAGAAAGAACGCAGCCCTGGGGGGATCCGCTGCTGATGGTCTTTGCGTCAGAGATCGGTTTCCCCAGCTTCACACACTCTTTCCTGTCAGACAGGAAGTCTGTAATCCACCTGCAGGTGGAGTCGGGCACGCTCAGCTGTGAGAGCTTCTCCTGAAGCAGGGTTGGGATGATGGTGTTAAAGGCAGAGCTGAAATCCACAAACAGGATCCTGACGTAGGTTCCTGCAGACTCCAGGTGCTGGAGGATGAAGTGGAGGGCCAAGTTGACTGCATCGTCTACAGACCTGTTGGCTCTGTTGGCAAACTGCAGGGGGTCCAGGAGAGGGTCGGTGATGTCTTTGAGGTGTGAGATAACAAGGTGCTCAAAGGACTTCATGACCACAGAGGTCAGGGCAACGGGTCTGAAGTGGAGCTGCTGTAACTAGCTGCCACTTGCAATCTTGGAAATATGTGAAGCATAGGATTTTCTCTCTGTGGTACAATATATCATGGAATCTACTGAGTTGTCCTTGAGAGTGAAGTGTGCCAAACTATAATCTCACCTGAACATATTGCTGGTTCCCCATGTATGGAGACTGGAAGGAATCATGCGCTCAGTTTTAAAATTGTGGGTCATCTGTATGTCCTTAGCTTTTAGTGTAAGTGACCACACACAACAGCAACATTTTTAATAGCTGCACTACATAAACCAAATGAGCATTTTCATATGTGACCCGCCACAAGAAAACCAGCAACAAGTCAGCCCGGCGTTGAGTAAACAACGAAAAATCGTTTTTTTTAAAAAAATTGGTTATTTTCGTTTTTTTGCAGAATATCTAAGTTGAAATCATGAAGAAGCCACTCCATGTTTCAAATAACAGTATTGGGGGCCTTAAAACCGTAAACTTTTTATTTGAATTTGGATTTGTTTTAGCGGAAATTCTCGGTCCTGGTTGGGGGTGTGGCGATTCAACTGTAAATTAGCATACTGGCTTTCTTTGGCTATTCACACTCTTCTTTTCTTTTTTCGGCCAATCAGCTGCACTTTAAAAGGGAACCACATGGCTACTTATACAGCTTCTAGTTATGCCGACACCGGTAATGTGGTGTCTACATGTTTGTCTTTGTCGGTGTGTTTGAGTGATTTTATGTTTTCGTCGCGCTTGGTTGTCCCAATGCGCACATACAGCCGTGGGACTCTTTTTGACATCGGCAACACAGCAATCTGCAAATTAAACTCGGCACACGCCAGTGGTCCATTTCGACACCGACCCCCACTACTGCAGCGCACCCGCAGAGGAAGCGCCACAGGTGGTACGAGAGGATGCGGGGACATCCGGGCTAGGCTAGCGGCCAATCCACACAAGCCGACTATACCATCTATCGTACTCACCAATGTACGCTCCTTGGACAACAAACTGGACTATATACACCTTCTGAGATCGACCCAGCAGACCGTGCGAGAGTGCTGTGTTTTCGTTTTTACGGAAACATGGCTCAATAACAGCATACCGGACTCCGCCATCCAGCCAGACCAACTAACATGCTACCGAGCAGACAGAGCCCTCATTGAGGGAGGTAAGACCTGCGGCGCTGTGATGATTTTTAGACACTGTTCACCCCTTGTGGAGTTTATGATCATCAAGTGTCAGCCTCTGTAATGTCCTGTACATATAGCAGCATTGACAATAAAGTTGACTTGACTTGACTTGACTTGAGAATCCCTCGGCCTCGCAGTGGAGGAGCTGGAGTGAAAGATATCGATGTGCTGATCAGCCACAGGAGCTCATTCAGCAGCAAGTTGATCCATCCCACTGCACCACAGAGTGACAGAATTTATTTTATTTTATTTAATATTAGAAATAAGTATCTACATTTGCTCCTTCTAACTCTTAGGTATATTACCTTTCTTGTTTTTCATTTTTATTCTGGGGCTTTTACTAACAAAAGAATTTCCATTTCCATTTGATAACCGTTGTTCAAATTACTACAATGGTTTGAACAATGGTTAGGGGGTTGGACTTATGTAAATGAGATGCAATAAGCAGCACTGTGTTACCTGGCTCCCCTGGTAGGTGAGAATCTTTCAGGCTGGATTTCTCAAAAAACTAGTTTGAGAAGTGTCTACATTTAAATGGCCACATCTTCCTCAAATATTTTCAGATTTCCATGCATTAGACATCGTTGGAAAGCTTAGAAACTACTCTTTCAGAATCTGTAACTCAAAATTCCCCCTGGGAGACTTGTTGCTGGTTTTCTCATTGCTGGTCACGTATATGTGACACCCATCTTCGCTGAAATGATTATGAAAACACAGACAAAACCAAGGAGAGAATAGTCACTTAAAATTTAAATGGATAAACAAAGCCCATTGGGTAGGAAATTGCAGGATACTTAGCAAAATGATCAGCCATGATACAAAATATTTGATTTGTATAGTTAATGGACTAAAACATGCAGATGGCCTTTGAAAGTTTTTACTTGCTGTTGCAGGTATGCTTCATGTAATACACTGTATGCTGCAGCTATTGAATGCAAAGTGTTACAATGGTAATAAAAATAAAACCAAAGCTTATGTAGAAGTTTCTAAATGAACTGCATTTCATTTAAAACAACTTTACAGTTTGCTTCCCATTCACGGCCAACTGATGGCAGTGAGCTACCATGTAAGGTGTTGACCTAACTCTCTGGAGCAATTTCTGGTTGTACTGTCAAGCCCAAGCAGATGAGTTGTGAACAGGAGTAGGGGATCAAAGTGCCAACCCACTGATTAGTGGTTGACCAGCTCCACCTGCCACCCCAAGTTAGAAAGGATTAACATGTTTCGTAACAATCAAAGAAATATGCTGACTGTGGTGAGTTTGGTAGCTATCTATATATGAAGTCATGGTCCCATTTCCCCTTCAAAGCTTTGATTGGTCTGTTTCTCCATCTTAATCAGCGTCACACCAGACTTTCTGAAATCAAATACATGGGTGCTTTTTAGGAAGTCTGGAACTAGGCTTGGTGTGCTGTCACTGACATACTACATGTGTATTACTGGGGCTGTCCTCAACAGAAATTAAGAGTAAATGTCTTGGTGTTGTTATTTGGCCACAAAAACCTCTTTGTGAGGAGGTTGGGGTGGATGGTGAGTTGTAAAAGCAAAAGACTACATCAGTGACTGACCCTAACCCTAACAGTCAACACTGCTTTCATTAAACCATGACCACAGTGGATGCCTCCCACACTTTAACCACAGTGGTGCCAGATTTGAAAACAGATGCCATTTTTGGAATACTTATATGGGTATTATGTGTCTTCACCTTGCCCTATCTCTCAGCCTGAGTGGAACAGGAATTTGAAAGGTGACTATGAGCAAGTGGGTGGGTTTGTTGTTGAAGGCTTTTAAAGATAGTCAGGGATTAAGGGTGAATTTCGGTTTTTAAGTTTTGCTTTTCCCCTCATCTTTTAGACAGGATGCTTCATTAAAGAGCTTCAAAAGGCAAATCCACTATTCTCTCTTTTTCTTTCAAATGCTCTCTTTCTTTCTCCCATTTCTCTACTCAACTTCTCCTGTTACAACCCACAACCCCTCTGAGAATTCTTTGTTGTGGGGAGCTCAGTTGTCCAGACACAGTTGATTGGAATCTCATTAATCAAAAAAAAAAAAAAAAAAAAAAAAGAAGAAGAAATGATGAGAGAAGATTAAGAGCAACAGAACTGCCACTCTCTCAAAAACACTCACACACAAACATGCCACGTACCAAACAACGAAACCAAACCACTTGGTGAAAATCACCACGGAGATAATTAGAGCCGCATCCAGATGAATTTCTCTCACTGCAAGTCCCAAACAGCACTGATTAGCATGATCTCAGAATCACAAACTCACAGAGGAAAACCAAGAGGCATATGCATATGAGTAGGTACACACAAACATATTCTCAAAGTTACACACACAATATTAGCAGCACAAAGCCATTTCCCAGCCAACAGAGAGGCCACAACACCCTCTGAACCAATAAATCACCTTCATCTCCTCTAATGCAACTCTTCAACTTTCTCATCTCTTTTGTTTTGTATCTGTTTCTGTCTTTCTGCTGCTCTGTCACTTTAGGTCTTTTTCTTTCTCTCCCACTGCTTCTGTGTCGCACTCTTAAAGTAGCACTACTGCCAGGCCAGTGGCTTGTGGAAAATTAAAATATGAAGTTGGCGTAGCAGTCATAATTTGGCCTTAAATTTAAGAAGAGAGATAAGAAAGGCAGTGGCTGTTCAGAAGGAAAAAGAAAAATAGAGATAGGAAGACTTTGTTACAAGACAAAGATTTTAAGACAACAAATAGAAGTAGTAGAATAACAGAATAGCTAGCTTTGTCGGGGATGCTGTAAGACTCTAATTCCCCACAAACAAAACACACTCCTAGTCAGTTCCTTTGAGAAATTAATAGACTTCAAACAGAAACTAAGGAAAGAGGATGTTCCCACAAACTGCCAGCCAATTAAAGAGGACTGCAAAGTGAGCTAGCGGACCATTCATAATGTGTTGACACACTGTTAAAGTGGTCAGACAGGTTTCTGAGCTGTTTTTCATAGTTAAAGTTGCTGTCTGTAGCAGCTTAACATCAACAGAACTTTAACATGACAAATTAGAGACAGTCAACAAATGAGAGCAAGGCCAAGGAGTTGTTTCTGTATTTTCATTTAACATGCTGTAATAATCCAGTTCTAGTATTTGGACTGCACCACTTCACCTTCACATGAACTTGAAGGTGGTACTGACTCATTTGCTATTCAAACCCTTTACACCCTTTAAAAAGAGCAATGCAACAAGCACAAGGCTGGCACTTATTCCCTTTAAGTGTTGTCTTTGCAGAAACATAAAATGATTGAGTCTTGTGACAGAAATACACTGTAACACATCATGAGATTCTGAAACGAAAGAGCCGTGGAGTTAAGGAGCCACAGGAGGCAGAACGTAATGTTAACATAAATTTGATTACATGTGTGCCACAAGGTTGTTTTGTTGTTGTTGCACTTAACTTATCAACATAAATCTTCATTAATCGTATTTATATTATTATTGAATCAAATCATTCGTGAAAAATGAACCCACAGGAAATGATTATGCAGTTCTACAGCTCTACGGAGCTTAAAGACTCATTTAGCTAATTGTTTTTTATCTTCCTTAAAATTTAGTGTTTGATTTATTCTTGCCACTCGCATCAACCTGTCATTCCAGTTTTAGTGCCAGCTGTTTTCAGCTAAAATGCATTGACAAACCTACCTTATGCAATCACTGCAGAACACCACCGGCAGAAAGAGTTAGCTAGCTAGCAAAGACAGTCAAATACCAGCTAAAGGTGTTTTACTGACAAGTTTTTTGAAATGAAAAGGAAAGTCAATAAAGGATAGATTCATCATGTGAACATAAATGGAAGTCTAAAATGAATTTTGTAAGTGCTGGATGTGTTATCAAAGATGCTCTATAACAAAAGATAATGCGTCACAAAGAAAAATGCTATTTTATTGTGTTTGGAAAAATTGGTCCAGTATTTACTTCTGCAACTGTGGGACCTAAGTCATAATCTGTGCTTACACTTACTTCTCCCATTACAGTGAGTAGACTGAGGACCTGCCGTCTCATAAAGAAACAGGTCAGTGGCGACACCCACATTACACAGATACAGGACTCACAAGTGTGCGTCTCTTTTCTGAACAATCTCTGGTGTAAGTAAGCAGTGTTTTGCTAACATGTTAGCCATATCGGCCTTAGTAAGATGGTTATATAACAGGGTTCTGTCAGGTTGTTGTGAAGTTCCTCTGTCTCTAAGTCACAAAAGGTTGATTAATGCAGTTCTACAGCAGTTCACACTTTATTGAACTTGCAATCATTAGTTCAACTTGTGACCAAAAATAATGAGCTCAATGAAGGTTCTAAAGTGTATTTAGATGTAAGCACACCATTAGTATATTTTACTGAATGCATTGTTATTGGTTTAGCTGTCTAGAAACTTTTTTGACGACTTATTTAGATGAGTCATTGGTCTTCACTCTGATGAAAATGATGACAATTCTAACCATAAGAAGAATTTAGAAAGAGGATAATGAAACCTTGAAGTAGTTCATTATTTAACTGGCCTAATTATGATACTCGTCAATATGATGTAACAGTTGCTGATTGAATTATTGTTCTAAGATCCTCAAACTTATCAAGTTGATTTAACTCTGTGAGTTTTCCATTAGGCCATCTAATGAAAAAAATGAACAAAGTATCAAGTACTCATTCAATTGACTCACAACTTCAAGGCAGGAGGAAAATGTCTAAGCTGAGAAAACTTAATGAGAGAGAGAATTGCTGCATTGACAGCGACATGGAGTCTGACTTTATGGACTTTAATGTTACTTCCTCTAAGTGCTTTGCTTAAGGTGCTTCAAATGCATTAAGCATGTGTTACAGGCGTCTCTTGAATTGTCTCGCATGATTTCTCTGCCTGTAAACTATTATCAGCCGTTCATTGCTCACAGACAGAAATGAGAATAGTGTCCCCATATACACTGTACTTTACTCTGAATTCACATTTAGGCTGGATTTTTTTCCCCTTTTTTATTTAAGAGGCAACATTAACAGTCTGACTTATCATTGACATTAATATGCTGCTGAGATGATGTTATTCAAAAGCCCACACTGGCAGCTATCACACACTCATACACACACAAACTCCCGAAATGAGAGCGCAAGAGCCACAATTAGAAAGTCGGGCAATTCCACATTTTCAATTAAAACTTGAAAGGCAAAAACCATCTGACATTAATAACTGAGACACACACGGTCTCAGCTATGTCAAATCTTTCTTAATTAATTGTAACATCATGAGTTTAAAGGGTCAAAAATGTCCTCCAGTTAGAAGGGTATAATTGTCAATACTTAATTCATATGAAGAGATGCATATCATGTATTTGCATGTTAATTGAATCCTTTGCATTGCTAGTCCAGTGACATCAGTGTTTATGCAGAGTTAAATGAGACCATTTATCTGACGCCGTCTCAGCTTAATGACTTTCATGTCCTTTCTGTCATGTGTTCACTACATTCACAAGGTTAAAGACACAGTTTGGGCTGTATGTGAAACAAGTCATTGATGACTAAGTTTAAACACAGGCTGGTAAACCATTAATAGGACTGGTTTAGCACTCCTCCAGATGGAACAGTTTGACTCAGACTATAATAATCCAGTCAGCCCTCAGCTGTGTTGAAATTTCAGCATTCAAGGGATAATTTTGTGAATGGATGATCTCATCCAACAACTCCAAGCTGGTTAAAAGAATGATACCTGCCATGTGGAAACAGATAACAGTGCAAGGTGTGAGACTGTTTTTGTCTTTAAAACCTTTAACTAACCTTCTTTACAGGCACATGACATAGTCATTGCATATCTTAGTTATACATGCCACATACTGTTGTGTAATTTAAATTTCTTTGAGCTTTCATGTTATCACCACACTGCAAACGTATAAGAATGTCAGTGTTCCAGGGACATAAGGACCATGCATTGTGATAATTGGTCCTGTCAAAAACCTTGCTGTGAGAGTGGTTTGTCATCTTTTTCCAAGATCAAGAATGAACTTTTAACCTCAGCAGGGATGAATCATTGGGCACCTCAGGCCCATCATGCTTTAGGGAACGCCATAAGTAAGTGGAGTCTGTATCTGTATCTGAAATCACTCCCTGATTCACGCACTCACTGCTTCCTTTTTAACATGCATGCAGTAGTTAACTATGGTGAGCAGTAAATTGAGAGTTAGGACACTAATGACCCATCAGTTTGTGTCAGCACTGTCACTTTTGCATCTGTACAATTTGAGGCATTGAATGCTGGGACATGCCATCAACATTGTTTTTTTTGTTCCTCTGTTCGAATGTTTGAGGGCAGTATATAGAGCAGAAATCAACACTCACAGGTTGAAACTGGGTGTTCTCTCTGCTCGCTGCCAGTGTTTGTCTATTTTAACTCTAGCAGAAGTTGGGTTGTTTAAATTAATGTAGGCTTTTTTACGATGAAGTTATGCATGTTTAGAAGATAAAAATGTGATTTATGATTTTATAATTGCATGTTTGTTTAATTCATTTTGGGCCTCTGTGTGTGCGTGTGTGCGCGCGCGTGTGTGTGTGTGTGTGTGTGTGTGTGTGTGTCATATTGATTATATGTGACTTACCTGACAGTCTGACTGACTGGTCATGGCCTGCAGGACCCTCTTGAAAAGCAGATTTTAATCTCAGTATCAATCAGGCTTTCCTGGTTTAATAAAGGCTGAGTTAGCTGTGGGCTACCACAGAATGCGATGTTTTTTCACCTAATGTTTTCTACATTTTTGCAAATCTGGACCACGAAACTCATGTTGAATTCACTAGTTGCAGTTCCTGTTTGCAGTGTAACTATGAAAATGCAGACATACTCACCTGGGCTGGACGACATGGCAAAAATATGAGCACATTATTATATTTTTTCCAGATTGATTAATATCAATTATTATCACAATATATAATACTGCCTTTAATACTGAGTGACCTGATAATGATTGAGGCCTGAACAAACCAGAGGATTCATTAGTTTATCTTTAGAATATGGTTTATTAACATTGAAAAAAAAAAAAAAAAAAAAATAGAATAGAATAACATAAACTGTGCAAACATGGCTTGGTTTAGAATAGATTTTATGCTAAAAAAAATCAGTTGAAAAGCATTTAAATGCAAAGTGTGCTTCATTCCCTCTGCATTCCACTTTCTGTGTGAGAGGAGCTCAGCACTGCCCTCATGGAAACAGGCAGCGACACAGCGAGCAGAGGCAGTGAGGCAAAAGTTGCTTTTGTGCCCCTTGGTTTCACTCATTTTGTCCAGAGGACATCCACATTCACAACCGCTTCACCAGCAGCTCAAACAGTGCTGTAGGTTATAAAAATGTTGGGAAGCAGCTGTCTCCTCCTCCCCTTCCTTCTGTTCCCCTGTGTTTTTCCTTTTCCTTATTATTATATTAAATATATTGTGAGTCCTCACCTTGTGTTTAGGCCTCTGTGTGTGTGTGTGCGTGTGTGTGTGTGTGTCTGGACTGGGTGGTACGTTCTCTCCACGACTCACCTACACCTGCTCCTTGTGTTAATCGGCCATCACAGCTGCAGCCAATCCTCTAATCACCAGCCACAGCATAAATACCTGGTTCTCCTCACCAGTCTTTGCCAGATTGACGTACTCACCAGCCTGGTCACACATCTTGGCCATTAAGTTGTCCTCATGCTTTGTTCAAGTTATTGTATTGCCTTTCTTAGCGATTAACGCCATGCTCTCCTTGTGTATCAACCTGCTGACTGTGCCCGGTTCCAGTCCACTACCTGTATTCTGCTGACTCACCTCACCTGCCCACTCTTTCCTGGATCTGCACAGATCATCTCCCAGTGAACAATTCACCGTTTTATAACAATAAATCCTTTTTTTCAGTTATATCCATCTAAATCTGTGTCCTGCATTTGGAATCCAGCTTTGCACTCAGCCCTTAACAAGAAATGGGTGTGTATTTTGACGTGCAAGCCAAAAAACACAGACCAACTGGCTGGTGTTTCAGACTGTTATAATTTTCTATAAAAATGTTTCCGTAAAAATGTCCAAAGTTTATGATCATTATTGACATAAATTTTGTTACAATCCCGTATCATTATTGTTTCATTGCCTAGCCCTAACCTGGACCACATTTAATACTTTGATCAGCCTTTTTTTAACTTATTTTTCTAACTTTATTAAGTTGATAATGAGGCGAGATATAAGAGAGAACAATTTCTAAACTTAGCCTTAATGAACAGTAGACACACACCATCCCTGGAAAGAATAAGTCACTGATTTAGCCGAGAGAAAGAACGACAATGTGGGATGAAAAAAAAAATGGTGTCAATTGGGTACTAAGGGTTAATTTAACTATTGACCTGACGATTTGCTACGTGTGGCACATTCTAAAATGTTACATTGCAGAGTGGAAAGTGTGTTTTTGGGTCGGCAGTTAGATTGAGAGAGGTTAGAAATACACCAGAGCGCAGTCCAATTAGGTGATTATATGTTAGATGTGCAAAGACACCAAGTGTGCAACCCAATTCCATTCAAAGCTCCATTATATTTTCTGCACTCAGTATATCAGCTTTCAAGTCCGACAGAGAGAAAAGGGAAGAAATAGCAGAAGAATTGGACTTGACACTTTTTGTAGCCAATTTTCCTCAATTTCAGCTCTTCATGTTTGCCTTTATTCCGGATATGGACATCCTCTGTCTCTGTGTGCCAGCCTTTCACTTCGTGCCGCTGGCTTATATAACAGGTTAGCAGGTCCTCCCTTTTTGATCCAGAGAGGAGAAGAGCAGGCAGTTTTTAAAAAGTGTGGCTATCCCAGACTGCTTACCCCAGGCTACTGTCAAATTGTCACATTTTCTAAAGCTCCATTTTTACAAATCAAACCATCTCCACGGTGTGATCGCCAGCACAACAGTGGCATCCCACTGTTAATTTTTCAGTCTCTTTTTATCTGTCTGTCTGAATCTCTGTCGCTCCCTTTCTTTTTTAAAACCATTGTCTTGCACTCTCTTTTTCTCTCTCATATTTTCTCTGTGCACTGCCAGTTCTTCCACTTACTCATTAGTTTCTTCTAGACTCTTTCTCCTCATGGAGCTTTCTTCTGCTAAATCTCCCCACTTTCTGTCTTTCTCCACTTTTTGTTTTCATATTCATCTCTGCTTCCCTCTTCTTTGCACCCTTTGGAGTTTGCGCAGTCGCTCTCCACACATCCAGAGGGCAAAAGTGTCGGCTGATGGTGAATGAAACATTAAACAGAGTTGAGCCCGACAGTCTTGCAGCTCCTTTGGGCTGCGAGGAGAAGGCTGGGGTAAAGCACTTGACTGCTTCACATTCGTCCTGGCCCTCATAAAAGGCCTGCTTGGGTTTCAGCATAATGTTGCCACAAGGCAATATGTGAGCATCAGAGCAGTCTGCAGCACAAGAGCGTTTGTCCTCCAGGACATGTTGGCAGTGTTAGTGTGAATAATATCACACATGCAGTATGACACATATACTGTATGTGGATTTTAAATTCCCTCTGCGTGTTCTACATTTAGCCTTTTGTATTCAGTGAAACACGTCCTGTCAGTTCAGGGAGGTAATTTCACTTCTCTCCTAAAGCAAAACAAAATAATAGTCATTACAGCAGAATGAGGACAAGACATCATTTTACTTTTAAGGTAATTCAATTTGGACTGAAATAAGTGAAAATACCTCCGCTCCTCAACACATTTTACCAGTTTATTGGAAAATATGATAAAGACTTAAAGTGAGGCTTTGTCTGGTTTGAAAGAATACAGATCCATTTGGATTTATAAGCAATTAAACACATCCTCAGTTCAGTACTCTCACGGGTTTCACTTGATCTAGTAAGAAGAATATCGCTATGTGACTGACACCACAGAGTCAGTTTTACATTAAATCATTTGAAAACAATACTCTGATGTGTTCATTCATTTTATTTGAAATAATTATGTTTTCTTTTTTCTCAGCTTGTTTTCTCTCTCACTTTTGATGGATTTCTGTTATTTGAACTTCACAACATACATAAAAGCCATGGCATTGCTTAATTTATCTTATCAGCAAAACAGCATGTACATTTAAATCGTTATAACTTCTATGGATTTTGAATGGGCTTTTCTTACTTAGAATTTCTAGTTTAACAGGCTTTCTGTGCTGGGAGTCCAGTAAACCATGTTGCTTTCAGAGTCAGGGGTACTCCAAGAGATAAAAACAAACTTAATTCCAGATTTCTTGTGGTCCCTACCTAAGTTGCAGTCTTGGTAATTCCTATGCTTAAGCTGTTGCACTACACTTTACAAACCACAGACTAACATTTTAATAGATTTATCAGATAAATAAAACAAAAGGTAACACATTAAGTCAGCAGGAGGCATGGTTGTTGCTAACGACTTGTGGTCCCATTCCAGTCATTCCAGTCAGCTCACCCAGTGATGTTAAGGTACTAAAGTGACTGAGTGGAATCTTGGGAAATGGAGGGAAAGTTGAATGGAATTGCCAAGTGTGACCACAGTAGCTGCTAATGTAAAAGCTAATGTAACGTAAAAAGTTACATAGCTTCCCTTTCCCTTTCCCTTTACATCCCCAGTGCAGGAAGGAGTGCTACCGCAGGTCATTCCTGCCCACAGCCATCAGACTGTATAACAATGCACAGTAACATCCACTCAAATGCTCAACAACCTGATCACATCCCACATTTTTCCTCTGTTTTCATGTGCAATCATCATTTTTAAATTACCTAAGTGTGTACATATTGTATATATTGTAAATTACCATAGGGTATATAACATTTGTGCATTTTTTTTTATCTTCTTGGACTGAAATAAGTGAAAAGTAGTTAAGAGTTCTTGCACTCTGTCTTGTTGCTGCTGTAACGTGAATTTCCCCCATTATGGGATAAATAAAGTCTACCTTATCTTATCTTATCTTTCAAAATAAAACTAATCTTAATCAGTACACAGGATATTTAAATCAGCAACAGTTTACAAAGAATATAAATAGAAAAAGTCAGCATGTGCATGTGTGTGTGCTGTACATCCACATGCAAGTCCTACCAGCCAATGAAGAACAAGTCTTTGCTCTAAAAACTAGGTTGAGAGGGCCACGTGTATGTCAAAGTTTTTTCTTTTTCTTTTCTTTTTTTGTTTTTTTTTTTTTGATTGATGTGGTTTTCAGGTCGATTAATCTCCCAACTTGACCACCCTAATAGGGCCAAGGATAGCTGGAGAAGAGAGAGAGGAGTAACTGACAAAAAGAGAGATGAGGAAGACAACTGGGGAGGAGGAGGCTCTGAAAGACATGATGGGCGGCAGAAGGGCAGAAATAGACACAGGGAACAAAAACGAGAGAGGGAGTTACAGAAACGGCTAACCAGCAAGAGACAACATGGCACAGTCAGAGAGCAACCTAATAGGCCACCGCTACCTTGAGAAGTGTAAAGTAGGTCTGGACAGTGCAGGCTATTTGCAGACTGAGCGGTATTACACATTGTTAATAGGTTCAACCAGGGCTCTGCTCATTAATCAGAGCCAAGAACAGACACCAGGAGCAAAGGAAGAGGCGTGGAGAGGAGGAGGTGGAGAGTGATGGATGGAGGCGGACATCACAGGAGGAAAATGAGGTTTCTTCGAGCAGAGGTGAATGCCTTATAGCGAGGGCTCACTCTTTCGTTCACCTCTTACTCTTTCTGCTTCACTGTGCTCTCATTTCCACCTCATCTTCACCACAGTCATCTCTTGCTTACTCTCTTCTTGGCTGTCTCTAAAAGCTTTTCTAATGCGTTAGCAATTTAGAGATATTGGCACAGACTATATAAAGGAAGGGTTAATTGAAAAAGATACACTTCCTGGTGAGAAGGATGATACCATTCTATGACGTATATTGAGCTACCACCAGCAGTTGGCTAACTTAGCTTAGCACAAAGACCAGGAACAGGAGCAAAACAGGTAGGCTGGTAAAGTCCAAAACTAACCAAATCTCCCAACCAGCACCTCTAAAACAGGACCAATCACCAGAATAAGTTATATTCTGGCCTACGCTATACATTGTGTACATGTACATTTCAGCAAACCACAGATATGTTGACACTTTATGTGACTTTGCATTGAAACTATTTATATTTTTCATTTTTAGTTTTATGTTGTGACAAAGCTGTGGTGAAGCTGGTTACATTTAAGCACAAAAGGAAAAGATCATGTTTTGGCTGAACATAAATTTAGTCTGCTGGTGTGCTTGTTGTCATGCCACCACCATACCCTCCTCCTCCGAGTGAGAAAAATTCACAAGATGAATACATATACCAGTAATCTGAACTACACCACTGTGATACCTATGGTAGAAATGTTGATATGTTGCTAAAATAGCTTTAAAATTGCTGGTAGGTGGAATTTGCTACCTTTGGACAGAAGTTGGCTCACTATTTCCACGTTTCGAGTCTTTCTAACAGCTGCTGATGGTAACTGTACCACACATGTAGATTCCCAAATGTCAAGCTACTGATTGAAACAATGATTTTGCACAGAAAATGGAACTGCTTTGTGACCCACAATGGGAGTTGGCCATTTTCTAATTTTAGCATTGTTAAAAAGTCATAGTTGTTTGGTGGACTTCATCACATGTAATGTTAGACTTATATATGGATGCTTTATGGAATAAATAACCTATTGCTACGCAGTGCACCATATTCATCCTCCACCATTTAATATGACGTTTGACATTGAGGTGTGAAATTTATGCTCCATAAACCTGTCAGTGATGACGCAAAATGATCATTCAGGAAATATCTGAAAACTTGTGTAGTGAATAGTGAATGGGGAATGTGAGGGAGCAATTTCACACACACAGCTGTGGATTGTTTATAGGCTGCTTCCAAATGACCATCAGTGGTCCTGGGGGAATTCTTGATGGCCTGGCCTGTTGGTTGACCTTAGTGGCCGGGTCACTGTAACAGTCCAAAATGCAATAAGAGGTTTAGATCAAAAGCAGCAAGGTGCAGCCACATTTACTGATTCTCTCCTCCTCCACTTAAAATTACTTCCTACCTGATTTGCCAATAGGCAAGTTTCCCTAGTTTTACATCCTTGCCATCCTATATGCATTTTGCATTATCAATGCATTACATAAAAAAAAGCAAGTAAGTTTGCACTGGACTGCATTGAACATGTTTCCTATGCTACAATACAAGGACAGAAATATAACAAAAGTAAGTAAAAAATCAGACTTACATCATCCAGCCAGTCTCTGCAGTCATCATGCTGCTCAGGTTGGCGGTGGGCTGGAGCCTATCCCAGCATGTATTGGGCGAGAGGCAGGGTACACTCTGGACGGTACACCAGTCTATCACATAACCCAAATCTGACTCAAATTTCTTCAAAATTAAATGGCATAATGATACTGTCAACACTCATTCATGCCAATGGCGATGTGTAGGAGTCGTCATCTGGCATGTTTACTGTCTTACATCAATTAAATCTGGTGTGCCTTTCATAACTCGACAGATTTGGGCATCTTTCTTGATGAAACAAATGTAAATTTAGTGTGTTTGTTAACATTTGTTGTGGTTATTGCTGAGCTTTTAAAGGGACGTATTGTGCTTTTTGGGTTTTGTCCTTTCGTTTTGTGTTACTTTTTAGCTTTCTTTCTGCTTGTAAAACATTTGCAAAGTTACAAAGCCCTAAGTCAGGTCCAGTCCAATCCAGTCTTTTCTTATATTACTTGTCTACGTCAGTCTGTAAGACAGCACCACCTGCAGCTCGGTGACCATCCTTCATCAAGGTGACTGTCCTGCTCACCTCGCTGTCTGCTGTTGCTTTACGACGATGTGGAAGATAATGTTATGAACAAAGACATTTTCTCTGCTGTTGCCTGCAAGAACTAACACAAGTCTTCATCTCCTCCCACCATCTGATGATATCAAGACCCAGTGGACTAACTTTTTTTATTTTTGATTGAAATGTGACAGAAACGTCCCCACATCGACTGGAAAACTGTCGATGCATTTTAACGTTACTTTGCCGGACAGCTTTATCAACGAGGGCCGGTAACAGCACAAGCTCAAGAGAGGACCTCACTTCAAACTAAGAAGCTGTAAGTTTTGCCCTGTTTTATGTTGTTTTACTGTTTATTTTGTTGGTTAGCCTCTTTAACCTGCTGCTAGCAGGTTGCACGTCTAATGTGGCTACTCCCACACACTGTAAATGAGCATAATATGACCTTGATAAATCTTCAAATGTAATATCTTATTGAATGGAAGACTTCTGATGTTTGTTTCCTTTATCTTTTTGTCAACTAGAATTATTTGGTGTGATGTTGCAAGTGTTTGTCTTCTAGTGTGGTGTGTGTTGAGTGCAGGCCTTAATGAGTGTCTCAGTCCTCTTCTTTCAACTGTGTGATATGACTTTGCTTCACTTGTCTTGTGTAAAAGTAACAATCTATTCCAAAGATAATATTTTGCAACTGTCCATCACTGATTATAATATCAAAGCAAGTCTGCCAGTACATGGCACTCTTCAAAACAGCAGGATTCTGCTAAATCTTTGTGTGTTTAGAACAGAGGAGCACCTGCTAGAGTATCTACAGAAACTCACACTTTCATGTCAGAAAATCCAGTGAAGAAGACAAGCAGAAGAGGTTACTTTCTTTGACTGACATGTGATCTCTAAAATTTTGTTTTTTAGCCACTTATTAATGACCAGTCTGAGACCAGCAGCAATATCCAACCCAACCTGATTAGACTGAAAGATAATAAGGACCTAGCAGTACTCAGGTCTTGTGTCCGTTCTCATTTGCTAGGAACTGAATGGATGTCCACCTCTATCACATTTAAGAAGACATGCCATGACTGATCTACTGAATCCACTGAAACACTAACTCAGCGTTACAGTGAGGGTGGTCAGAAGTTGTTAATAAATCAAAATATGACTCACATCATTTGTGTATAGATTAAACAAATGAGATCATGTGTTAGTGAGTTTTAGAGGTGTTTGTAGGCAGAATGTTTGAATTTAGCTGTTTGTCACTGCCTCCAGTCTTTCTTAAAAGTTAATCTGGCTCTCACTTCATACATGAGAGCAGTAACAATGTTTTCATCTCTGAGACAAAAACTCATTAAGTGTATATCCCAAATATTTATGTATTTAATTATTTCAATTTTCCATTTATCTAATGGAACATAGCCTCAGCTAGTATTTAAGCAATTAATCGTATGGCTTCTCCACTGTCCCCAAAGGACCCTAAAGGAAGGTGATGATCCATTTTAATTGAGCTGCAAAGACTGACAGGAAGACAAGATAATTTCAGGGGCATCGTAAGACATTTTTATTATCCTTACACATGCCGATGCATCAAACGATTGATGCGTGGACCCATGAAACATCCTGTGACACTTCACACCAGCAAGCATTCAGACATAATGTGACTAAGGCCAACAGATGCATAGCCATTTTCCTCTTTCATGAGGTTTCTTGTAGTTTGATTATGCGGGGGCCATTTTACTTCAGCTGGCCTGTGGACTTTTTGGCTGACTATAATTCTACTTCCAGGAAAGTAAATGTTTACTAATGATCTCTCTCTGTGCTTCTCCCAACCCAAAAGACTGAACAAAGACTTGGAATATGCACAAAATTTAGCATATTTTACAAAAAGATCTTCACTACACTGAGGCTGTTTGCCCTTGTAACGCACTGCCAGGCGCTGCTGCGTGCACAGTATTGTGCCAACTCTCCCACACACATCCATACACACACATGCATGCAAGAACTCACACACTGTCTTCAGATGCTAAGTCTCCCTCCCACAGAGAGTTTGTCTTCTTCATTCTCGAAAGAATGAAGTTGCAATAACTTGATAGGAGTAAAAACTAGAAGTCATAGTTGATTCCAATAGTTCCACACATTCCCATTACCAGTAATCCATCACTACAGAGTGAAAAGCAGTCAACAGTTCAATCTATTGAAGATATGTGGTCAGAGTGAGGGCTGAAAGAAAAGACAGTCGGAAAGAATCAAGAAAGAAAAAAGGGGACATTCGAGAAATAGAACTGATCGATGCAATTGACAGAAAATTAAGCAGCAATGACTTTGTTAACCAATTTACTGACTCATTCATGAAGCAACAGTGTCTATTGTCATGCTAACAGCTCTGTAAGGATGCACTTAAGCACAAGGGGTTTTGAGCTAAATGCTAACATGCTCACATGCTCCAAATGACAATTCCAACATACAAACATTACTTCCACCTTCCCAAAATAGAAAATGTGATGTTTTATGCCACTGCATATTGAATGAGTTTGAGTTTTGGACTGCTGGTTGGACAGAAAACCAGTTTGAAATACATTTCTGTGGAAATTGTGAGGTATGAAGAGAATGAAATAATTGAAATCAGCAAAGTGATTTCTATGTTGACTCTTCGCCTGACGAGTGCTTCCTCTTCAAATTACAAACGGTTTCTAGTCCTATTTCATGCCTTAATTGATATTCTCCTACTCTGGCTTGATTCACCTGGAAAACTAAGTTCTATATTTATTTTGCACAGTCACACAGTGTGATTTGATTAACAATTATCCTCTTTTACATGACGTGAATATGAGAGTCTGCAGAAATACTGTTGTGGATGCGATCATGTTGTTTGTAGAGAGGCTGCATAAACTGAGAGCACGACTGTGAGCGCGAATCCTGCTGAGGTGATATGAAGGTTGAGGGTAGTTATGTAAAAACTGGACTCAGGTGGCAACAGGATTTTATTTCTGTGCCAGCAGATGGAGAATTTTCACATGTTGACCCTCGCTAAATTCAGCATGGGAAAACACATAAGGTTGCACACATGCACACACACACACACATGCATACACAGAGTTGAGGGAATGGCAGTGTTTTGTACAGTGGTTGAGCTTAATGTTTGAGGTTAATATCTGGCATGAACACTAAATCTCCTCAGAAATCATGATGCTGTGACGATGCTCTGCAAGGTCCTGCGAGTTACGTGCAGCAGTCACTTTTGGTGCATGCACAGAGTGGAGCAGCAGCAGAAGTCAGAAATCCACAACTTAAACATAAACGGACGAAACATGAACCCAACTTCAATAGCTTCATAAGTCACAGACCGTGGCAACAACCATGTTCAGCACCCCTGGAAACACTTCAGCTGTCATTTACTGTATTTGAAGCATGTTTCTGTATTTGCAGAGTGCTCTAAATGCTGCACGTGTTGTCAAATTGACATTTTTTTCTTAATTTACTCGTCTTTTTGTCTGTTGTATGTGTTTCCTTAAGCTGCATTGCATTGAGTGCTCTCCGCCGCCATAGTTTTGTGACAAACACATACATCTACAGGCACAGAAGCTATTCACACACTCTCTTTTGAATCACAGGTACTTTAGACACACACCCACAAATTTGCTCTGTGTTTACAAAACCCACAATTTAGGTGTAAATGTTTTCACTGCCCCTGACTGATGACTAACAGTTCTGTCTACAGTAAAGTACTGCAGCATATCAAATGCCACTTTTTTGAATATGCATGAACACAATGTGGGCCGAGCTCGTGATAATGGTAACCTGTTTGGAAAAGTGGACTGAGAACAGGCAAATGAACAGGCAAATGGAGAATGCGTGTAAACACACGCGGCTGAAATGACACATGGAAACAAAGTTTTTGTGCTACCATGCAAAGCCAAACACTTGAGATTTTTATCTTCATTATTATTTTTTTTTGTCTTGTCCTCCATCATAGCACTCAGCTTGCAGTGGTGTAATGTTTACCTATCAATCAGAGTGAAGCTAGTCCTCAAGGTCTCAGGAAACAGGTCAACAGAGGTGGCCTACTACATGTCACAGCATACTATCTCCTGGAAATCAGATATTTCAGTCTCTGAGGAGCTCAAAAAATTTGTAATGGGGAAAATAAAACATGAACTCACAGGTTGATAGGCAATCTCTTTAGCGAAAAACATGATTTACCCTGACTAAGAAGGGTCCCCTCTCTTACAGTTAAAACAAAGCATTTCAAATAAAGACTGGCACAGCATTTCTTCCTCTCGCTCCAACTGTAGATCTGCGCAGCGGCATACAAATCCTGCTCTGCGTTTACAGTTCCGCTCTCCTCCATGTTTTCCATGCTGTGCTTACAGGAGCATTAGAGCCAGCAACTGTCAGTCTCACTTGAGACGTGAATGTTGTCCTGCTGCTCAAATCACGTCAGCTTGCGAGGCAGCTGGATTTGCAAGATCACGCGAGAATCCAGGCCTGATTTGCTACAGAGCCTGCCCAGAATATACAGTATAGACACTGAGGGATAGCTCCCGCACTGGAAACGATATTGTTAAATCTCTACAAGTGGGTACATGGTATATATCATCATATTGCCAAACCCAAACCAGACACAGACGTGAACAGACACAGCAGAGTAAATCTTTGTGCTTCTGCTTCATAACCAGAAGAACCAGAGTTCCTTGTGAGTTTGGACACATGACTGGTTTCTAACTAACATCTGGAGAGTCAGTATATTGGCTGTTTGGGTAGATAAAGACAGATTGCACAAACACTCAAGCAATGAAATTTGATGTGAATAAAACAAGATGAAACTCAGCTCCGTGTTGAGCACCTCAAGGGGAAGCAGCATGCCCAGAGATTTCCTTTCCAGTCAAAATAACAGAAAGAGCAAATTGAATGTCCACAGATTCAGTCACTAATTTTAAGCAAATTGAAGTCAAGTCAACTTTATTCATATAACTGACCAAGCACACAAAACACACTCAGTGCTTTAACAGTGCAGCTAAACACATCAGTCACATTTAGACACTCACAAAAAATGAATAAAGGAATGAACATTTGTGTCAACCATAAAAAATAGTTTAATTAGGAACAGGCAAAAGAGAGCAGAATGAGAGCGAGAGGTGTGCGTCACACTGGGAAAGCAGTGCCTTCAGTCATGATGAAGCCCGCCTCTCATTTCCAGTGGCGTTCACTGGGAGATGCTCCCTCACCTCACCATGAGCTGCCAAAGAAATCCTTCCAACCTTTTTTTTTTGCTTTTAAGTGAAATAGATCCACTGGCAGCTTAGACACATCTATTTAAACCACTCCACAAGTGGTTCAGCTGCTCAAACAGCCACAGTCATTCCAACTCTGAGAGCAAGAGACATGTTATCTGTCAAACGCAGGTCTAGTTCTCACTCTGAGTTCACAACATCCACAGCATTTGATGGTGCGTAAATGCACTTGAGCTGATGTGTGTCTTTTGCTGTTTTGGACACAACTTATTTTTCGAATAAAGATGAATGCTATATCTGACATTTTGCATATTCAGTAACAAACTAGAAACACATGCTTTCCACATTACTGTGCCTAATAGAGTTTAATTTTGTTTTTGTTGATAGAAACCTCCTACTTTACGATAAATACATGTTTCCTTCTCCCTCTAATGTCTTTTAATATTAGGACAGTTATAATTTCTCATTATACTTTTCAAGTAAAAAAAAAAAAAAAAGAAAAAGAAAAGAAAAGTCTGATACTCATGAAATGTATTGCTGGGAGTGTAAGATAATAATCATTTTATCGCCTCCTCTTTTCTCTCATCACTCCCTCCCCGCATCAAATTACACCGTTGAATAAATACGCTCTGAAACAGAGTCATAATCTTTTCAATATTTTCAGTTTGTCATTGACAAGATCCCCAAACTGTTTGTTTGGTTGGAAAAAAAAATGCTCCTGTCTGCGACTGTTGATCTTGAAAAAAGAAAAAAAAAGAAAAAAAGGCAAGATTAACATAAATGCGTCTGAATTAAACTGTACCCATGAAGTCCGTATCTCCAAAGGCTTGATCACCTGAATGTTAATGGACATTATGGTACAGTATACTCCACACTTAATGTATAGCACAGTGAATTGAGGCGACAGGTGAGTTATTGTGTGTTCCGCGTCAGTTCCTCCTCCAATTAAAATGCAGAGGAAGTCAAATAGCCACATCCATATGCTGCCAGTTTAGTCTGCTCTGTGTGAATAAATTGATTGTGCTTGCTTGATAGTTTAGCACTGTACGTTGTTAGAATCTAACTGACAAGAAAGGAACCCTTAAAAACCTTTAAACCAGAGTGCATGAAAATGAGCTGCAAGAGGTGTTTTGATCATTTTGTTGGAGCCAGAGTCCAGCTGCCGTTCTCCAGCATTCCAAAACATCTCCAGGCATTTGAACTGAAATGCAGAGGCAGTCAAGTGGCCATGTTCAAATGCATTAGCTGAGAGGCCTCTTCATCACATGTAGAGGGTTAGAGCTTTGTTTTGTACAGGCTGGGGTGTCAAAGCCTCTGAGTGCAGCGAGAATTAGAAACATATAAGTTGTAATGTATTTTTGGACAATATTAGACATAGTGCATCCAATAAGATGTTCAGCAGCAGAGGTGGACGTGTCTGACTATTCCACCCTGTTTCTTATAATGTGTGTATTGAGAGAGGTGTAATGCTGCACTACATAATGAGAAAACTGTTTTCAATTAAAAACATTTTTGTACAATATCCACCTGTGGCTTTTAAAAGCATAATTATTATTTCTATGGGTCTGTTAAGGCAACTCAAAGCACAGCATTACTGTTAGTAAAAAGCTGAATATGAATAAAGTCAGTGATGGCTTAATGCACCAGACAGGAGCTGTAAACAGCTTTCTTCATTCATTAGAAAGATTTTCTCTTCATGATCCGTTATTTCCCAATTTAGTTTTAATCATGGATAATATGAGAGTCAAGGAGAGGTGGTGAGTCTGTTGTCTTTCAGCAGTAAACACATTTTGATTATCAGCTCTTGTCACCCAAACTCCACCTCACGTTTAGCATGTTTTGAGCTGTATGACGCTCCAGACTTCTTTTTCATCCCTGTGAGTGCGTCCCCGCAAACTAGGCACACTGGCTTTCCTTTTACTTCAACAGAACAGAAACTGTTTGTCCATTCCTCTTGGAAAGCGCTCCACTTTACTTGTCCTTTTCTGACAGTTGCCACAATGCATGTCACCGATAACACGTAACCGCTGCGTGCATGCTGCACTCACCCTGACCGTGACCTGGGCAGGCTTTCAGCTGTAAGAGACCACCCTAAAGGTCATGTTGGTCTACTATTTTGTGTGATTTTCTTCATCACAGAAAAGTAATTGCTTTTTCTGTATTTCTGAATTGCCTGGTAGGCCAGGTGTCCCCCACCCTCATCTAATCATTACTTGGATTACGGGATTTAAATATGAATAAATTCAGATGCAGAAAGTTAAAAGTGTAGTGAGTCAAAACTCTTTCTCCACAATAACCCACCCCACCTTTAACAAATGAAACACCTGTAGTCGGACTGATCTGTGCACAGTGTAAATACAGAATACAGTTTTTTTTTTTTTTTTTAAATATGCAGATGTTTAACATCTGCAGACTGGCAGCTGCTCCAGCTGTGCCGCTGATGGCTCAGAGGAATGACATCTCAATTCTCTCAAAAAATGTCTTTCATTGATTCCTCACATCTTCAGTGGGAGGGACTATGATACATGGAAAAATGCAATTGAGAGAAACATGGATGCAGCCTAAGACTTTTGGATTTCGTGACGTACGTTGGGAACCAATCATGGTCCAATATCACAAAAAATTTGTAGTACGTGAAAGTTATTTTTGGAAGCATGCTCGGCCCTTTAATCCCTCATATGGAACCAAGTGTACACTGGATTCTGCAGTCATGGTATAACTCAGTAGCATGTTTCTTGAGAGCTTACATCTCCGGTGAAGACCTGTCCTTGCCTTTCAAACGTCGTATTAGCTTCATGTGTACAATCAATGTACGCATATTGACTTCAGTGTGTCTGCAGCTGTTGCTCTGTTGTTATAGTGGTAAATAATGAAAAGATTTGTCTTGGTTTTTGTTGGGTTGGATACTGTTATACCAGTGACAGGAAAAATATTATTGTATTGAAATTCACATTTATATATTATGCACAGTAATTTCTGAAATTCTAAGTTACAAAATCCTACTATTTTTTGAGCGCAATTCTGTGCCGCGGAGTTTGCATTTTTACTTAGCCTTTCAACACTGACTTAAACTAAGGCAACAGCAGAACAAAATGCAATTTCCATCTCACCATCTAAAGACAAGACGTCCTAAAATATGATCAAAAAAAGCCCATGTCAAATCAGCCCATATCACATCTCAAACTCCCAGCTAAAGTGGAACAAATGAAGGAAAGCCTGGAGAAAAATGCTTATTACCTTTGCATAATTACTTTTTATGTAAATTTTTTAAGCTCTCCCTGAATTATTAAGCCGAATGTAATATCCTCTAAAGCAGTCGAGATTTATGTATGTATTTGTATTGTTCTGGTACCAAAAATACTAATAATTATTACTTCTGCTCATTTTTAATCTGTTTGGGAGGCAGGGGAGTTTTAATTTTTCTGGGGCATGCACACACAAATACGTACACAAAGAGACTGATACACACACACACACACACACACACACGCACACAGTGCATACACATTCACACAGTGCATACACATACACAGTCATAACTGACTTGCACACACAGAAGCGCTCTCAGTGTTTACCTGATGCAGTAGTTTTTCATTTCCCTCCCAACAGCCTGTCGTCACTGACGGCTGAAATAAATGAATTTATCGCCCCCTCATTCACATACAAGGACACAGAGTCATTCACTGATCCGCGTATAAACACAAAACCAACTTATTCTGAGGTAAGCTCCCTTGTCCTTGTCTCTCCCCCTCTCTCTCTGATACTCTCAAATAACAGAGATGCATTGGTGCCTGTAGACATACGTTAGAGCAGTTGTCTGTTTCGGAAAGTAAACACATGCATTCCTATATGCATGTGCTGTACTTACAGTTTTTCTCAGTCGCTTTGGTACATTTCTCGAATCATCCTCGACAATTGCTAAACAGTAAGTGTATTTCTCAAAACAATTCGTACAAATAGCAAAACACCATGCATTACCTGTTCATCTCTCAAAAGTAAATATCTCTGTCAATGAACATGTCAGTGCCATCAGAATGACAAGTCCTTGTGTCAATGTGTACAGATAAGACAGTCAAATTGCTTAGTCATGTTGTCAATATAACAGTGTACTCTGGAGGGATGTTCTGATGTAAACAATGGCTAAAGTTCTGATGAAAATTATTGTAAAATGCGAGTTACACCTCTATGTGGGAGACAGATTGCAAGAGACAGGCCAAGATTCACATTTACGCTTTTACTGTTTGTGCTGTAATTTGTTGACAGACCATGTCTTTGCGATACAGAAAGGAAAAGACAGCACTCACCCCCCACAGACTATTCAACAGAGACCCATTATAATACATTTTGATCAACATGACATAAGCAATTGATAATGTAGGAAACAGCAGAGAATTGTACATAATCATTTGCATGGATGTACCAAAGCATTTAGAACTTGTTCAAAGAAATGAGAAACTGCTTTTTTGATGTGCAGAAGTGACAAGATGTGAAGAGTGAACAAGTAGTTTTGAGAATTTCAATTCTGATCTGAGAAATGTACCAAAGCGACTGAGAAAAACTGTAATATATGTGTGTACTTGTGTGTATCACATGCCAAATCAACGAGAGGGAAACACTTTGAACTTTCAATGCAGTGCAACTCCGATCAAAGAACAGGCATTATCTTAACACATACGCTGCTATTATTATTACCGCAGTCGGCCACAAAAGAAGCCATCTCTTCTCTGTCTGATGCCTCACACATTTCCAAGGACTCTGAAATCATTCTCGTGGGTGATCTAAATTGGGATTGGCTTTCCTCTGCCTCTGATTGCATTAAAGAATTGTTTGATTCCTTAAATCTCACAGTTTATTAATGCTCCTACTCGGCTCAACCCAAAACATCTAAGCAAATCTAACATGACTAGATCTCATTTTTACAAGCACGCCCCATGAGTCTAACTCGACTACAGTATTTTGTAATCTTCAGGCCTCCCTTAATGCATTTTAGTTGACTCAGCTGAACTTAAGATCAAAGATGATATTGCAGCATTTCATATCAGCTGGGTCTTGGAGTTCTAATTCCAGTTTGGTGACACCTTTATCCTGTACCAACTCACTTAAGTATCCCTTTGTTTTTAAACTGATTTCTTGTGTGGAGATCTGTAAAACTTTGAAAGTTGTTGAGTCAAAAAAGTGACCTGGATCCTTATCTTTTAAAGTTTGCTGCTGATTTTATTGCTGACTCTACAGACTATTTACATCCCTAAGATCAGGAAAGCAGTCAATGCTCTTATTGAAGAGCTCTAAAATGAAAATCAGTTTGGCTTTATGTCAGGTCATGCAACTAACCTGTATGTTGATTTGTCCAAGGCATTTCAATCTGTTGACCATGAGCTGCCATTCGGAAAACTACCAGTATGGGTGTCGAGGAGCTACTTTGCAGGTAGAACTCAGTGTGTATGTACAGATGGTCACAAGTCAAGCATGGTGGAGATCTCTAGGGGAGTCTCCCAAGGTTCAAAGACATGTCTATGGCTAAAGTGCATCTTTCTGCAGATGATACAGTTGCTCTGAACAGTTCCTCTTCTCTGAGTCAGGTTGCTGATGAGCTCCAGAGTGCCTTTCAAGAGCTGCAGGGCTTATTGTATGGTCTATAGTTGGTTCTTAATGCTAAGAAAACCACATACATGATCTGTGGTTAGCATTCAAATCTTAGGCTCAATCTTAGACTCAATTGAAACAGTATAATCCTTCAAGTACTTTAGCATTTGGGTGGATGACGGGCTCTCTTAGAGTGCATATGGAGAACACAGAGAAGAAACTCTACTCTTCACTGTGTATGACAGTTCACTATGTTTTATAGCCAACTCATTGTCCCATACACATCAGTGTGTACTTAATGATCTGGTTGCCTGTTCTTCATTAGGCCTAAGCAGACAGCCACACTGGTGTGTTTTTATTTAGAAAGCTATGCTCGGTGAACTCCCTTCATGTCTGTGTTGTCTCCTATCACTCGTAACAGCTGTTAGGATTTTTGCTCTGCTAGTTGTCTGCTCTACCTGATACACAGGATTTGCTCAGAACTTGGTAGAGCAGCTCTCTCCTATTCCGTGCACTGGTATTGAAATAGTTTTCAAAACACATGACGGCTTAATGATTTGTCTGCCTGGGAGAGATCAAAGTCCTCTGATAAAAAAAAAAAAAAAAAAAAAAAAAAGTGTAACTACTGCAAGTGCTATCTCGGCCAGGTCACCTTTGAAAAAGAGATTTCAATCTTAAGGGACTTCCTGGTTTAATAGAAGCTCTCCAGCCTGAGCTTTGAGATGAAAACAAATGCTCCTCAGAAGACTAAAGCCATTTTAAGGAGAGCATCACCTCATGGTTCCTAATGCTATCCCACCCAGCCCCACCACACTCCAAACCCAATGTTCCCATTGGTAACTGCTGGCTCTGGTAGACTCTTGTCTCTGGACGACAGTTATGTGGTAAATAAATTGGTTATCTGCTCCTGGGTTAAGTTGTACAACAGAGAACACACTAATTTAATCACAAGGAAAACAATCAACATATACTGTGGTCATGGATGGGTATGACAGTGAAACATTTCAATCACTGAAGCATTCATTCATTTTGTGTTCATTAATGTTGGCAGTAAACTACAAGCATAATCTGCTTGGAATAGTAATTCTCTGTTTGTTTGTTTGTTTGTTTGTTTTCACAAAAGTTTCACAAAAAAAACCTTAATATTAATATTAATATTACAGCTGCACTTTCTCCCTCGTTGTAAATTCCCGAATCTATGAATACGGTTCATTTCAAAAGTTGAACCCTTGAACACGAAATATCTCCTGTTTAACTGAAAAATCCAGTCTCAGTGTGCAGTGTGTGTGCTGTTTCCACATCACACTGGATTCTGCTGGACCACAATTGGCTTCAAACTCATTTTATATGTATGAGGTTAAAGTAAGCACAGAGACGCTTTCCCCCTTCAGCAGATGAATGTGAAAACGAACTCTGCAGACATAATTCTGTAAAGGGGAGCTCAAATATCACAGTGAAGGAACAATAAGAAAAAAAAAAAATTTGAGGGAGACTTAAACAGGTGGGAGGCAATATTCCTCATGATTTATATGGTAGAACGTTATGCTGGGCAAAGGCAGAGGGTGGATGATTGACATTGAATTCAATAGTCAATCAAGTCCAGTAAAAAGACATGATTTCTTCCTCACCCTCTGACCGGAGTGGTTCTGATGCAAATAAAGCTTCTTGATTAAATATTACAAAACAATACTGGTCATTTACAAATTGACTGTATCATGAATCACCGCTGCTGTGTAGGTGGTCATGCAATACTAGGTTATCTGAAACCGGAGTTATTGAAATCCTATTATCAGATGAGTCACTGCTGTGTTCAGTAAGCAAAAGAAGAGATATTAAAATGTCCATTTTAGAAATTCAAGTCTGATATTTCATCTGATTTAGTGCAAATCAAGTGCCATTTGGTCCGATTGTGCTTTGACATTTTACTATTTGCATGACGTTAGTCTGTGTGTTTGTGTGGGTGAGAGAAAGAGAGAGAGAGCTTTAGCACTGGTGTTGACTGGCCAACTGAAGAAGATATAGTACTAGTGTGATTAAGAACCGAGCACTAATTTAAATCCCGTACCTTTTCCTCGCGATCATAAATCATGGTGTGTATTATACTGGAGGCTCATTCACACTATGGCTGATTGAAAAATGTATTGTACACCTCGAGGATTGATCACCAGATATTTCATGAACGATTCCTGATTAATGGTCCAGTATTATACACAAGTTGAAGTGAGGGATCAATTAATGTCTCTTTCTCAAACACACATACACACATGCACACACACAAATACACATATCGTTGTGTAATCGAGTGTGTCAATGCTTTTCTGCTCCATTGGTGCAGGTGAAAGTTAAATGCCAGTCCCTGCTCTGATATTATTGGGATTAAAGCAACCAATGATTCACTCACAAGGCTGCCACGTCAGCCTTTTGTCCTATCACAACCTCAGCTGAACTGAAGAGGATGTTTACTGACTGGATGTACATAACAAGTCTTCAAATAAAGCCGGCAAAAACACATTATGCACATGGATCTGCCGAGGTCTGTGGCATACAGCATAACACATTGGAGGTGGTATGGGAGACTTTAGCCTTGGCTGTGCAGAAAAGTTCGCACCACACACCTCTCAAGCAGTTGTTTGTGGAGTACAACTGAAAGGCAGAGTTGTTCTGTAATATTACTGGGATTCTGAAGTGAGGTGTTAACACTTTTATGTGCGTTTATCAGCAACCTTTCCCGACTTTTACTGCACCTTTATGTGCAGTGAATGCTGAGACTTGAAGAAAAATAAGAGCATGTTTATTGTTTAAATTGGCCTTTCACAGCTGCACTCAGAGCAGCTGTTGTGCAGTTAGGCTGTGCATCGCAACGGTCCAATAAATATTGTGTTTGCACATTTTTTTCTGGCAAGCAGCAATGCTTCTCCTTGGTTTAGCTTTGCTTATTTGTTGGCAAGTTTAATAAGAATTTGCATTTAAAAGACCAGCGTGTAGGATTTAGGGGGATTTATTGGCAGAACTGTAATACAATATTAATAGATCTGTTTTCATTAGTGTATTATCACCTGAAAATGTTTCTGAAAAGCCCAGAACAGACAAACCAAACACTGGCCCTGGTTTTCCATGGCCACCGGGGGTGGGTTGAGGTGTCGTATATTCAACTTTTTGCAAAAACTAAACTGGACCTTTAAAGGAGTCTACACAACAGATCACTGACCTAAAATGCATTCACTCGGACATCAACACGAAAGCTATCCTACATCTTCAACTATTCAACCAGGAAATATTCTAAGATACCCGTCAGGCTTCCTTCCTTTGCTACACACTGTACACAAATGTGATGAGAGCTTTATCTGAAGACTTTTGATGGACTGCTATGATCTGCAAGCTGAGTGTCACGTGACCCACAGGGGTAGCCAAGCTCACATTATTACAAGGGAGCTAACATGTTATCATGTCCACTGCCAGCTCACTACTAGAATACACTGACTGTGGGTACAGCATATACACAGTTTAAGTTATTTAAGAAGTTTTTACTTACCAAATTGTTGTAATGAATACGTATATCACAGAAGGAATTTGTGTGTTTTTGATGTTTAAGGATGGTTGTTGTCTATTTAAGGGTCATACAACACATTTCAAGCTATTTATCTTTTAACAGGTTTGAATGTTTTTGTCATTTAGACAAAGTAGTGAGTAATGGAGCCACTTCCATCATTGAGGGATGAGCAAACATTAGAATTTTAGTGGAATGACAAGCAATTATTAATCCATTACCTTTCCAAAGTAACCCTCCTAACACTGTCCAAATGTGTTTTCAAATGTCAACAGAGTGAAGTCCCCAAACTGTCAAACACACAAACAAACATTACCTGTCGATGAGTCAGTGTAAATGTGAGACCGCAGATGGGCCAAAATTATCATAATCAACTCAAAGTCCTACAAGGGTGCTGCAGACCACATGTCTGCCCTGGATGCACCTGAATAACCAAGGCTGTGAAATCCTGCATCTCAATCTGGCACCACGTTTTCTTCCAATATACCCTCATACAGTATCACTGTATTCATGACCTGCTCAAGAGATTAGTGACAATTTCTGCCCCCTTCCTTCTAACGCTCTCAATTTACTTTCGATAATGGCATATAAGCATCCCTCACATAATCAGACAAAAGTCATAGCTGTGGTAATTACTGGATTATTGGAATTTTGGAACACAGTGCGCGCACACACACACACACACACACACACACACACACACACACACACGCACACACAAGCACACACACCACTTCAGTAATCTCAGTGATGGCAAGGGTTTGAGGAGATTAAAGAAAGACTAACTGTGAAGTTTCAATTCTGTCTCCTCTGATAAAGATCATTCCTAGGAGCTATCAAGAGAGAGAGTGGGAGAGAGAGGGATGATGGGTGGTGAAGGGGTAGACAGTGGAGTGTGGTGTGGAGGGAGAGATTGTAGGAATTTACAGTTTTTTTGTATGTCACAGGTGACATCTATTGTTCTAAAATAGACACTGAGATGAATAGAAAGAAAAATAGACAAGCAGCAACAGAGAGAAGATGAAAGAGAAGAGTGTAATAATCCAAGATGTGTAAAGACAAAAAAACAAACATTTTGAAAGAGAGAGAGCATTAAATATTGATGTTCATTGTGGTTCCACACTGTAACTGCTGTTCTTTAATTTCAAGATTTTGTGCTGCTCTTGCAGCATGTGGCATATACGTATTTTATTTCTCTGAGGCACATTTGAATCATACATTTAATTTTAAACAGTCCTCAGAGGCAGTGACACAATTGCAGGATGAAAAATAAGCACAGAAAGAGACACAGATACAGAAAACGCTAAGATATACTTCAGGCCTCAGGCTGATGATGTGATTCAGAGCAATTTACAGTGAAGGCAAACAGCAGAAAACAGTAAGACCTTATTCAAATAGTGACCATGTCTCAAGTAATAGCTTGCACAAAAAAAAAATAGAAAAAATAGAAAATAAAAATGCTGGCCTTTGATAAAGGCTATGTGAAAACACATATCAGGTCAGCTGGGATTATGCCATACTAATGAAATATTTACCACTCAGTTGGTTTTTCTTTCCCTTTTTAACACACCATTTTCACCTCCTGATTAATTAACTGCTTACATGTTGTCCTTCTTTTGTTCACTTTCAGACTACTGTCATTGAAATAGAACACTTCCTTCTTTCATGATAAGCCTCAAGGTGGTGTATGTACATCCCAATATTGTTGGAGGATCATATACCATTTTATTAATGGATGCATTGGATTACACCCAAGGCAGAATTTGCTGGAATGCACCTAAAAACTATTGAACCTTGTGCTGGTAAACAGGTTCATTGGCAAAAGGTGAGAGTATCATGATTGGATATGAAGGGGCATTGTACAAAAGATATTATTACATGGGCTTAGGAGCACCTGACAGTGATTGGTGGTGTAAAAGCTGACATAATTCACGGTAGAACTATATCTGATACACCTGTGTATCTGTCCACTTTATGAGGTACTATACAATACAAATACAATACAAAAAATACATCTAATGGACTTCTTTCTATTCAGATATTCTGTTTCTAATATTCTGCACCCGCCCCCACCCCCTATTGGGCATTGGACATAAATATGTGATGCTAGAATTTTTAGGAGAGCTGTTTATGAAATTGCAATATATTGTGGCCACTGAGTGTGTATATATAGACCTCGTGCACATTCTGAGTACACCTGATGAAAATTTTATGTTGAAACGTCAGCTGTACTCAGTAAATCTTTTCGGGTGCAACAATTCACTGTGCAAGCACCTTTTTCCTGACATTAACAGCCTACAAGGAAAGGGGAGCATTATGCTGTTTGAACTGGAAAGCTTTTTTATGTGAAATAGGAAGTGACGAGTCCCCCTGATGACAGCATAGCAGTGAATGAAAAATTACAAAGGAGAAACGGTTAGACTAAATGAGTGAGAATACTGTTTACTCAACATAACTCGTATTCTTTCATTTCAACATTTTCTCATGGCAGTGACACAAATGCAAAATGAAGAATGAAGGAGATAAATTGTCAAAATTTTCTTGATATAATCCATCAGTCTCTATTCTTAAGAAATAATTCCAAGAAAGGGGAGGATTTTGCCCTTTGAGCTACTGGAAAGCTTTTAAGGTGAAACAGGAGGTGGAGACATCTACTGCCATTGGCTTGACAGCAAACAAAAAAAGAACTGCTGAGTGGAAACAGTTGGAATGAATGAGTGAGTGAGAGTAATACTATAAAATTGTTTTTCTTGAAAACTGATTATCTTGATTTTCAAGACAACAATCTTCTGCCAGACAACAGGTATCAGTACAGGAGTTTGCATTAACAGCAGTTTGTATCAACTGCAAATTGAAAGTGGCAGTGTCATAGATTTCTGGTTCTGGTTGATTTGGCAGTTATTGGTGGTGACAGCAAATGTGGTTTAATCCAATTTAACACAATTCTGGGGGCAGCAAAACAAACTGTTGTTGTTGAAATAAGAAGTCAGGCAATAATTGGCCTTCTTCTGTGAGCAACCGTGATCTGATTTTATGCTGCACACGGCATGAGTCTGTGGACAGAGTTGAAGTTGGTTTGTTGGTCTTTCATCAGTGGGCCATAGGCTCAATTACCATGGCGCTGGCTCAATTGGCAATGGATAGACAGTGATGTAACAGGCATTTGTTTAAATACAAAAACTTCAAACTTTTTTTTTTTTTTTCATTAAAATTAGCATTAGAGACTTGTTTGTAATATTAGCCTGTTTCAAATAAAGGTTCTCTGCACTTCAGGCAACTACCTAGAAAGTATTTACAATAAGCTTCAAATCGTGGATTGGCAGCACAACAACCAACAATAGAAAAGACTGCAAAGGTCAGAGATGCAGCTCCCAACATGAAATACAACAAACCAAGACTGACATAGAGGCCAGGCTTGAGAGGGAGACAAATATAAAGAAGGTGAGAGAGAGCAGCAGAGACTGCCAGAGAGAGAGAGAGAGAGGGAGGGAGGGAGAGAGAGAGAGAGACTGAACCAGAAATCCAGAGAAAGAGAGTTAGAGGGCTTGGCTTGATGATTCATTTATGTGCTTAAACCTATTTTACACCGCCGCCCCTGTTCATTCCCCAACAACAATAGGTGGTAATTTCCCATGTGTTGATAAATTACATGGCTCTCTCGGCGAGCAGCACACACTGCTGCGCTATTATGAGAAAAGGAAAATGATACTTAAAAAGAGGAAGGCTGAGGGTTTGCAGGAGAGAGGGCAATAGGTTGGGAAGTGAAGGGATCAAAAGAAAGAATGCACATGTCAGGACTGAAAGGAGGGTTAATTTTTGTAGTGGGAGAGAAAAAAACAACAGTTCAGGGACACAAAATCCAGTCAGAAAAATGTGAAAGAGGCAAATGCTACCTGTAGATAGAGATGGATGAAGAGAATAATGGAAGAGGAGCAAGAAGGAGAGGAAAGCGGGAGCTGCCTGTTAATCTGGGAAAAGAAAATGAAGGAGAGAATGAGAAAGAGGAAAAGATGTGCCAAATTGTGTGGGCGTGCTAATTACTAACTACTCACTACCAGAAACATCAAAGCATGAGAGACAATAGGAGACAACAGGGACTATTTTAACTCCAACTGTGTTTCTGAGCGCCCCACGCACCACCAATCCCCAACACACACACTCACACACACACACACACACACACACACACACATACGCACAGGGAGAGTATTATCATGGCTGAGAGCATAATTAAAACACCCTGAGGCAGAATCAGTCAGGAAGGTGTTTCTGTCACAGCGTACGGAGCCCACAAGGCTGGCTGTGTGTCCCCGACGTTGTAGGATCATATCTGGAGGCTTACCTTTGCCGCATGTCCTTCACCGCCGCCTACCTCTCTCCCACATTGTTCCTGCCACTCCGCTGCTCACTGGCAACTCAAAAAGAAAAGGATGGCAATACTCTGCAAGAGTGTAAGGGATAAAAAAAAGCGTCGAGTTGTCAGGAGCATAAAACATTATCAGTATTTACTGGAAGCCTAAGAAATGTGCAGGCCAAGCTGCACGAAGCATGAAAGATGCACACCTCTAGTGTGAGAGCACGATATCACTTGGTGTCAAGGGTTGTATGTTGGTGTAATAATAAGTAATTTCTACAAGGAGCTGGAAAGTGGGGCTCAGTGACTTTACATTGGGTTTACAGTAATATGATTTAAATAATTTCATTTATGTGGTCCACAGTCTATGTTTAAATTCACAGCGTAGCATAGCATCACATTTCAGCAGAAAATATTCCAGCCTCCAATCAGGATTGTACAACCTAATCAGGTTGTAAAGTATAGAGTTCAACAGGACTTTTCGATTCATGCTCAGGGAAGACATTGTGCTCGCCATCGTGGTCAATTGCACCAATCAGTGCTAGCTACCAGTAGCAGCATTTTTATTTTCAGGGACCTAATGAATACTGGCTGTGTTGGCTACAGACATTTTTAATAAATCAAAAAAAATATCGAAATCCCTGTCTCGCTGAATAATGTCAATTATTTTCGATGACTTGTTTTGAGCTCAGGGACGTATACACAAATTTATCCAAACAAATACAATGCAAATCAAATAAAACCTATGACATAAAGCTGCACTTGCCGTCAGCTTAGAGCTTGGCGGTAGCCAGCGGGGCAGTTAGCTGTAGCACTGACTTACACCCTCATCTAACTGACTGATAGCTGATTAAATCTGTGGAAGGATGATTACTGGAGGAAAAGACAGCTCCACTGACCAGCAGTCAATATCTGTGGTGCTTATCAGTTAACCTATGAGCTTCCTGGTGAATGTTATTAATGCTACTGGCTGTTTAAAGGCGCCTGTGGAATTATCATGTAAAACAAAATTTATGTTTATACTCAGTATTACTCACTAGAATGCAATGTGTGTATCCTTGAGGCCTAATAAACATGTTGAATTAATTCCTTTTTTCATAAAACATTTTTAAATGAATGTTCAAAAGCTGCCTTGTTTACATCCTTATTTACTAGCTTGCAGGCCTCTTCCTTGCCATTGCTTATGTGTGTTCTTGGTGCCTTACTCCACCTGTACACCAGAGGAGTCATGTGAAACCTCTGGCAGGGTGGTGTATGGTATGCACATGCACAATAGCAAACAAAATGGGGACCCACTAACAAAATAATTCTTTCTTAGCACAGCTAGTGTACAAAACCCCCACAGATGGTAGGGTCGAGATAGAAATAGAGTGGCACAATTGTAAGATGTCATCATCACACAAATATGCCTGTCATCTTTATCCTTTCATAAAATCAGCAGGATCTGAGTTGTCATCGTCAAGATAAATGATAAAAATCTATGTAGAATAACAGCCTGCTGGGTTGTTGGCGTTGTCTTCCTGGCTTGTGCACATCAGATTGTTAGCTGTGATAGCTATTGAACAAGAAAGTGAGGGTGGAATTTACAGTGCCACATGTGTGCTCCATTCGAATTTACCGTGTGGTTAGAAGATATGGGTCCAGAAATTGAATTTAAATCCCCGTTCTCTTAAATGTTTGGAAAGTGCCGTGAACTCCTGTCCCTTCATTACGACTTTATGTCGACATTGTTCAAATTTCACTTTGAAGCCAAGTAGTCTGCTCCCTCTAAAAGAGCGTGCACGAGCATAAAATTCACTATTCAGATGGAAGTTTGCATGCTGTGAGGTATGTCAGGAGGAATTATGCATGAAATAATGTTATTTTTTGCTCACACTCAAACAAGTTCCTACTGCATTTATGTGCAGTGTTACAACTGATTCGCAGCACGTTACAATTGTTTTGTATCAGCAGAACAGTCATAGCACAGTACATCCTTTTTTTATTTCATATATTTATGTGGTTTCTGTTTACTCAAGGATTTGAATTGTACTTTAGAACAAGGGTTGACATGTCAGCAATACAGGTGAAATATTTTGCCATTAAGTAAGAAAAAATAAAAATAAATATTCTATCCCTTCTCCTCAAGGTCTCCAGTCTTTCAGTGCTGTTGAGAATTTTAAAGATCAGACTATTTCTCCATACATTTTTGAGGTAAGGTAGAAACATCTTCACAAACGTGTTCTTTTCGTGGGCCAGCACATGTATTCTACTGTCACTTGAGCACTTTCTTTGTCTGCGTTGTGCATCCAGTGTCTCATACGTGCGACAAATAACAAGCACTTGATGTGCCGTGTGTTGCACTAGCTTCACGAGAGCATTGAGTTGGTAGGGCGTTCAAGTTAAGACTGAGTGGGGATAAATAGTTGTATTTCACAAAAGCAATGCCAGGAGTTCATGTACAGTATTAGTGCTGTGAGGCAGCATTCACACCCCCACCTAATTAATCTACACTAACACTACAATACAAGAGTGATCTCATTTTGTTTACTTTATTTATCACCTTTTTTTCTTCTTCTTGGTTTTACTGTTCAGCTGTTGGCTCTCTGTTCAGCTCCTGGACACCATGAAATTCTCCTTCCTCACAGCTGACTCCAGCCTGCAATGAAAACTCTCTGTTTTCCCACACCAAAAGCTCACACCTACGTATGAGCCCAAATTGCAATTACTTTTCAACGGCTTTTATAAAGATACAACCCGCAATCTTAATACAGCACCCAATAGCACACCCCAAACCCCCAGCTGCTTCTCAGTTAATGTGCTCTGTGTTAATCATTTAAAACTCAGCCGTGAATGGGCTGAGGAGTGACATCTGCATGCATTTATTTATTTTGTCTTATCTCTCTGTATCTTCTGTTACATGAGGGCAGCTTTTGTCTTGAAAATGAAAACTCAGTGATGAAACTGTAATATTAATTTATGGGCTTAAGATCCCTTTGCTAGAGTGAAAAACTGAAAGCTTAGACCCATGGAAATGTAGTATTTGTTCTATAGATGTACTGGCTGGATGTGGATGGAGACAGACTGCATTCTGTGGCTGGAGAGACATTCGAATCAGATGGCTGGCCAGAAGACATGAGTTTTGTAAAAATTCACAGCCTCCCCCAAATGAGACTGTGCTTTGGTAAAGGTCTAAATCTGTCATTACAACAATGCTGCCAGCTATACTGTCTCAGCAGCTCTTCACAGTGTGGCAGTGCATTGTTTTCCCTCATCGTCCCTGTGGTTTAGAAGTTGTTATTATTATACTATAAACTGGGACAAAATCCAAAACAGGCCTTAAAATATGTCCTACAAAGGTTATGGCATGCATGCAGTCTTTTTCAGGCTATATGAATATCAATATGATCAAACAAGGCTCTATCAGCTGAAAAGACAGTTCACTCTGAGCGGATTTATTTTGGTCTTTATCTCCATTATGGCGGCAAGCTTCATCAAACCACAATTGACTTCTGAAATAACCTTGTTCCTTATTACTCATGCACTTGGGAGTCTTTCATTCATTTGTTACATTACTTTTCTGTGTCTACTGCTTATGCCCTTGACACCAGACATTCTTTGGGTACATCATTGCTGAAATAATAGTGTGTCTTACTGCTTAAGTGCTTGGCACACTTCTTAGCACATCGCCTCGCTAATTTAATGTCACTGTAGCTGAAATACATAAAAGAAATCAGGTTAAGAGATTGGCCATACTGTAATTCTTAAAGGGTCCCTTCACACAAATTTAAAAAACATGTAAAATATGGGTTGCCAGTTTATTAGGAACAGCTAGTTAAACTTCTGGTGAACAGAAGTGGTCGAACAGCTTCAGAAACCCCTTCCCCCACACACCTTTCTGACATCAGATACGATGGGGTCGCGGCAATCTGACATTCACTTCATGCAGTGATGGGCCAGCTGTGTGGAGACGAGTCAGCTGGTCCTCTTTTTCATTCTTTTATTCTTTTTCCCTACAACTGTTTCTGCCACTTTAGCACAACCAAATGCATTTTACACCATGCATGCCTGTGTGATAGAATGTACAGTTATTTCCATATTTAACAATCACATCACATCGAATCTCTTTTGTGGCGGCCAGCTTTTACCGCTCTGTTTAATTGAATTAATATATTTCCTCTTGGAAATAGTGTATCTTAAAATCTGAAGTTGTACAGCACTGCAGTCTAATTTCAGTCAGTGAAAAGCACAACAGCTATCGTACTGCAGGTGAACTTTTCATGCTGTGCAGAGTGATCAAATCATCATTTATCATAAAGACTTTTTACCTCGGATGACATTTGACTGGATCAATTCAAGCTGAAGCTGGCAATCCACATAATTAATTTTTCGCCATCATCTCTTTGCATAGTGGGAATGAACACTCATTAGCAAATGAATTCCATTTCAGTTTCAGTAGGAACTGTCTGTCACTGTTTCCAGAAACAGACATTCTTCTGCTGCTTGATGTGCCTTAGGTTGCTGCAGATTTGTAAGGATGATTAAATCCTTGATCCACATCTTTACTGATCACATGGTATTGATACTGAGAATGTGTACAGATCTCAGGATCAAGCAGAATGTTATGTACAATTAGATATATCGTTTTCAGTGAAAATTAGAGGCAATTTTATTTCTCAGTTCTTGAAAGGTTCTTCAGTTTTTATTTAAAAAGATAATTCATATGCTCTATATTAAAATCATGCAAAACAAAACATCATAGAAAAAGACAACTAATTAATTGAAACATTTCTGCAACCTTCAAGATTTCTCTGAATTAGATTTTTTTTTTTCTTTTTTTCTTTTTTTTTCTGTTGTGTCCACAGGTGTAAAACCAGTGCTCTTATCTTCACATCAATAACACTGTCTCTTCGGATGCCAGTCTTTTGTCCACTTGTGGCTGGTTTAGTGGTGAACTGATGTGTTGAAATCAAAAGATTGTTGAAAATCATTTGGTGTCTAACATGATTTTTATGATCTTTTGTGAGTTATTCTATGGTCTCTCTTCATCTCTTTCCTCTCTGTTTTGGTCTAAACAGCACAAAGTAGTAAAACTCCTAAATGTGTCCTCTGAGGGTCCGTCTCTGGTGGTCTAAACATCATGTTTTATGCACAAGTTAAATACAACAGTGAGTTGGAAAAATAGAGGTAGCGTCTCTCTCTCTCTCTCTCTCTCTCTCTCTCTCTCTCTCTCTCTCTCTCTCTGTGTGTGTGTGTGTGTGTGAGCTTATGAACTTGCTGTTGTGCTGACAATATGTTAATTGTGCAAACAATTGTACAATGTAATTCCATGTGACCACTAAAGAGCTACTTCAGGTGAGCAGAAAAAAAAACATGTTTTAAAGATGAGCTACATTCAACTGTGTGTGTGTGTGTGTGTGTGTGTGTGTGTGTGTGTGTGTACTTGTATGCGTGTGTTGAAATATTAATGTGCAGAAAAACACAAGGGACATCTGTGGGAAATCTCCCCCTTGTGTGTTAACATGCTCCCTAAGGGTAATAACGGCATATGGCACCAGAGGAAGTTTGTACTGGTGTGGAAACATGTAACTGTACAATATAGTGGATGTACAAGCTGAAAGATGCATTCTCTCAGTAATTCATGTCCCTCTTTGCCTGTAACTTCCCTTTCATGGAAGACTGAGCATATTTGATTTACATCAGTCTGAGCAGGAAAACATTAGCACAAACATGAATTTACTGAAGAAACATATAGACACAGGTGAAACTTGAAACACAAAGTTTAAGTCTTGGGCTTGACTTGAGACTTGTTGATCTTAACTTGGGTCCTTGAGTTCGGAGTTGTTTATCTTGACCTGGGACTTCATAGCCAGGTCTTGAGATTTGTGACTTCTAAAAGAATGACTTCTGTCATTCTGTCACTTCTGTCAACAGCTAGTAAAGGATGATACCATAATTCATTTGTAAATAAATCTACACCAGAACACAAGTCAGCATAAAGATGGAAATAGAATTTTACTTGATTGTGTGGGAATAGAGCAGCACAGTGGCTCAGATGTTAATACCGTGGCCTTACAGCAAGAGGGTCCAGGGTCTGAACCCTGTGCGGAGTTTGCATGATCTTCCCTTACCTTTATGAGTTTCCTCCCACAATCTGAAGATATATTTATCAGGCAAATTGGAATCCATAACAGATGTGAATGTGAGTGCCAATGGTTGTCTGAGTGTGGCTCTGAGACAGACTGTCCATGCTATACTCTGCCTCTCAACCAATACATATGCGCTCCAGTGTGGAGTTTGGGTAAGCTCCCTGATGTGGTGGCACATAGAATACATAACAACATGTCAAATAACATCTCTCATCTCGATCCTATCTCAGATAATCTCCCAAATCCCTACCTCGAGCCAAAACATAAATCCACTATGTATGCTTTTATGTGGAGCCATGCTGTCTAGGTTAAATTCTACTACACACTTTGTGATGCCTTTCTCATCTGTAAATCTGCACCAGCACCTCTCCCTGTGTCTGAATTTTATTTTCTCTAGAGAGTAGATACAAGCCCTGAGTGTTCAGAAACATTCCCTACAAATGTACAGAAAAGCAGGCTATGTCTATGTATTCAGGGTTACCAAGATAACAAGAATAATTTCTTAAGTCAGTGGATGCTTCTGAAATGGCTGTTCACCTCAGATCATGTTATCATGCAGTAATCGCAAGATTTGCTCCAAGTATGGCCCAGACAGCCTTTATTAACCAGCAACAGCTACAGTACTATCAAAGGATTCAACGTTGGCCAGCATAATGCCTGAGGGATTGCTGTGAAGCAGAGAGCAGCTACATTTATCATTTGCTTATGTAAAACAGTGAGCACATTGCAAGCTTGAAACACATGTGAGCAGACAGCCAGCAGTATGTCAGCGTCATCATACATATGTCAGTATACACTGGAGCACTGCATGCTGAGGCTCAGTGAATCACTCATGATGCATGATGCGTATGCAATAAGTGTAAATCGTTAAGCTCCCCTCGTGTAACAGCAAATCCAATCCAGCCTGAGTGAAGGGCCCTAGCCTCATAGTGTGCAATGAAAGCCCCATAGGAAAGCTACGGCTCCACTCTGCCTATGCAGAAGGTATAGCAGATGACAAGAAGCCAGTTTCAAAGGTTTGAAGTGACATTAACAGGTTGAATAATGCAGAATAAAATACAGCCCAGAGAGGGTAACTGCAGTGCAATCTTTGACCACTCTTTTTAAGGTGAGAATGGACTATGTTGGATGAACTTCAACCACAGGTTTCATGTCACGCTTTGAGTCTCTTTATAATCTGTAGAAGCACTGTCCACCTGAGTCCAACGAACAGTACAGCTCCTGACAAAAGAGTACAGCTGCTTGGTCAGACCTGAGGACATGTCAACTTAAACCTCTATCCACTTTCCATTTCACTCTGATTGGCTGCACTGACTTTAGTTTTGTCTTTCTGTTCAACACGATGGTAGATAGAGGAAGCAATTGAGAATGACGTCACCACCAATGACAGCAGATACGAACAACCGACAGCAATAACAGCAGTGAGCATTCTACAGTATAACAGCATTACCAGCATACAGCATACATACTGTGACGTCACATTTACGCAATGATTGTCTCAGTCAATCTGCTCTGTGCAGATTGAAAGAGCTCGGCCTGTACCAGCTCTATATGGAAAGTGTCCTGAGACAACTTTTGTTGTGATTTGGCGCTATACAAATAAAAAAATTGAATTGAATTGAATTGACATGTCAAAAATAGACTCAGCGTGTATTCTCCACAGAGCAGAGCGGAGATACGCTTCCAGGACACCCAGTGGAATTGCACACATTGTCTAGAATCCATTGGACGCATTGTGCACAGAATGCAGATCTTACATGTCCAGTGGAATTTAGGGGTAAAGATGAACATAATATCTAAAAAGACAAAATCAGTGCAGTGAGACATGACAAGCATTTTAAAAACATTTTAAAATTGCACTTGTGTTGTCGGCATACAGTCACATCTTTCAACCCTGCCACCTCTACTTTCACTCTATTTGCATTGTATTGCATTTGCTAACTTCCATTGGTCAACATCACATGTATAAACTTGGGATTTGGTCCTTACTTGGCATTGCCTACCTTTATGAATATTGAGCATTAGTTTATGTTTTAACTCTGCCTTTGCTGATTTTACAGCCATTTAGGGGCATTGTAAACAAGTAGTAAACAACGCTAACATATAACGCTAACATAACACAACCTTTAGGTAGAGCAAACTTATAAGCATACACTTACCCTTATACATACTTGTCTTTTAGCTTTGTTTTTGATCTCCGACAACTGCTGTGATAAATACCTGACTCTTTAGCTGCTAAATGCTCCACTGGCTAATCTCCAACTGTGTCTATGATTGGTGCTAACAGCTGAATGCTGCTGCTGGAAATGAGGTGGATGACAGCATTTAGGCTGAATCAAACCTATCAAAGTTTGAGCTGGAAAGCCCAAACAATGAGCTGAAAGACACGAAAATGCTCCTTAGTATATAGTATTGTTGTGATCCATTGATACAATCTGAATGTTGATTACAACAGCTTTAAATATATTGTCTGTAGTCTGGTGCAGTACGCTTCTTGTTCACCTGATACAGCTGCTGGGTGAATGAGACAAATTTTCCATTTACCATCCTGTTTATTCTCTCTCATTCCTTACCTTTCCTATCTTTCTGTCATTTTTCTTTAGTCTCTTTGCTGTTCCCTCCATTTTTGTCAGCCTTCTTTCTCTATACTCTAACTTTCTAACTCATTGCAGTCATCATCACACCGGCTCACTTTTCTCTCTCAGAGAGAAAAGGCTTTTTTCTCCCCCTCTGTCACTTTGTATCTCCATCTACCGTGCTCTGTCTTCCATTTCCATGTCTGTCCACATCACACTATCTTTCTCTTGGCCTTTCTACCTCTTCCACTTTCACACGGTGAGAAAACAACAAAATCAATCTCAAGGTTGCTGTTTCTCTTGTGATATCTGAGTCTGGCTCGTTCTCTGATTTTGTCATTCTCTTCAGTCTCAGTGCAGGTGAGAGAAGAACATAGAAAAAACAAACTGGCATAATACAACATGAGTATTTTCAAAATCCAACAAATATCAGTTTTGAAATAAATGGACAAGTAGAATACTGAGGGTTTGTATGTGTGTGTCTTAGTCACATATTGTCCCTCGGGCTGTGGCATTTATCAGCATATTGGCCAGTCAGATATGTTATTTGCTTCAGTGACATATTCATAGTTTACAGTTGCCATCCTGCTTTGTGTTTGTCTCTCAGCTGGGGCTGAAATAATTAAGTTCAGCTCAGTTCAGTTGGTGCATCATTGTTATTATGACACTGCAGTCCCATACACTGCCATAGCAGTGGGTGACAGAATGAATTACACTCACTACAGAACAATAGCAATCAATTACATACAGATTATCTACATGCAGTGTCATTCTTCCTTCTGTATTGTTGCCCTTTCCCTTCATTTGCACCAGTAATTAAATTTCCTAGCCAGAGTTTGCCTCTTTTGTCCCACATTGAACTTGGTATGTGGACAACATGCATCAGAAAGCTTAGCGGGCAGAGTCATACTGGGTTTAAAATGGTTGCTGTGACTCCACTTAAGGAAGATTTTGCAGGTGTGCTGCTGATGAATTCAAATTGCTTTTAAACTTTGAAGTATTGTCTCCATGCTGAGGATTTTCATGGAGAAAAAAAAAAAAAAAATCTTTTATAGACACTCAAGGGACACAAACCAAAATGCAGAAAGCTGCTGCTACATTCAGACACTCACTGGCTGTCACAAAGACTTTGCTTACTTCTTTTTATTGCATTGTAACTGTAATTGGTCAGTCTGAAGGTTGGCATCTGTCCAAACCTTAAGCCCAGAGCAATATGCAACATATTCATCAACAATCATCACGTCAAAACTTCCACTTGAGCAAAAGTTCCACAACAAGGTGTTTGGAGTGACCGTCTGAACTTTTCTGTAGCACCCAAGGCCAAAACTGAATCCTTCAAATAAAATCTACTTTTAGTGTTGAAAAAACAGATTATTAGACACAAAACACAGAGTGTTTTCATATGCCTTAAAACATGTCTTAAGGGGATCTTTAACTTTATTTGGCAAATAATTAATTCTGTTAATAAGATAAACCCTTGAATGCTCCAGGAATGGCAAAACCATCAGTATTTTGTTCATCCTGTCCAAAACATTTACACTGTGAGGTGTATTAATCACTGCAGCCTCTAGGGGACGCTAGCAGGACTTTAGGCTTTTATCTAAAATGGTGTGATACCATGTTATTTACGTTGAAATCTCTCTGTACATCCTAAGACTTGGATCACACATGTGCGGTACGTAAAAGTTGACACTGCATAATATTGAGGTCAAGAAAAATACACAAAAACATTCTTTATATGTGTGTCATTGCTGACCTAAAAATATATGATGCAGATAGGAATCTGTGAGGCGGGGGATGAGTCGTACCCTGCAGGCATGTTTTCCCCACTTAGTCCTATCTCTGCATGTTTATCTGTGCTGCTACATAGCTCCAACAATGGCAAAAGGCAGTGAGCTATGTTTCTTGGAAATGCTGTTTGATGCATTAATAAGATAAAAAAACAAGAAGCACAAAAAGAGAGAAATCAAAACACTGAGAGAGCAAAAGACAAACTGGGTGAAGTTATGAGCGACAGAGAAATGGATACAGGAAGCCGGAGAAGAAGAAAAAAGAGACATAAGAACACACAGTGACTGAAGCAACGCACTTTTCAATCTCACCTGTTTTATGTGTGTGGCTGAGCGAGATGGACACACTCACCAGCACACATAAATGCACACAAAGCGCCCAAGACGAGACACTCATCTAACTGTCCCATTCTGAACCTAGCTGAGTGAGATATCGGCATCTCTCCATTTAGCTTCAGCCATGGTCGAGACCAAGATACCATCTGCCCTTTCTAGAGGCCGGCACAAATCCATAGAGCACTGTGACAATTATCGACAATCAATGTCTATTTACCTGCCATTCACAGTGACTGAATACTGCTGTCTGAATCAAGCCAATGTCTGTCTCAGTTTTTTGAATAAAAGGGCAGGAGTGTGTACGTGGGAGCTTTTTTCCTCACAAAAAGGGCAAATGTAAGATATAATGTAACCATTAAACAGATTACCATCATTGTGAATGGATGACACCAGTGAAATGAGGTCATTCGGTCATTGCAATAACAAATTCCTAAAGGTAGATATCACCTACGAGTGCTGTTCAATAGATTATTTTCTTTTTCTTGTTTTTCTCTCTAGCTGCCACGTAATCCTCGACTGTCATTTGTGATTCCCCTGAATACCTTTAAACAAAACAACATAATAGATTGAATAGATTTGTCCTAAGTGACTCTCGCCACCACCCAGGCTTCCAGGTCACAGTCCACCTCTGTCTTCAGCCAGTCCAATCATTAATCTCACAGACGTTTTATCAACTTTTTGTGGCCTCTGCTGTTGTACTCAGCCTTGTTCAGTGGACTAAAACCCCTTCAGCTACAAATATCTCCACCTACCCTTGGTCAAAAAATCTTCATGGCAAAAACAATAAGACACTTCCTCTTAAAGTAATAAAAAAAATTCAGCCCTGGCTGATTTCCAGCCAACAAACTCACGTGGTTTCATTAAAGAAGTCAATCAATAGCTGACCATTTTCCACCAAGCCATAGCAACCACAAACTGATTTCATGCTGCACATGGTTCAAGTAGTTTTCCAGCACGATACAATCAAATGAGCACTAACCTCGGTGACAAACACATGGTGTTTCCCGTGACTGCTTCACAATAAAGGCCACCCTGTGTTTCACCACTTTAATGCTTTTAATTGGGGTGGCTACGGCTCAAGCGCTTTGAGTGGTCGTCAGACTAGAAAAGCGCTATACAAATAAAGTCCATTTACCATTTTAATGTGAGGCAGCAAGAGTAGCAGTGTGAACAGTGTGAAGCTGTTCACTGTGAGATAAAATAATAACAGTAACTCTGAATTACATGTAGATTGTTTCCAGTGAAACCCTTGCGTTTGTCTGCGATTTGAATCCAAATTTAGGAATGGCGGACTCCACCACTAACCATGAAAACTGCTATATAGAGCGGTAATTACAGAATGTGAATACATTGAATTGTTACGGCTGAGAGAAAGAAAAAAAAAAAAGCTGACCATTAAAACGGGATTTGATTTTATAAAAATCTGATTATAATTCAATGTGACATAAGATTAAGGAAACACCCCTGAATCACTGAGTGTGTAGATTCTTTCTAAGTATTCATTGGTGAGGGTTCAGATTTGCTCCATCTACCAATTTCTTTGGCTGTGATCAAACAATTAAATATTCCACATTTAACTCAAAAAAATCATATTCTATCTTCACCGTAAACCAATATCCAGTAAAGCTAGCCTCCACATTTCCCAATGTAACTGACCTTTTTTCACTTATCTCTTAAGACCAGCTCACCCATGTTTAACTCCTGTTCCCATGGAACCCGTCTCCTCTTCAGCCTTCTCGTTTGAATGTCCAGCCTGTTCCATCACAACTTTTGTCTAATCTTACTTATTCTCTTCCTATTCTTTGGACTCTACAGGATTTCACGTTATGGCTATAATTTCTCTGACCATCATAGCTCCATAGTTATTAGAGAAAGAACTGAAGAGAAGTTCGGGGTGTTACAGCTTGCTCTGATTCTTTATTTTACTGATACCCCCTTAAAGTATGTTGCCTTATGGTTGACTATTTCTATCCTTATTGAAAGTTATATATTCAATCAGATTTTTTGGCAGTAGAAACAAGTTGTGAACGCCTCACATTTGAAGATGAAATGGTGAAATTGTTAGCAAGCAGTTGCTCATTTACACATCCAGCAGACTTAGGGCAACATTATCATTCATTTGCTGTGTTTATGTCCACCTGATGAATCTAAGTCCAATATTAACTTACTTTTAGCTGTATTTTTTGTCTCTACCAACTCCTGATGGAAATTTCTGTCTGTTTAGCTGCTAAAAGCTCCACTGTGTTCACCAGCCAATTGCTAACTGTCTGTTTGCTGTTCGGTTGTGGGCACGTCAGTGTACAGTGGCTTTTTCTAGCTGCCTCGTGTGGCTGAAAACATCACCATGAGAGCAATGAGAGTAAACAGTAAAGCTGTGCACCGTAAAATAAAATGTGCTGAAAGAAGCTAAAACGCTCTGCAGAGCTGAGAGAATTGATTGGTCCAGGTCAATAGGTGTAGTCTTGCCAGTCACCCAACCAAGAAATGGCAAGAGTTTATGGCACTGTGATCTGACAAGGTGACCACAGGCATAAGGAAGGATATATTTTGTCTTTTGTGGTTTAGAGTTGGGTGACAACTTGCATACACGCCATAAGCTGTTTTGTTTAATATGTGCTTCTACATGTGTGTGAAACCTGATGCAATGACACAGACAAATAGTGTACACAGACATGCGAGGGGGACACAAAAACAGACACACGAAGCAGCGGATGCAGGTACACTGACATGTACATGCACAGAGGATGGAGAGACACACAATCATAAACATTTACACAGAAACAATCTGAACAGAAAATGCAAAAGTGGCGTTGCATTCTCATTTTTTATTCCGCTTTTAGACAAGTGTTTTTTTGGGGGGAAATCTACATGCATACGGTGACGTGTGTGAAGTGTGTGGAATCAGAGAATGTAAGGGACGGGCTCTGACAGATCGAAGCACACTTTTGCGTTTTTACCCTTTAGAAGGGAACACAACGGTGGAGCGTTTTTAAGATTTCCACTCTGGAGGGGGTTTTCACTTTTTTGCATTTTTAAGCCCCAAAAACGCCATCGCCGTCTAAACGAAAGGCACATCCGATAAAATATTTTATCGTTTTCACCCGCAAGTGTTATCGTGTAAACGGGGCATCATTCACACACAAACACAGCGAGACACACTTGAATATATATATAAAAAAAAAAAACATGCGCCAACACAAACACACACCCACACACCCACACACACCTACACACACACAGGTCTACTCCTCAGTGAAAAATGCTGCTGGCATAAACAAAACCAGCACACAAAGTACAGGGAGGAGTAATGTGCAGGCATGAAAACGGGACACTGACTATGTTTGACAGACCAGAAAATGTGTGTGTGTGTGTGTGTGTGTGTGTGTGTGTGTGTGTGTGTGTGTGTGTGTGTGTGTATGTGTGTGCGCATGCATGGGAGTGCGTGTGAACCTGCTGTGAGTGCAATTGAGATTCTAAGGTCACAAGCACTGTAGAAATATTTCACTTCAAACTAAAAGACACCCCTCTGAGAACACACACAGAACTGTAGACGCATCAGAAGTAGTTTAAGCCAGCAGTTCTCCACAAATAGGACACAGAAGAGAAGAGGAGAGGAAAATGAATTGAAAGGAAATGGTAGCAGAAGAGCAGAGTTGAATGGAAAGGAAATAAATGGAAGGAAGTGAGAAGAGTGCAAAAGGCAAGGAGGACCTGAAAGAAGAGGAAGTCAGTGAAGGGGATGACAAAGAGAAGACAGCAAGGGACTCCATGAATAAAAGTTTCATCTACCGCCCATGAGGTATAGTAAGCATTTCACAATGGCAATGTGTGCAATGTGCAAAGCTCAATGCTAGCCTGCACAAATCTTACAAAATCACTAATCACAAATCAAAAAAAGCTGCTTTGCCAACAAATGAAATTAATGTTAGAGTGACATCTAGAAAGCTATATGTGCAGCATGAAGCTACTATGGATCAATACACACATCTCCACATTAATTTTGGCTGTTAGGCAACATCCAAAAGCAAAATACACTCTTACGCCATGAATACAGAAGTGATGGCCAAAATGAAGATCCAAAGGGAAAATAATGGCAGCATGCAGTGAGAAAGAAACAAATGAAATGTGAGAGATTAAATCATTAAATTCCTAGAAAAGGAGGAGGAACATGATGAAGGTATCAAAATGGAGATATGTGGGACATGAGAGTCATGAAAAAGGAGAAACATGACACAGACACTTTATTTAGCTCTCTTGCCAGAACAGAGCAGCCTGTTTCCGGAGACCATTCTCCTATTCTTCATCTACAACTCCCTGTCATTACTGAGGAGGAATTAAATCAAGGAGATTGTAGCTTTTACCTTGATTCACCCACTCTTTTAAGAAGTGAGTGGATGTGACTGTGATAGATCAGAGCAATGTGCAGCTCTTGATAGTACTGCAGACTCAATAGATGAGCAAACAAAATTTGGGTTTATTTTCTTCTTTACACCACCATGGGGTAGATTGGAGATGACAGCAGCGTGTTGCAGAACTGATTAGGCTGACTTCTCTGTGCCGTCTTGAGGCTGATTGACACATGATGCTGCAAAAATGCAAATTAGTCAACTGTAACTCCAAATCTGGTGATTTGTTTGTACTTGAACTAAAAGGTAGAGTACACTCATGATGCCTCAGGCACAAGAAAACCTTTCAAAAGCCTTGATAAGCAATCTGAATTGCAGAAGTTGAAGTTGAATTTCAGCCAAGTTTTTGAAGGTTTTTATTCCACAGTACTGTGGTACAACTATTGTTCTTTGATTTGGGACAATCTGGGAGGTGGGCTGGGGTTAGTCCATCTTTGAAGTGTCATTTACCAGTAACATCTCAGTGGCCATTCAGCTGGTAAATGACACTTCAAAAGCTAAAAGAGGAGAGAAAATGAAATCTGCTGTTCATAGTGGCTCACGGGGATCTGCAGCTTCTAGCATCATTGTAACATTTCATTTGACATGATACAGTTGGTGATCCTACACATGCCTTTGGACCTAAATGAGTCACTCACAAGCTGATCATGGTTCCTCACATTACTATATATATATTATCAATTTTATTTTAATTTTTCTGCATTCTATTTTATTTGCTGCAAGTCCCAGGATAAGAAGAGACCTTTGAGCAGTGCCCTATTGACCCTCAAGATTAAAATGTAATATTCTCCCTCTGCCACACACATCTTTCATGCTCTCTCTCCCCAAAATGATCTATTGGTTCCAGTCCAAGACAGTAGACCTTCAAGCAGTCACCATGGCCCATTGACCTTGCCTCAAAGCCTCCAATATCAGCATTCAAGGCTACACACGCACAGGTGGAGAAGACAAACACACACACAAGGGCATATACCCTAATAAGTGGGGTATATGCCAGTGAGATTTTATCAAATCTGATGCCTTTAAATCCTTTACAAATAACCCAAACCAAAACTAATAGTGCTGTAACAATAAGTAATAATTACATTGTGATGACAAAACAGATTTTCACATAACAAATTTGTACAACTGTTAATGTTCCTCTTTAGGATGAATTGTAATCTCCTTGATGATCCTCTGACTTTTCTTGCACCATCATTTTTTTTTTTTTCTCAATACTTTAGTTTTGCCTCAGCAAATGTAGCAAATGTAAGCATGCTAGCACCCTAAACTACGATGGTAAACATGGTAAACATCATTGTCATGCTAACATGCTGACAGAAAGATTAGAAATTCTTAGTCTTGTTAGAGCTCCATGCAGTAACCCTGCATGACTTTTATCTCAATCATAATCCTGAAAATATGATCACTTGCCCCTCCTTATAGCTAGGAGGCGCCTACTACCCACATGCAAAGATAAAGAATGAATGAAGTTCCTGGTGCCTGAGAAAATCAGATTGACCTCTGTTTCACACAATATGGTAATTCATTGTTAGGTGTGTAGACTTAGATTATATTTTTTCATACATGCAGTTCCCAAAGGTCAATGACCCACTCAGCAAAAAAAATAAAACAAGTAATTTGTTAGGTACCTGAATATGCATCTTCAGCATCAACAACTCTTTTTTTCTGACTATCAGCCAACCTTAAACACTGTGAACATAGTGACCTTGTCATCAATGTCCAGGACGCACCACACAGTGACAAGGTTATGGCCATGGTCACGCACACTGGTCAAATTCCTACACATACTGCATAAATGCATCTCTTTCTTTCTGCAACTCACTCAGCCTCCAGCTACTGGATTTTTCTCCCATCATGCAGTCATCTCTTCTTTTATTCCATCTCTCACCCTCTCTCTCTTTTTCTGTGACTTGTGCTCTCTCTCCACAGTGGTGGGTAATTAAAGTGGTCAGGGCCATTCCATTACCCGGGGGGTGGGAGACTTATTCAAAGGCTGCCGAGATCAAAATGAAAACCAATTAGCGCTGGGGTTCTGTCCTTTTATAATGCAGGGAGAGCCAGCCAGCTTATTGGCTGGCCTCTGTCTTTTTCTCAATGCAAGAGAACTCACTAGCAGGCTTGGGTTAGATCTAGGGTTAAAGCAGAAAAGGTGGAAATGCACATGGGAATGGAGGAGCTGTCCAAAACAGGTGTCACTAAAGAGGTGCTTGTAGGGGCACAATCATACAGAAAGGACACACATGAAGTGTTAATTTAGGAGCAGTTTAATTAATCCAGAGTGACGTCAGATGGTCATGTAACCTTGTCCACAATCTTTTCCATGAAGAATAAGATGAAGAAGAATGGAGAAAAGTATGTGCATGCTAGCGGCTCTATGAGGCTGTAATTAAATGCTGAGTGAATTGCAGCACGCTAACATGCTCAGAATGATAATGCAAGCTTGTTGATGTTTCGTGGGTAAAATGTTTACCATCATGGTTTAGTCAGGGGCACTGTCACCTGGTGCATCCTTGTGAAGTCAAAGCTGGGGCCGACCAATAAACAGACTAACATTGATGTCCTCAAAGCCATGCTGCTAACATTGCTAAAAATATCTGTGGAGACACTGTAGCATAGCTTTTTATTGGTGTTCACACTGGACATCTAAAAAGCAAGTTCATTATTCAGGAGGATAGTTCTGACCTGCAAGGGAAGGATCTAACACAGCCGACAGCGTTAGTTGACTTATTTTTTGTATTTTTCTTGCTTTTAAATCAACATGCTATACTTTAGCATTTTGAAGCATTGTGGCATTTCTTGATGATGACAGATGTAAGATACACTGGAAGGTTAAGACTTGGTTCTGTGTTGTATTCACCTTCTGTCTTCTGATTGATGTGGGGTTCACTGGTTGGTTGACAAAGAGAGTAGGCCATAAGAAAGGTAAAGGCATCATTTCACATAGGCGTCTTCGCATCACTGTGACCAAAAGGTAGAGCTGTTTGGTCTCATTACTAAGAATATACCACTATTGTCACATAAAGGCACAATGATTGCTCCTATCATTGGATGGGAGCCAGTGGTTCTCCTGGTCAATATCAACTCATACTGTCTTCTTAACAAAATTAAAATCAAAATGAGATAGATTTACATTTCCAACCACTTTGGAACTGCTTCCTCACATTGAAAGCTTTTTCAGTCTTTCCATACTATTCCTTTGCCTGAATAAAAATTAGCTCAGTTGTCAGGGATAGCTGAAATTGTGCCAACTACCGGTCCATTAGAGACCTTGGATGTCAGCCATCATACTTAATGTCTGCTTGATTAAAGGAATACCCTGACTTTTTGGCAAACAGGTTATTTGATCAAATCATTAGCATGTGATGATATGATTGGCAACAGTTTTACCTTTGTGCCATAAGTATTAAGTGCTGTTGTGCCTCCATCATGATGCAAAGCTACGAATAGACCTTGAAACAATTTCATCTTGATGGTAACATTTAATGGCTTATGTAAAATGTACTCTAGAGACACTAGTAAATGTAATGACCATGCCCACATGAGTAGTCATCTCGAGTTAGCTTGCAGGTGTCCATTAAAATCGTGTAAAAAACACCTAAAACAAAGATCATGTCAACCCTGTTCCAAATAAGCAAACAAGACACATTAAACTGCAAGAACCATGATTGTAGTCGATGCTGTGTGACTACATTTCAGTGGTGTTCACATGGTGGTGGTGGTCACACAAGACATTTAACCACAAATTAAACTGCTGGGAAAAATTGATTTTGATTTTGAGGCAGAGTGTCTTGTTTTGCTTTGGGAAGTGGCCATGACATTGTGGCATCAATGTGACAACACACTCTGAGCTGTAATAGCAGTTATGAATACTTCACTTCTTTGCCTCAGCCTCATCTGTTATTTTGGTTTTTCACAAGACCTCAGCATGTACTTAAGCATATGCCCTCGAAATAAAATTGAATAGAATTGATAAAAAAGACTGATACACATCTGTCCATTAAGGCTACAGTCAGCCATCTGTGAGCTTTTCTCAGCATGGAGACAAGAAACATGGGGGAACAACTAGTCTGCACTGTTTAAAGGGTAAGAAAATTTGGCTGCCGTCATCTCTAAGACCCATTAACTAACAAGTTATATTAACACGTTAATTAACAGCCTTCCCTGCATAGGTTCACAAATAAGTTTATGCATATCTTCGGTGGAAGTATAATTCTAGCATTGAAGGAGGTATGTCAGGACCAGTAATTTGCTAGGCAAGTGGCTTCTGAGCCATTTTAAGGTATAACTAAAGTAACGGCATATTCATATCTTTACTCCACAAAATGACAAGTTAATTAAGTCAAATCAAAATCAGGGTAGCAATTAGTTGCAGTTCTTCCTGCAGACAATGGGAATTGGACAAATAGCATGAGAAGTAATTACAGCGAATGTTGTGATCACAGAACAGTTGATCAAAGAATGCGTCTCCTGTAATGTTGATGTATTCAGTTCTTCTATTACAGTGTGTTCAGCAGAGTGTGCTACAGATGAGGGAATATGAAAAGTATTTTTATGTCTTTTCTGGCAAAAATGTAAGTTTGAAGCAATGAGGTTTTTACTTCATGTAACAACCATCAACAGAGAGACTGTTGTCAACATGATTGATCCTGTCGTCCATTTCTGAGATGGTCAGATTGTCCTTGTGTGGTTACAAAATTGTCTCCATGGCAAACATGATTTTTTATTTTTTTATTTTTTTTTTAATATTGTATCTACTATTGAAAAGTTGCATAAGTTTTAGAGTTATGTTAGCTGAATGGGAATTTCTGCAGCATAGTGTTTCTTCTACCTCTGTGGTTTGGCTCATCAGATTCAGCTGATGGAAATAAGGCCTGTATCTTCAATTACGGTCTTCTTGGTCTCCCAGGCTTCATACAAATCAATAGTTTGGAGGTTTGAAGGCCAGGGTAGTGATCAGTCAATCTTCTGTACCCCACTTAGCTTCTGTAGCATGACTTGAGACCCAATGCCAAGATAGATTCTGGCTAAATCCATCTAAATGAGCAATGGGAGTACCTATTCTTTTCTTTTGGGGTCAGTGGTTTGACCCTTCAGGTCACTGTGAGGGAGATGGGTAATTTATCTAGCCTGTGTCTCATTTGCTCTCCACTCTGTCCTTCAGGCCATGTACAGATCAATCTAGTGCATAGTGGACGGGAGGAGTAGGGCGCATGTGACTTGACTGCTACAGTTTGGCAAAAGCAATATCATAAATTTACGCATAATTTTCACTGGAACAGGCAGTCAAATATTGAGGCGGACCACAGTAATAACTTTGGAGATCTTAGTGCCATCACCAAGTGAAAATTTCACAAAAGTTTGGTTTTTGAATAGCTGCTGAATTAATTACATTCCCATTAGCTTAAGCTGTATGCTGTCTTTAGTGGTTATTAGCAAATGTTATTAACGCCAAATGATGGACATGATAAACATTCCATCGGCCAAATTCAGTGTGAACCACGGAGAGTGTGACACGTACTTTCAGTGAGAGTATTTAGCACATTTTGCAACACTGGACTGTTTGTGCAGTCTGTGTTGATTAGCCTTAATTAGCCATTAACTGTACAGACATAAGTTATAAGTGAGCAGCAACAGAGACACTGACTGTGTGTCTGTGTCTGTCTGTGTGTGTGTGTGTGTGTGTGTGTGTGTGTGTGTGTGTGTGTGTGTGTGTGTTCTGTTTTCTGAAACTGTCAATTACTTACAGCTGCCGTATCTCCCAAATGCTGAAGAACAACAAACCATATGGTGGTAAAATGTCTCAAAGGTCACAATCAGTGACAGTTACATCTAAATAAAATCCAGTATTAACTCATATACATTGGAATGAGAGAATTAAAAAAGACCTATAAACCTGCCTTTTACTGGGAATCCGTTATGGCTTAATAACAAAATATAATAACATAGCACCAGAAATATGTACCAATAAAAACAGCTTGTTTTTTTCCCATTCTTTCAACATTATGGGAAAACAAAACAATAATTATGTTTAGCATGAGCAGCAACATCCACCAAGATGCAATGACTGCTTTGCTCCATTAAGGTCAGAGAGTTACAGTTTAAAGCAGTCAATCTGTAGCTTAATAGGAATTAGAAGTATATTTCCAAAATCCTCTAAGTCACCACAAAGGAAAAACTCCATGCACTGGGTGTGTGGTGAATTACTGCCCTTATTGTCCCTCAGGCATCCTACAAATCAGCTGTTTGGAGGCTAAGCTGATGATGGACTAGTCCTCTCAACCCCAATCAGCTTCACCAAAATGACTTACGGAAAAAATCCAAGCTGGACTGACAAGATTTCTGTTAGCTGAACAACAGAAATGTCCACTCTGTTCATTCAAATTATTTAGTTTGACCCTAAAATCCATTTGCTTTTGACACAGCATTCATTCACAGTTACATCTAAACTGGCTTAAATGAGACAATCTGCTCAAGCAAAAAGGTGTTTTGAATATTTGAGGAAAACCGATCAACTTGCAAGTGAAGAAGCTGATTGAATTGAAAGCAAAATAAACCGCGCCTTGGTTATTATGGCGAGTGAGTCATCAGTCTTCTTGTGTCTGTTCTGTCCCCCTGGTGTTCTGCAAATCAATCTACAGCTGAAGTGGTCAGTGGTCAGTATTGCTTTCAGCGGGAATGGGGATTGGTAAATGAGACCAAACATATTCTGTAATGGATTGAATCTGAAAACAAGCTAGAGGTCATGATGGGGAAGATGGGGTATTCATTCATTCAGTGGCTTCCCTGTGAATGACTGTCCCTGTTCATTGTCAGGCCTCGAGCTGACTGATAAGGGTTATAGACCGATGTATTAGTTTCAGAGGCAGGCAGAGTCTGGTGGCTGAAGTGGCTCAAGCAGCTTTCATTTTGCCCTATTTGCCCAAAGTGCTTCGTATTATTAGTCAGTTATTACCTAATTATTACAACACTCACAGTGGAAAAGTCTGCCCTTCTCCTTCCTAAAATAGATCCATTACAGTTCATTGTGCATGATTCTACACAATATACTGTAATTTTCTCTTTACCATTATGTTGATCATTTAATCAACAGCTCGGAGTTGGTTTACATGGTTGCCTGAAACTGAGTTGACACTATGATCACTGAATATTAAAGTGGTCCTCATAATCAGTTAATTCAGGAACAATATCACCATAATATTTTGTAACTGATATCCCAGAAATACTCAATATTACACAATATTGTATGTACTTTATAGAATCATGTCACCCTCATGATCGAAAAGATAAGTAGCAACATTTATTCATACAAGAGTGTGAGGATCATAGAGACACAATACTTCCTGTTATCCTATAGTATTCTTACACCATTTCTATGATCCCACTGAGTTTAAAAATGAACAAATAACTGACTGTGTACCAGCTTCACAATTTGCCATGGTGGTGATTGTTTGCTGCTGCTAACACATGGAAATGAATTTCACTGTCTGATTTGATTTGATTGTCAGTGCAGAGTTTTGTGTCTGATTATTTAAATGCTGTTTTAAAGGCTTTTTCATCCCATTTTGGCCTTTTGAGCTGGGACTCATGATTACTCATTGTCTTATGTACTGATAATATTCCTGCTTGAATCAAAAGTATAATTTACATACATAAAAAAAATCCGAAAAGCATTACAAATGACAAATGAACAACTGAACCAATAACATGAAACAAAGAGCAAATTGAACTGTACAGACAGGGGATATGTCAGAAAGACACTCATTTAACGTTTTAGGAAAAACAATATTTCTGTGACCTTTACGCATGGACAGGTGAAATGGCCAAAACAGGCTGCTCGATCCAGGCGCAAAAACGAATAACAGACAAACACACACACACACACACACACACACACACACACACACACACACACACTGGTTTATATATGGAATCACCTGTGGGGACCACCCTTTCTTGAGGTTCTCGAGGTATGATAAAAAAAATAAAAAAAAAACTTTTACTTTCCACTGTAAGAGCTACACTTTCTTTACATTACAGTCTTTACATTTTTTTCTCATTTTTTACCAAATGTCAACCACCCAGAAACCACTGTACATTGTAACTAGACCTACTACTCAGTCACCTAATGCCTACTGTAGCAACATCTTGATATAGTTGGTAATCAAACTCATGGGTTTATCATAAAAATTAGTTACATTTAGTTCTTAGTAAATATGAATTCTGTTAAACTCCAAGAAATCAAACTGTCATTTCAATTACACAAGTACACAATAATGTTTTAATCCCTCTTAATCAATCCAAAGAACACACTAAATAAATACCTGCCAAAATGAGCAATGTCCCAAAGTCATGACAAAACGGTTACCCCCATTGGGCAACATTCCATCTACAGTCAGTTTTGAGATAGACAGCTAAAGAAACAACAGTGATCAGACAGCAGTCCACCTCAGGTTTTGGTAATGCAGCTGAGACCAGGGATTGTATTGAAACTCTGATTGAGAACACTTCAGTATTACAGTCAAAAGCATTTACATGCTACGAGATCAGAAGCTCTAATCCAGGAGACAAACTTTCTTGGAGGTTGTTAAAAAGTTATTTTCAGATGTTACAATGTTTGATCTCACTGGGTTTTCCTGTTCGCAACTGACTTATCACCAAACATGTATTCTGACTTATTCAAAGACAGCAAAAAAAAAAAAGTTCATTGTGATAGTTTCAAGTAAATTGTCTGTCTTACTTCTATATTTAAATCTAAGACCTGAATTTGACATGCATTCAACACCTTCATGGCACAAACAAAGTGTTTGCCAGAGAAATTGGAATGTAAACAAAAAGTACAGTACCAGCTTGTCCTTTAGTAATTTCCATACTATTGACACTGCTCTTTCCTTTTTTAGACCGCGATGCAGTTATAAACATACAGTTTCAAGTTCTGCCAGTTCCAGTTTTTGAGAGCGTCTGGTTCAGCCTATAAACATTTCTTGCAGTCACTCTTTCCTGCTGCAATACAACAATGGATGAATCAATTCATTTGCCTACCCACCACCTGCACCTCTGTCAGCTGCCAGGGCCTTTTTCATGTAGCTTTAACAGTAAGTCAGCAGAAAATAATATTAGCAATAAAAGCAAAAGGAAGGATGTGAGCTACAGTCCCTACATTTTCTAAAACCTGTATCAGTATGTACCAACTTCTGCAGTACAAGAGAAATTATGAGCATTGGCTGAAATTATACAATTATATTTCAATATTGATTTATGCATTCTGCCACTTGGGCTGAAATGAACACTGGAGAAGAGGAAAACAACAGTATTTATAATGCACATTATAGATCTTCCTGTGTCACTTTGGCTACTGTGCTTGAGGGTATAAATGTTTGACCCAAGGCTGATCCAAGTGGGGATTATGAAAACAAACCAAGAATGTACAGTGTGCTTTAAAATCTTTTGGATATCAATCATTCTAAAGTACTATTAAGTGATTGTAGCTTAAGTATCATTTGAATTAATATTAAAGCATCTTTCACTACTTGAAACACAGTAATGTAGTTCTAGCAATAGCACTAACATACATGCTTTTACACAATAAGTAATTACTCATTCTGTCTATTCATCCATCTGTTAATGACTTTGTTTAAGCTATTCATGCTCACAGGGACTCAAATCAGGCCCATATTCAGGCACAGGCAAGCTCATCTGTTACCTTGAGGGGTACCAAAGAGGAGGAAGAAATCTTTTGTGATTAATTTCAGGCGACTGCTCTGCTTACATTACTAGAATAAAACAGGAAGATAGTGTGAAAAAAAAATCACCTTTGGAAGAAGGTCTCACAGCACTGACTCCAGAAGATACCTCATCCTCTGCTGCTGGCAGCTTGCATCTGGTGCGTTTTCGTGGGATTGCATCCTTCTTAGGAAGAGTCCCCTCAGCTGATGCTTCTATAAAATAAATGAATAATTTCAATAAGATACAAACAAATGTTCCATAAGAATACTGACCATATTCAATCAATGTGTCATTTATTGTGGCAAAAATGCCTTTAATTATAAAATACCAAAGCATGTGTTCTTTCTCTCTCTCTTAGCAGCAATTCGGTTAAATTGTATGATCCGTATGATTTAATAACTTTCTGTTTTTTGTAGCAAACCCAGTTCATCAAAGCTCAGCAGCCTGCACTAACAGTAATTTTCTTTCCTTTTCTTTTCTTTTTTTTGGTCTGCTAATTTCAGAAAAGACAGACTTACTGTGAAAGTGTGTTTACTCATTGGTAATGTTTTTTTTTGTTTGTTTGTTTTTTTATGGATGAAACATGCCCACAAACAGAGAGGAACAGAGAGTACCATATGACAATTGAATGACTTTGCTTACGCTAATGATCAAATCTTACCAACATGCACCTTCTTGTGAATGGGTGGCATTCATCAGGCTGAAAGGAGCAAGTTATGATGGCTTTGTGTGGTTAAGAGAGTTTTCTGAAACCCTCCTGGTGGGCTTTGAAGCCCTGAGTAAGATTGCTGAATGTCTTTTGAAGGACTGGGACTTTAACAAAAGAAAAAAGAATACTGTCTTGTAATTGAATATTAATAGGATTCCATGATTTGTATACTACAGTAGAAGCAAAATACAGTACTTATTTAGGAAATATAACGAAGAAAATGTGTATAACCTACACAATTATTCATCGTTAATTGATGAACTGACTGAAGTCTTACTAAATGATTATGGTGAATAATATCTATCTATCTATCTATCTATCTATCTATCTATCTATCTATCTATCTATCTATCTATCTATCTATCTATCTAATAATAAACGTATGCACTTATTTCTTTTGGACATTCAATTACTGATGCTACCTACCATCAACAATAGATGAACAATGCCCTTCTTCTCAGCACTCGTCTTCCTCCACAGATGCACAACTTATTACAAGCATGGCTTATAAAAGTGGTCAAAAAAGAGAGAATATAATTGAAAAAAGATGGACAAATGAAAATGACAAAACTCCAACATGCTTTGTGGATCTATCCTGATTTCATCCAAGTTCTTGCCATCTAACTCAGTTAATCTTCTTTGCTTGAGTAGCATTAGAACTTTGCTGATCTTAGTGAGTTAAAGCATCTTCTCAGGGAGTCAGTAGGACTGATGATGGATTCTGATGTCATGACCAAGACAGTTTGCCAGCTGGTCCATCCTTGTGTCTGTCATGTTCAGCACTGTTGAAAGGAATGCTGCTTGCTTTCAGAGTTTGGTGGATGTCGGTGCCTTGGGACACTTTGCACCACATGCTTTTGCAAAGGCATGGATGCAGTCTGAACCACAACATGCACACAGCATTTTTGGAGTCAGAACACCGGAATTGAGTGACCTGGCTTTCCCTTATGACAATCCTTGGAAATTTGCCCCACTTCAGAGAGTCCCCAATCCAAATCCTGAGGATCAGATGTGTCCCATGCGCAGAAGGACATGCTTGCCACCTCTATTTCTCTGTGCTGGTTAAAGGATGGCCTTTGGACAAAACTCAAACATACGATGTTGATCTATCCAAAGTTCTTGCTACGTAACTCAGTTACAACCACATCCAATTTATATTTCTGTGCACTTTCTAGATGTCTTGCCATCGTGGCATAAGGCTTACTGCAATTCAAGCAACAATATCTCTTGTTGTACACTCTATTGCCTTTTCTTTTTTGGAAGTACTAACAACTTTGATCTTAATCGTGTCCCGACTTGAGCAGGGATTTTCTGGTCCATGAACTTCAGCTGTAATGCTGTTGCTGTCAAAAGTCACGTGACCTGACGTTGTGGTGTCACAGACTGGGGGACTCACTGAGCCAGACTTATGCAGTCCTTCATCAGTCATGCAATCAGTTTCATCCTCAAGTTTGGTGTAAGGTCAGCAGCACCATCTTCACTTTCAGAGGGAGTTTCTGGAACAGATTCATCTTCATTCATTAATGTGAGTCTTTCATCTAAAATAAATGAATGAGGTACTTAGACATGTACTTTAAGCTCAATACAATCTCAGTAAGTGCAGAACATTCTGACAGATTATTGAAAATTTCTCCATATTTCAAGTTCTTCTCAGTTGGTCAGCATGATGTAAACACTGCATAATAGTCAATTAGACTAATACATTTGCAAGGACATATCTAATACAACATAATTTTCTACAACAGTATTTCCTGCTGCTCCTAGTGCTGCTGCTGCTAGTTTGTCAGATATGAAACACAAAGTTTCTACTCAACAGACTGACATATGGTGTGCTGTCGGAAGATCAGGAATGTCCCAGAATAGAGTGACATTTTCCCAAAGGGAAATGTCTATCAAGGTAATTTGTCCTAAATAATATAAATATATAGAGAAATAATAAATATATGACATTGTATTAGGATATTAGATTCCATTGGGTTTTGAAACGATGATGTCTGCAACCACAAAGCTATTCTGAGACATTCTGCAACGTGAACACTGTGTGGTACTGACACATATTTGTGTTCTCCATGGGTAGTTCATAGTAATGGTGATTTCTTCTCCTTATTTTAATATTATTAAAGACAAACAGAGATAGGTGTGGATTTCCATCTATAGATTTTTTTCACCCTACAGTTTAGACATCTGTGCTCATCACTGACTAGCTGCCAGAATGATCCATCTGCTCTGAAGGCATCAATACTTAAAAGGACAAAAACAAGAGACAAGGGGAAAAAAAATATTTCAGAAATGTAAGGTCTCTCCCAGGTCTTCTACAAATAATTGTTTTATTTGATAAACATTTTAACCTGTCATACAATTCAATTGATTTACGCAGCAGAATTACATTGAGTCTGCTCATACCTGGCATTAACATACGCCTTGGGTGATCCGATCGCATGTGGACAGCTCTGCGTGCGTCAGTTCACACCTGACATTGCAATTTATCTCTAGGTACACTGCGAGTGACAGCATATGTTTGAATGTCATTTCCCTGCTTGATATGCAGAAAAACACATATTTTTTCCATTTACAAAGACCAAATGAGGCTGTTGTTTTTAACCAGTGGACCAACAGCCGTATCCAGCATGCTGGGTCACGGCGCTGTGTTGTGTAACAGACAAGGGAAACAAAAAGAAACAACTTGATGTATTGCTGTTAAGTTTGCAAGCGGGGAAACAGGATCCAAATGATGAACTCAGAACATGGAGACAGGTGTAGACTAAAAAGGTAACCGCTTAATGAATATTCAAAAATGTGCAACAGACGAGTCTCGTAGATCCTCAAACAAGGGACGACAAGAGAGTGGACTGGACTGGAGAGGAATCCAAATCCAGAGCGCTCACGGGGGACAGACTGACACAGCGCAGACTGGAATCAACCATGAGGATGAATGGGCGATTTGAGGAATACTGAGTAGAAGGCTGGTGCTTATATGCTGTGGAAACAGGCGAGTCTTGATTGGATGGTTGAGAGCAGGTGCGCTCAGGAGAGGAGGAGGCTGGACCAGAGCTGCCAGCCACACCCTGCAGTTACACAACAGACAGGGGAGAGACAGACAGGAGGCAAACAGGAAGGGAAACATAGGAACTCAATAGAAGGAGAAACTGGGAAACTGCAGACCCTAACAATTGCACGTAATGCCAAATTTACAGGAAGCACAAACAATTCAGTTGTTCAGTTAAGTTTCTCTTAACACAACTCACAATTTCACAATCTTTTAAGGGAGTCTGGGGACTTTCTATATGAGTAGGAGCCTACTTTGATAATGGTTTACTGAACTGTAAAATCCGTCTGTTTACTGTCAATAAAATGTGTTCTTCTTCAATAAATTTGGTATAAATGGAGACATCAGTTGAAACACCTGCCAAAATTTGGCAGCTAAGACACACTTTTAGCCACAAAGTAGTTCCCATGACATGATTGTGAACGGAGCAATGTCCCCATAACATTGTGAACACCAAAAACACACACACACACACACACACACACACACACACACACACACACACACACACACGCACACACGATGATGCAGGCAGAGAGAGCAGTAAAATGTGCATTGCTCAGCGGTTACTGCTGCCTTTGGCCTGCAGACATGAAGAAGGTGGAAATTCAATCAGTCACACTCTGGCAGGAACCTTGTGTGTGTGTGTGTGTGTGTGTGGGTGTGTGTGGATGTATGATTGTGTGGCTTGTGCATGTGCATTTTAAAATGTGTGACTCTATGCATGGCCCTGCATGGGTGTGTGCAATATCTGAGTGACAGCTTACTTGCAAGTATTAGCGCCTGTGTGCATGCATCTGGATTAGAGTGATTGTGCGTGTTCTTGTGTTTGCGCATGTCTGTGTGCATGTTTGTTAGTGTGTGAATGTGTGTGTGCATGCACAGTCATGCATGAGGCTGAGCCAGACAGAGTGTGTATTTTCCAGAAAATGCTTTTATTTATGGTAGTATGCATGTTTGTTGCGCGTGTGTGTGTGTGTGTGTGCGTGCGTGTGTGTGTGTGTGTGTGTGTGTGTGTGTGTGTGTGTTTATGTGTGTGCGTGTGAGTGAATGAAGGCCATTAAAGGCTAGATATTTTTTTATGTTTTTGCTTGTTGTTCTTGAATTACAACATTTTTTTTCTCCATTTATCTTCTTATGACTTAGATCAAGCAAAAAAAAAAAAAAGAAAGAAAAAAAATACAATTTCAGAGTGATTCTATAATTCAAGATTTACCTGCTACCACAGAGAATACAATTTCAATCATTATTTACAATGATGACATTTTGTCTGTGCATGCCAGATGTCTGTCCACTTACCATCATGGAGCAATAAAGAAGAATTGTTCTGGACCTAAACAGCACAACGGCCGACAAAATGATCCAATTTTTCATCAATTCTTAGTCATATTTCCTCTTCCTTAAAGTGCACAATCAAAGTCAACTCACAGAGACCTGATGATTGTTTGACAATTACTTGATTAATGAGGACCTGATGAATTAGCTTTCAAAGTCTCTTTTGCTTCTTTTCCTTTATTTAACCATGTAAAAATCTCATTAAAATCTTTTTATTAAGGACTTGTCAAGGCAGCATTCAAACAGCGTTAGGGCAGTAAATACAATACAAACTACATGAACAGGACAAGAGAACTACTGCACACACAGAATGTGATGACATTGTAATCGGATTTCAGCAAAGGAGGCATCCCTTCTGTTGACCGAGCTCACACAATGTTCTTTAGCCACTTCACCACCTCCAGCTACCTAATTTGCAGATTAAACAACAACCACAATGCGTGCTGAGTTGAGGTAATCATTATCAGGTATAAATGCAAAGACAAGTCATCACATGGCATGATCCAGATCACCCCGAGATCCAGATCCGATGTTGATACCAGGTGAGCGGTCTCTTTTAGATATTTATCTTCCAGGCTGGATTTAATGATTTCATAGACAACTAGAAGGAAACTCGTACAGTACAAACCCTCTCCAAGGCCAATAGTCCACTCTTCTATGATGTACAAATCTGCAGATGCCAACTTAATGCCAACTTAATATTATTGCTTGTTCCTGTTAAGCATAAAGTTCATCTGTGGTGGAGTTTACTGCAGACAATTCACATTTGAATGTGAGCGTCTGTGTGTGTAAACGTTGTTTCCATTGTATTGAGGTTAGAATTGTACCAGTTCTCCCATGAAACCACTGTCCCCGAGTGCTCCATAATAACATGTGTGAGGTATCCCAGAGGATTACTGGTACCCATTCATCTGGATTGCAATACAAAGTCGTCATATTTCAACAACTGTCACTGTTGAACTGCATCTACTGGATTTCAAGATGTTTGGCATTTATTCCACCATGGCCACCTCGCAGTGTTTACAAGAGTGAAATATAATTTGTGTGTCTGCCCCATGAGTCTGATCCACTACAAAATTTAATGGGTTCTTCCTTGGCCCGTGCTACAGCCTTCTATCAAGTTTAATGAAACTTGAGCCAGTATTTTTTTCTGTGACTGCTGACAAACAAACAAACCAAACCAAGCACAGAAACTCCTGAGCAGAGGTAATGATGCTTTTCGGTGACTGACTGTCAGAGCTTTCTTAGGGCTTCCCATCAACAAATCGGCATTCGGCATAGAAAAATCAAGATGAAACTCATACATAGGCTTCAGCTTTTTGGTGAGTTGATGAACATTTGATGAAGATGAAGAACATGAAACGTGACTGAAAAAAGCTAGAAAGTTCACCATGTTAGACTGCTATAGGCAAGGTCAAGAGAGAACTCTTATGGCCAAATGGATATTTGTTTGAAAATATTAATAAGAATGACAATTGGTCATCTGTACTTGTGTAGTGCGACAGGCTAACCACCAGGCAAACCACCTGCTGTGTGCCATCTGGGACACAATGTGACACCCCGATGCATGACTAGCATGTCACAATTTTTTCTTCTTGTCTAGTGTGACATCTCCCACGACATTTGCAAGCAAGTTTACCAATCAGGGCGCAGTCAAGTAACCACAGCGGCGAGGAGGAGGAGGAGGAGGAGGGATGCTGAGGTTGCTGCTGTCAGGTGGGACAACGAAAGAGAGGAAAAGTTTTTTGAGCTGTGGCAACAGTACCCCTACCTATCTGATGTTTCCCGGGGGAGGACCGAGTCAAAAAAGACAAATGTTGGCGAGACATAGTGGAAGCACTTCATCAGCCTAGAGAGTAGCTGCTATGCTGTCATGACATTATCCTCTGTCCTAACTGTAGGATATCCTCATCATTACTAACTCCAGATCTAACATTAAAGTAGCCTGTTTGATGCAGCCAACACAGCCGAGCCTGCTGCTTGTAGAGTAAATAACTATGGAAATAAAGTGAATATATGTGAAGCTCATACCTGTTGTAATTGTTATCCAGATGCTACAAAGCAGATGTTTGCATTTGCTTTTAATGTTACAGGACATCCAAAGCCTTTCTACTCCTTTTTTTTTTTTTTTTTTCAGTGCAGACCAGGTCATCACACACAGCGCTTCTGTCAGTTTGATTGACAGCTGTTTCACCTGCCTCCCTAATGATATTTAAACTGGTGTGTGATCATGAGATATGATGTGCTGTGATCGATCAGGGTCATACGTGTAGTCTGGCCAGTCACCCGACCAAGACACAACAAGAGTTTCTGGCAGTGTGATCGTTAAATCTGACATGGTGACCATCCTTTAAGACTAAAAAATAGTGTCGTCTGAACCTGGTTTAATAAGAGCAAGTCAACAATGTGACCATAATGCATCTGTCATGAAATAGTGCAGCAGATTTTTAAACATGAAATACAGGCAACACATCTGGTGCTTGAGTGTGACTGAAGCTTAGTGTGTGGGCTTTCATACAGGTAATGCCAGCGTGTGTGTATGGCTCTAATGCAAAGCTGCTGTTTTTCATCAGTCTGAGCAGTCAAATAACTTTTCCCCCCTCCTTTGCCAGCTGAAGTTTGTCTGTGTGTGTACCGCTTTGTATATGTGTGTTTGTGTGTGCAGATGCATGTATACGTTCCTAGGGAGTTCTACCTCAGGCTGTCGGAGTGAGTTTCTGTCTTCTTTCCAGTCAAAGGTCACCTCTCCCAGGAACAACCCACTGCCGAACTGGCCTTTACACACACACACACACACACACACACACACACACACACACACACGCGCACACACACACAGAGGCTGGCATGTGTACACATGCACAAACACACTCACACACTCAGATAAGGGGCTAAGCCCCTCAATGCAGGTAAGATATTTAAGGTAATTTATTGCACAGCAACATAAAGAGGGTGTGAGACAAGGTCGAGCCAAGCAGAGAGACCAAGAAGTGTGTAGCAGAGCCGAGCAGGTCCACAGTGGCATCGAGGAAGCTGCCGGAATGAAACGGGGTCCACGCCAGGGGAGCTGGGCGGATGAGACAGAGGGGCAGGAGACAGGGCTTGGAGCAGAGCACAAAGGGCTGCAGGGAGAGGAGAAATAGGGTTAGTAGCATGTAACAAGCAACGAGTCAATGGAAACTAGAAAAAGGGCTGGAAACACAGACTGACTGAGCTATGATCTGGCAGGGTCTTTGTCGCTGTCTTCATTACAGGTTAGGATACGGCTGGACGGGCTCTGCTCGGGCACTCCTGTCTCCACTGAAGCAACCACACACCACAGAGACAGAGAGAGAGAGAGAGAGAGAGAGAGAGAGAGGCTCCTCAGGGGAACGCTGCAGATCAGACGATGTACTGGGGCAGATGTAACAAATCTAAACACCCCTTTGCAGGTTTGTCCCACAGATAAATGTTGAGAAAAACTCTGTGCCTCTCATTTGAAGATGCTGTTATTTGAATTGTGGGAGGTGGATGTATAAAATGACTTTGAAAAAAAAAAAAATCATCACACTAAATTTGTTTTTATTGTTCTTTTATTTTCTATCTCTGATTTCCATTCCTCGTAGTCATTTTGCATCATTTTTCATTTTTGCCAGATTGTAGTGAAGCAGTGTTTGTTGCCTTCCTTCCATCACCATGACAACTAAATGAGCCAGGCAAGTTGAAATGCTCCTAATCAATGCGAGTTAGCTATAACTTCAATTATGGCTGATGGGTTGATGCACCATATGCAGGCTGTTAAGCATTTTTCTGTGTGTATATGGTCATGTACTTGCTGTTATGATTAGTATGTGTATCAGCTATCTTATGACTGATTTAGTACTCATGTGCTGCATTGTGGGTGTGTATATATGTGTGTGTCTCTGGATTATACACTTTTCTAGCTTGCTTGGCCTTGGGAAGACAAATAGCTCCCCTGCCCTTTGCTTCAATGCTCAGTGCTCTTCAGGGCATGCTGGCTAATTGGCTAACACCATTAATGCTGCTAATTACCATTAGCCTTTTCAGGTATATCCACACACACATAAGTATTATGTAGACATGCACACAATGCTAGCATGCACACAAGTTGAGTTTAGCACACATTAGTAGGTACATTTACCACCCACACACTGCCAACACACACACACACACACACACACACACACACACACACACACACACACACACATACTGTACATGCAATTCTGACCTGCCAATAATGAGCCAGAGGATAATTGCTAACAAGCCAACCATGTCACATCTGTTATTACACCCTGGTCATCAATATGGACTGAGGCAAAGGACAGGAGTGTGTGTTTATGTGTGTGTGTGTGAAATGGAGAGAGAAACACAGAAGAAGAGAAAGGCACAGAGGAAGGGAGAGAGGGTGGTGATGCAATTGATTGGCAACATGATTGAATGACTCTTACAAATGTAACAATGAAATGGAAAGTCCAAAGGACTGCTAGCGGCCCTCACAGGCTGCAGCGTTCATTACAGCTAACAATACAAAAAGAACATATTGAAATTTTGCATTTGTGAAGCTTCGCCAGACAGAAACTAGTTTACCAGCCGCCAATAAAATTAAAAGGGTTCATCACTGAGGCAGCATGGATCTGATCAGGGAATTTAATGGAAATACTGTGAGTTATCTTGCATGAATGGAAAGTTTTAAAAATTTGGGGGATTCAAAAGTGACATGATTCTGTAATGGTCATATAGTCACCAAAGTCATGAGGAATCCTCAACCAGAGACCATAACTATACAATGGAATATATATATTGAATAGAGCAGAATAATAAACAATGGACAGAAAGAACGAGGAAGACGCATGAAATTATTTGTCATAGCTATGGGGCACAGATGCCAAAAACTGTGGAGCATGGGCAGTAGCATTTGGCCACTTGACTTTAATTGATGTCATTTACCATTTAGCTTCAAATGAATAATATTCATTCATGGAGCAGCTTCGCAATTAACCATTATCAATTTTATTGGTAATGGTTAATTGCGAAGCTGCCCCTATTTTGGCATAGTATTACTAGTTCCTGTTGGTGTCTGCAGTCTGTTTCAGTGCTCTGATTTCTTAGTTACTGGAAGGTCTGGTTGCTTATTGAAAGGGAACTGGGAAGCGGGAGACTGTTCCAATCAGTTTTCCCTCCATTTGTGAGTCAAAAATAACTTTTGTGCTTTCCCATGAGAATGAAAAATGAGTGCCATTGTAGAACAATAGTCACAAAGATGACGCATTGTCAGTTCTGATTTCTGGTGTGGTAGATGATGATCAGACTAGCAGTCACTGAGCCCTTCAGAGTCTGTGAACTGGGGATAGAGTTAAGAGATCCAAAGAAGCGGGACCTTGAAATTTAGGAGGTTTGTATTATCCAATCACTGATCAAAAGTCCAATAAATCCCCTTGCTATCATTATAGTTTTACTGTTTCTGGTACTGACACTATTTCCCTTCCATCCCCTCCTACTGTCATCAATATCATACAAGAGTGGTTTTAACTGGATGTTTAATCTATATTGTTTGCTCTAAATTTGCTTTGGCAAATAACCAGCTTTCTTTCCTTTTCATGTGAAAAAAAGTGATTTGAATTGAATTAAGTTAGAGCAAAGGAAATCGCAAGTACAGAGATATTATCAGTGTGAGAAAAGGAGCAAAATGAGATAAGAAATTAAAAAGCTTTCCTCAAGGGTTGTGATCCAATTGGAGACAAGGAAGGGCTTTCCTCATCTCTCTTAACAATGCTCTTTTCCCCTCAGTCCAATCCTTTTTCACTTAGAGATTAGACTATTGTGTCCATCAATATGATGTGGCACAGAGAGAGGGGAAAATAGAAGACTTCCTGGTCCTCAGTGATACACTCTTTGTTGCACTCAGGATCATTTGGGGAAGAGATGATTCTGTTTTTATAGCATTTAATCAATACAAGCCTGTTTGACTTAAAATCACCATACTGTGTTCCGCTTTGTGTGTTTTCATGACTAGTCACATTACATGTTGACATATTTATTATTATTATTATTTTGCCTGCCAGGACATCTAGTCCACATTTTTCCCATTAGAAAGTACAATGGTACTTTAAGGGCTCGAAGGAAACATGGAATGTGTGTGGTAACTCACTGTTAATAGCCTCTGCTAGTTTTATAGTCAAGTATGTAATGTTTGTTTTTGTTTTTTTTTTTTGGTTTTGCCGGTCCTGTCAAGTTCAACACAAGGTCTCTTCACCATTAACTGACTCAATCTCCTCCTATCTGACCTTTTGCACAAACTCTGTCATTCCATCTAAGCAGGTTAGACTGCACCCCAACAACAAACCTTGGGTTACAAAAGACCTGAAAATATGCCTAAATAAAAAGAAACTGGCATTTTTGAGTGGCGACAGACAGAAAGTACATGATTTAGAGAAAGCTATGGCCCCCAAAGACTATAGACCAGTGGCTTTGACATCTGTCCTGTGCAAGTGCATGGAATGGGTGGTATGTGACCTGCTGACCTCCTCAGTCTCAGGACCCACTCCAGTTTGCCTATAAAGCAAAGCGAGGGGTGGAAGACGCCTGCCTGACACTTTTGGACACTGTTACTAAAAACATGGACCACACTCACTCATGTTCCAGGATTTTATTTGTGGACTTCTTCTTGGCTTTTAACACAGTCAATACGAACACCTTATCAGACTGCCTCACTGAACTACGGGTTAACCTGGCACTGGTTAAATGGATCAGAGACTTTTTAAAGGACAGATCACAGCATGTAACGGTCAATGGTAAAAGATCCACCAACATTACCATAAACACAGGGGTGCCACAAGATTGTGTCCTATCACCCATTCTTTTCTCCATCTACACAAATAAGAAACTGCAACATGGACAATATGACACTTTCAAATATACGGATGACATGGTCTTGGTGGCTCACCTGACGGACTCTAACAGCCTGACAGCATATCACCAACAGGTAGACTCACTCATCACTCTCACTGAGGACAGCTTCTTAGAGCTCAACATCTCTAAGACCAAGGAGCTGTGCTGCTGCAGGAGAGTGACACCTGGTGACTCCGCCCACCCACTACTGAAGATCAAAGGGCAGGAGGTGGAGCAGGTGGAGGCGTTCAGGTATCTGGGCGTCGAGGTGGACAGAACACTGTCCTTCTCTGTCTACACCAAACACACCTACAAAAAGGCACAACAATGTGTCTTTTGCTGAGGAAACTGAGGAGCTTTAATGTGAGCAAAGACATTTTAACAGTTGTTTACAGATCACTCATCGAGTCAGTCCTCACTGACAACATCTCATCCTTGTGCACCTTTCTGTCTGTTAAAGACAAACCCACACTGTCACGCGTCATCAAACACGCAAGTAAGATAACAGGCACCACACAGTCCTCCCTCTCAGACCTCCACACACAGGCAGTCAGACGTAAAGCCACCTACATCATACATGACCCTTCACATCCACTCCACAACTCATACCAACCCCTTACTTCAGGCCGTCGCTACAGGGTCCCTCTAGCAAGGACAAACTTAGGGAAAAAAATCATTCATCCCATCCTCCATCAACATCATCAACAATGCACTATAAAATCCTTTTTTAATTCTGTATTGTATGTATTGCACTGTATTTATTTATTGTGTTGCTGTTTTTATGTTGAACTTGTTTTTACTTGTGTTATTTTATGCACATGTATGAGCACGTCAAAGATGAAGTTCCACTACTTTTGGAGGGGAAAATAAAGTTTTTTTTTTTTTGTTGTTTTTTTTTTCTCCTCCTTGAACCGCCACCTTATTGTGGTGGAGGAGTTTGAGTACCTGAATGATCCTAGAGGCTATGTTGTCCGGGGCTTGATGCCCCTGGTAGGGTCTCCCAAGGCAAACAGGTTCTAGGTGACGGGTCAGACTAAGAGCGGTTCAAAAGCCCCTATGAAGGACAGTAAATCAAGGATGCGTACGTCGCCCGGATCGGCGTTACCGGGGCCCCACCCTGGAGCCAGGCCTGGGGTTGGGGCTCACAGGCGAGCGCCTGGTGGCCAGGTCTTTGCCCACGGGACCGGCCGGGTGCAGCCCGAACTTCCCGTAGGCCCACCACCCGCAGGAAGGTTCAGAAGGGGCCGGTGCCTTGTGGTATGGGTGGCAGTCGTGGGTGGGGGCCCCGACGACCCAAACCCTGGATGACGACCCTGGCTATGGGGACATGGAATGTCACCTGCTGGGGAGGAAAGGGCCTGAGCTAGTGCGTGAGGTTGAGCAGTACCGGCTAGAGATAGTCGGGCTCACCTCTACGCACGGTCTGGGCTCTGGAACCCAACTCCTTGAGAGAGGCTGGACTCTCTTCTACTCTGGAGTTGCACGCGGTGAGAGGTGGCGAGCTGGTGTGGGCTTGCTTATAGCCCCCCAGCTCAGCCGCCATGTGTTGGAGTTCTCCCCGCTGAGCGAGAGGGTCACTTCCCTGCGCCTTCGGGTCGGGGATAGGTCTCTCACTGTTGTTTCGGCTTACGGGCCGAACAGCAGTGTAGAGTGCTCCAACCGGGGACTCCATTGTTCTGCTGGGGGACTTCAACACTCACGTGGGTAGCGACAGTGATACCTGGAGGCGTGTGATTGGGAGGAACGGCCTCCCCGATCTGAACCCGAGTGGTGTTCTATTATTGGACTTCTGTGCTAGCCACAGTTTGTCCATAACGAACACCATGTTCAAGCATAAGGGTGTCCATCAGTGCACGTGACACCAGGACACCCTAGGCCGGAGGTCAATGATTGACTTTGTAGTCGTATCATCTGACCTTCGGTGGTATGTCTTGGACACTCGGGTAAAGAGAGGGGCTGAGCTGTCAACTGATCACCACCTGGTGGTGAGTTGGATCCGCTGGCAGGGGAGGAAGCGGGACAGGCTTGGCAGACCCAAACGTACTGTGAGGGTCTGCTGGGAACGTCTGGCCGAACCCGCTGTCAGGGAGGTCTTCAACTCTCGAGGATCTCCTCAATCCCACTGTCATGTCTTCCGTAGAGGAAGCAGAGACTGGGGACCCAGGGGTTGGTGCATCCATCACCGGGACTGAAGTCACTGAGGCAGTTTGCAAGCTCCTCGGTGGCAGAGCACCGGGGGTGGATGAGATCCGCCCTGAGTACCTCAAGTCTCTGGATGTTGTAGGACTGTCTTGGTTGACACGCCTCTGCAACATCGCGTGGCAGTTGGGGACGGTGCCTCTGGACTGGCAGACTGGGGTGGTGGTCCCTCTTTTTAAAAAGGGGGACCGGAGGGTGTGTTCCAACTATCGGGGGATCACACTCCTCAGCCTCCCTGGGAAAGTCTATTCCAGGGTACTGGAGAGGAGAATCCGGCCAATAGTCGAACCTCGGATTCAGGAGGAACAATGCGGTTTTCGTCCCGGCCGTGGAACACTGGACCAGCTCTATACCCTCCACAGGGTGCTTGAGGGTTCATGGGAGTTTGCCCAACCAGTCCACATGTGTTTTGTGGACTTGGAGAAGGCTTTCGACCGTGTCCCTCGAGTCATTATGTGGGAGGTGCTCCAGGAGTATGGGATTGGAGGCTCTCTGTTGAGGGCTGTACAGTCCCTGTACAACCGGAGCAGGAGCTTGGGCAGCGGCAGCAGTAATGCGGTCGCTGTACCGGTCTGTTGTGATGAAAAAGGAGCTGAGTCAAAAGGCGAAGCTCTCGATTTACCAGTCAATCTACGTTCCTACCCTCACCTATGGTCATGAACTTTGGGTCATGACCGAAAGAACGAGGTCCCGGATACAAGCGGCTGAAATGAGTTTCCTCCGCAGGGTGGCAGGGCGCTCCCTTAGAGATAGGGTGAGGAGCTCTGTCACCCGGGAGGAGCTCAGAGTAGAGTCGCTGCTCCTCCACATCGAGAGGAGTCAGCTGAGGTAGCTCGGGCATCTCTATCGGATGCCCTCTGGACGCCTCCCAAGGGAGGAGGCCCCGGGGGAAGACCCAGGACACGCTGCCGCAAGTATGTCGCTCGGCTGGCCTGGGAACGCCTCGGGATCCCCCAAAAGAGCTGGGGGAAGTGTCCAGGGAGAGGGAAGTTTGGGCGTCCCTGCTCAGGCTGCTCCCCCCGCGACCCGGCCCCGGATGAAGCGGGAGAAGACGGACGGACGGACAATTAAGTTTTTCTGTATCTGTATCTCTATCTGTAGTCCCCTCATTTGCATAATAAGGCAGAAATGCTTACAGAAATGTAAAAGAAAAAACAAAATACAGAAATAAATAAGTCTGGGAAAAATGAGGGGAAACGCAAAGGGAAAATAGTACATAAATAAATGATTGAAGATTTACATAAATAATTTAGATTAAAAATGATTGTATGAATAAATAAAAGAAAATTAAATGGTAAAGTCAATAAACAAGGTGGTTAACAGAAAAGGTAAATAAACAAAGAAGTAAATTAAAACAGATATATAATTCATGTCACATTTGATGAATGGATTAATGCCTACATTTTTTCTTTAATATCATTTTTAGCACATTTAATGCCATGTTCAATTATTTATTGAGTCATTTATTTATTTATATTTGATCCCCTGAGATAAAACCCCAGCTGCTGACTGGTCTCAGTCAAATGATGAGAGGGCTGCTTTTTTCTTTCTTTTGTCTCACACAGAGAAACTGCGTCTGAACGCAGCCATGGCCATTTAAAAAAAAACAGAATCTTTTTTCTAATATACACCATCAACATCAAATACAGTATTTTAATCTTCAGCTCTGCATCGTTTCAACATTTTAGGGCAACATCATCAAACATTTGTTTGATATTACCAACTGCTGATTCCTAAAGCAGTGTGTGGATCCAGTTTAGGAAAGTCATATCTGTCACTTTAAAACCTTCAATCCTATTTTGCAGCTTTTCTTTGCATTTCATAATGCAGGCAGAATATTGACTCCATCACATTATTCATGAGCCTTGAAGCAAGTCACATAAAAACCTAGATAGAAAAGCCTATACAGTATGCAAAAATTTAAAGTGGCGATTCATTGTGTTTAGAGGGCAAATTCTCCCCTTTTCCTCTCTTCTCTGCATATACCACTCTCTTTTTCTCTCATTACTCCCATACTTCCCATCTGCATGAGAATTGCATATCAGTAGCTCACAGAGGCAGTGTAGTAGTTTCCTGTGAGGCGCACAGCATATTCAGATACCCTGCAGAAAGTAATTTTAATCTGACAGTGGCATCCATGTACAGGGAGAAAGTGAGGAACCGAGTGTGTGTGTGTGGGGGGGGGGGGCATTCATGGAGAGAGGAAAGACAATAAAGACACTAAATGTGTGCTTAGATGAAGACAAACAGAAACTGAAAAGAAGACAACAGCAAATATGGCAGACAGGTATATGTCTGCTCACACACCAATCAGCGTTGAAGTTGCAATGCAGTGGAGAAATGAATTGTTCATTTAAGGAAAAGATGAATGACTGAATAGGCAAACCAATCCAATCCTAACTCTAGTGATCGAAATAAAGTGAAAGTGCTCTTATAGGCACTTAAAACTACTCAGATTTGAAGGACTCAAAGTATAAAACCAGTTGACAGCAGGGGTGAGAGGAGCAGACTACGGCGAGGGCACTGGAGAAGGTTACTGCAGTTCATTTGCCTTTTTATGAGCAGAATATAGAATATATGTCCATTGCCTTGTTAGGCTGACATGAATCTTTGCGACATATGTGAAAATAAAATAACTATTTATCCATTTCAGATGTTTTCTGGCTTTGTTTTTCTTTCTGAAAGTGTTCTGTGTCTTTCTGTCCGGATTTATACTTTGACATAACAGCTTATGTTAATGCCATGTCTGATACATGGAAAATATCTCTATAAATAAAGTGTTTCAAAAAGGAAAACAACAAGATCAGAACATCCACATCAGAACACTGATCAAACCAAATTCAGGTGCAGGTAGACACACTAAAAACACCTTGATGGAGATGTTTATTACCTCAGTCAACGGGACAGAAGTCAACAGGGTGATACAGCTAGAGACCTGTCGAACTGGGCAGCCATGGCGGACAAAGACTGAACAGAAACTCAAGTCAAAGAAAGACAGCTTCATCCCACTGACACCCTCACTGCAACATGTGGACCATCTGATCAGTGCTGCTCTGTGTTTTCACAATGTCAGATAACACATTTTCAAATGCAACAATCTAAGAAGATGTTCCATTTTGTTTCATTTTTTTGCAGACATGCAGAAAATATGCTTGAAACTTTTTTTGTTTTTTTGTTTTTTTTACAGATCTGTGATCAGATCTGCAGCATCTTTCTCACACAGTATTAGAAATAATCCTAAAGTGAGACAGCCTTGAAAGCAGGAAATTTTCAAATTGCTTTGTATATTTACCGTTGAAATCCTAAAGAATTCATTCCTGGTTGATTTGACACCTGTGGTTACCATGGTAACAACAAGAGCAGGTTAATACTACAGCAAACACTCTTTGAGCTGCTACTTTGACAGAAATATAACAGAAGAGCAGCTGGTGTATCCATTAATGGTGCAGCCAAATGAACTCATGTTGATTTAATAAAGAGGCCGTTCAATAATAATGACAACAAGCTGCACATGGTGTACATGTGTAGTGAGTGTACTGTGGCTCCTCACTGTTCCATTACTTCCTCCAATATACGATCTGCTGTCAATAAATGCTGAAAACGAAGAGATTGAATGAACAGCAAACAGTGAGCCTCATATCACTGATATAAATGCATTTCTGCATCATTTCCTGTTCAGCCCTAATACATAGGTAGGTCATTTGAGTCCAGTGTGAGAATGGGAAGAATGAAAACCACTTTTGAGTTGCTATTCCAGAGAGAAAACTGCCACACGATACCATATCGAGCCCTATCTCAGAGAAATTGTGTTTGTACACAATTTAAAGAACATGTTTCATCTTTTTTCTCACCAAAATAAGCAATTTTGCAATGCACTCGTAGGTAGTACAGCTATTTTTTCTGTTCTTTTTTTCTTTTTTTATGGTTATGTTTATTCACTGACAGCACCTTGCTACTATCAGGGAAAGATCATGGACTGTTTTAATACAGAAAAAGTCAGCAGCAATCACAATCTTTCCCTAACTTTAACCAAAGGGCTGTTGTTGCTTATATCCATCCACAGTCTGGACGTGAACTCTGGATTCTGGTGTCACAGTCCTGCATTTTGTACACCAACCATCCACCCTGACCACCTCCCTTTGACTCCAGTGTGGCACATAAATTTAGTGTTTCATTCCCTCAAAGAAACATCATCTCTGAACAGAATCCTGGCAACAAAAATATCGTCACCAGAACAGAATTATGAATGCAAATTAATTGTATGTAAATGTGAGACAGGGTTGACCACGTTATACCACAAATAGTATCAAAAACAGGGTTTGATATCACAGAAATCTTAAGGATTTTCAGTTCTTTACTCTCAATACACCAACACAGATGTTCATGCTTTCAGTTCCTGCGTGGCCAGCTATGTCCCCTGTAGCCCATGGACACATGACCAATTTACAGTCTGAAAAATAAGTCAGACCTAGTGGGACTGGATATGCCAGGTTACATCAAAAAGACAAGGACTTTTTTGGAGGACAACAAGGTCTTCAAGGGAAGGACACATTTGTGCATTTCTGACAGTGTTTGTTTTTTAGTAATAATTGTTGTTTTACAAACTAACTAACTAACTATGTATTTAACCTCTAAGTGCCTCCAAAGGCAGCTGGACTTGTGGTTCTTGAAGACGTTTCAGACAATTGAACTGAAGAAGCTTTTTGGATGAGAGGCAAAACGTCTTCTAGAACCACATGCAAGTCCAACTGCCTTTGGAAGCACTTAGAAGTACCATGACCTGGATTAATGAGAATCTTCACAGGCGTATGTATTTAATGATAATTCAGCTCCAAAAAGTGCAATAAATTCATTTTGTTATGGTTAGAGTGAAAAGTGGTCCATTAAATACTGACAACACAGGCTAAAAAACATGCTTTTTTTGTTGTATAATGAAAATTTGATGAGTGAGTATTCAACAAAAGAAATAAGTATTTCTCTTTTACGACAGCATGGTTTGATCCCTCTTTACTCTTTGCCGTCTTTTCATCTTCGAGGGGAAGACCAACTGGGAGAGAATGGGATGAAGTAGAATAAAATAAGTTGAGGAGTAATGCTCATCTGTAACAAAGAAAATACTGTGAGGATTGTTATAGTCTGGTTAAAGGCAGGCTCTGTTCCTTTTGTGCTGCTTGCTTTAAACTAGATCCACAGGGAAAGAGAAAAGGGGGAAGTAGAGGAGAATGTGACGAAAAAGGAAGATTGAGGAGGACTTAGAGAAAAAGACCATGAAGAAAAAGGGTGAGACAAATTGAGGTGAGTAGAGACGGTGAGAAAAATAATGAAAGAAAAGGGAATTACAGCATGAAGATACAAAGAATTGAAGAGTGAGCGATAAAGAGAGAAGAGGAGGAGGCAGAGAATGGAGGTAAGTAAATCCACTTCATCTGGGATCTGACAACACTCCACACCCAAATACTATTTTAAGGTAATCACAGGGGAGGAGGAGGTGACGGATGGAGGCAGAGGTAGAGATGAGAGCGAGAGACAGAGTTTGCAGGTCTTTTTTTATATGTGCACATAAGTGTAACCAAGAGTTGAGTCAAGGCAATTTGATATGTCCAGACAAAAAAGGGAGAGGGAACGAGCCAGGCAGATGAAGAGAGAGGAGAGGCTCACAGGGAAGAGGAACAATGTTACAGGAAGAATCATGCTTATGAAATGTGGATAGCAGAATTCTCATGTTAAAACAAAATTATGCAAGAACTGGTATTTTTTGCAACTCCTACAGTTTTGGAGTGCAATTCACACAAAGCCGGTTGATTTACTCTTGTCCGGCCTCTTCTGCTTTTCTTAGTTTCCTCTGGCAATGTTCTCTTTGGTTTCTTCGCCTCTGCCATGATGTCCATACTGAAAATACTGAGCTAAGACCCATCGTTGGTGGTGTGGGACGTAGTGCTGTAAAGTGTTACACACTCCTTGCAAGGAATCGTACCTGCTCAAGCCAAGTTATATAGTGCAAGAACAGGCGTCATTCCCATAGGAGTGGGGAAAGAAGAGGTGCCAATCTCCCTATTACAAGTCAGTGTACCAAGTTATTTTAAGGTAAAATAAGTAGATAATGTTGCTTTAACCATGACAAAAGACAGGTTCATTACAGTATGAATCTTGGCTTTAAAAAATTCTGACATCCATGGAATTTTGTTGAACAAATGGGATATTCTTTAGCTTTTCCTCTGCCCATTAGTGCTGCTAGGACAATGGTTCCCAATGGGTATAGTCTCAGCATCCAAATTTTCCCTCAGAATTGCAGTCCATAGTTAATAAAGTGCATCTTGGGCAAGAAAAAAAAAAAAAAAACTCATTGAAAGTACCATTTGAGCCTAAAAATAACATTTTAACAGCATGAGAAAGCATTAAACATACAGACTTTATGTGTTTTTTCAGTGTAAGTAAAACAAACTAGCTTTTTTCCACTCCTTTCATTGTCTTATACACGGTGCAGTGATACACTCAGAATGGTACGGGGTGAGGTCAGGACTGTGACCCACTGTTGCCAACCGGTGGGTCACAGCAGAGATTGGGGAGTGGTTATACAGCTTCACCCCATGGAAACCACATGAGGTGGAAGTGAAGCTTATAGCCTTCTTGATGAGCAGCGGTAAGTGTCTGCAGCAGTTACAGCAGAACTTTCTGGTGAACCAAACAGCAGCAGGGATGCCAGAACAAGTGCTGTAGAGCACTGACGGCTTATTTAAACTGCCCATTTCCAAGGATGGGGTGGATATATATCGCTGTGAGTAGAGTGTAGAATATGCGAGTAGTAGCAGATGGCATAGCATGCCTGAAGTAGGTTGGAGGCTTTGCTTCACCAATACATAATAACATACAGTATACTACAAAAATCCTTGTCAGGGACAAATTATTGGCTGCTGAAAAATACAGAAGATCTTACACTGTGTTTTGTTTTTAGAGGAAAGTGTGTGCTACAGATTTGACAGTTTGGTATCAAGAGATGAAGAAAAACATGAAATGACATGAAATACTTTGTAGTCTAAAGGTTTACATTATGCTGAAATTGTCTCATATATTTAGTCAGTGACAAGCAGTAGGACACACCATACTGACCTGATTTAAAAAGCCAGTATGTCACTATCATTTCAAAATAGAACCAGAACAGCACTAATTAATCATGACTCCTTGGTAGAAGTGCAGTAAAAAAAAAAACAAACAAACAAAAAAAGGCCCCACATTTCACATTAATAGACAGTGTTTAGGTTTATTTGCACCAAAAAACAAGATCCATCTTTTCATTTTCAGCTACATCAGCCTGTCCTCACCAGAACATGACTGTAAAGGTCAACTGTGCAAGCAAGTTATTACAACCCATAGGTTTACTGTTCAGTGGCAAACTTATAAACAGCAAGAAAGTCTGCATATGGAGGAAGGAGGGGTGAATGGATGGGTGAAACAAAGACAGGATTTTCACCCTGTTTGTGTCCTGTGTGAAACCAAAAGTCAGCCTTGACCCATTTTAAGTAACAGAAAGTACTTTGTGCAAACACGATGGTAATGTACTTATTTTAACCCATGATCTTTTCCTTAAGCAAACCAAGTAGATTCAGTGCCTAAACTTAAGCAAACTGCAACCCGTTCACAGTGTTATTGATGTGGGGATGAAGGTGAAGGAATGAACTAACCTAGAACATGAAACAAGAACAAGCACAGACAATCACAGATGTTCGAAGCAGGGAAATTGGTGACCAGGAACAACACAAACCCATTCCCCCTTCAAATCGGACATGATTTGATTTCATGCTTCCCACAGAGGGAGAGAGAACTCAAAAGGTCAAACCATGTTTGCGACCAAGAGGAGGCATTTCCATAGAGATCCTCGCACATTCTCTGAAACCCTCTCCACTGCACAGGTTAAACAGAAAATATGAGTTGTTTTACCAGAGGCTATGCATAATGTGAAGCTCTGTCGTTGTGCAATGTAATCATTTTTCCACCTGCAAGTCTAGCACACTGTCTCGTTATACATGCACCATATTGTGTAGAAATAACCTGTTTCTCATTAGTGTAGTGGGAAATGCCACGGTTGGGCTTTGCTGATACATTTGCTCTCTCTTTAGTTGAAAGCCTCTGGCTACAAGCACAATGGCAGCACAGGACTCACCAGTTACATTTGAAAAGATGTTGTAGACTAAGCAATGAATTAGAAAGAGAATTGTTTTAGTGACTCCTGCCCACATGCGCACCTTAAAAGGACAAAAACATATATAGAACATGATACTTTATGAGGTTGCACTTCTAGACAAAAGACACACAACTGCTTTGATTTGATAGTTGAGCTAAGTTTATCATAGAGGTTAATCAACAAAAAGCCCATTTTCCTCTCAGTCTGCCCTCCAAAGTTTAATGAAACCTGTGGTAGACTGTCCTGTTGATGAGATTAGCCCAGATCTCATCACCCAGCTGTTGCAACACTCCCCAGACAATCCACAGAAAGTATTATCCGGCCCTCTGCAAAGCATCTACCCAATGCTGCTTCATTTGTTTTCCATTAAGGCAATATTTCTCTGCAGTTTAATACTGAAACAGTGCAATAGTATTGATGTCTTAAATCTTTGAAGTCAAACTGCAAGTCGCCATTGATGGGATTAGCCCAGTTTTCATTACTGTGAATTTCATTTCTTTCTTTCTTTTTCATTAAGATAAATACATTATTTAAACTTATATTTTATTTTCGAGAAGATCTGCTGAGCATGCACGCTGTCTTCGAACAGTACCTCACACATCCATACAGCTGTAAACAGTCACAGCCACAGTCCTCTGCTGTTGGCAACTAAGCAGCACCATCATTTCATGGTTAGGATGCACTGAAATGCTCCCATGGTGGGCAGATTATTATTCTTATTGAAGTATCAGTATTATACATTGTCCTGTCCACGTATCCCCACCTAGCTCTACTTCCTTACTGCACGGACCTAAAACCAAGTCCCAACCGTGGCCCTGAACCTCAGAACTGACCCGACATAACCCACCTGGTGTTGCTGAATTTGAGATCCAAACCCCACCCCATAACGAGGACAATGACAACAGCAAAGGACCAACAGAGAAATTGGCACGGCCACCCACACCACAGAACACACTGAACATAACTTTTTTAATAGGAGGCAGTACACGCACTGCAGTCTGTACTGACATCTAACACTACAGCATCCCAAAATGATATATTATCTGCCTGATTGGTTACCAGGTCAGCTTCATCTTTTCCGGATACCAGATGATTTACATGGCTGGTGAACTCAAAACATCTCAAATCAATTTCTTGTTAACTAACCCCAAAAGGCACCGTCAACATTTACACTTTCACATTAAAATTCATATTTATAATTGCATGCCGGTACTAGTAGTGTACTAGTAGTTTAGTATTAGTTTACACAAGCACAACACAACCAATGAACAGAGAACAGAAAACTTTAGCCAAATGAGGATCGGTCACTAACAAGGCCAGTAACAAGTTCACTTAATATGGTCAGCAATGGTTTTGATGCTGATAAAATGGATCAAACTGGTGCATCCCTAGATATAAACAAGCCCAGGTCAGATCACAGCAAGTAATGATAATTGTAGGGATGAGGACTGTGGCCAAGACCACAAAAAAGAGGTTGTAAAAAACAAACATTTTAGAAGAGATTCAGAATTTTGAGGAGACAAACATGCCAACCCAAATATTACCAAAAAAAAAAAAAAAAAAACTTTCAAAAAAAGCCTCCTATGTGATCACTGCCTGAGGCTACAGTTGCCCCTATTGACATTTCACATGACCTTTTGAATGAGTGTCATTGGGAGACTGGGAGAGCACTGCCTGTGGTGATTTATAGTGTTGAATTTTATGACTGCATGATTACTGATTCAGCTGCATCATGTACCCTGGCCTGCACTGGGGGAGGAAACTGACAGAACACGCTCAAAGTGTTGACGTCAAAAGTGTTAGAGCTGAAATCAAGGCTACTTACCATAGCACGGACAGATTCATTTATGTTTTACTATTCCAAAATCACATTGCCACCAAGAGTTTCCACTCTTGTGAAATTAAGCCACTTGCCATCACACAGGCGTACACTCATTGGAACTTGACAGCAGGAATACCACACAGTCTCTCCAGTGGAGTGTGAACAGTTTTACATTAACGCCAGTGTATTTTGACATTTCCTCAGGCATTATGAATGGGTATACAGTAACCATTTCTCTCAAAAGTATGAAAAACACCAAGTTTTCAACTTCTGCAAAACTAGAGTCAAAGTGCCATTTGACTCCACAGTGCTGGGATTAACCCACTTTCCATCAAGCAGTGAAGTCACAGGGATTTGACAGTTATACCCGCCAGACTCTCTACTGGAACGTGAACTGGACTGACCTCTTTACTTTAAAATGTCTGCTTTTTAGGAACCGAAGGGACACTGGCAATGAGTTGTATGCACTCTGATTTTTCCCAATGCTTTCTGAAGAAATATGAGCCCCACTGGTTCAGTTTCAACACTGACACAAGATGAAAAAAGTTAACTAATGTTCTTGTTGTTTCTTTACATAAGAAGTGAATTGATACCTGTCACGGGGTTACCCCTGTGGCGGTTTGAAGAACCTGGTTTTATTGTGTGCTGTGGAGAGGTGTGGGGCTGTGTTTCCTGTGCTTCCTTTTTTTGGCGGAGGCTGGGCGTGGTTCTTCAGGTGGCTGAGAGCTGGCTCCAACTCAGCTGAGACTCATCACAATCAGCACAGCACAGACTGTGGACTGCTGAAGACTGGCCGCCAGATGGTTTCCGCTGTTTAGTGGTATTGTTGGTGAGTTATTAGTGTTACAAGTGATTGTTATCATCATGTGCATGTTCTCCAGTGTCTCATCTCTATCTAACAGGCTGACAGGAGTGTTGCTACTTGTGCTGTGCCATGCTTGTAGCATTATTGAATGACGTCCCCAGTTTCAGTTTCACTGCCACTCTAAGAAACACAATTTAGCTCCAAGATCATTCATTGATACACTCTTGTGGTCTGAGAGCAGTCTCCCAAGAGGCTGGACTCAACAGACAAAGGTTGATACCTGACTGGAAGCCATCTCCCACCGCATTTCTGGTGGCATCTTCCTCCTCACCAGCCTCTAGCTACTGCTGTTGGGCCTTCTGGGGAGAAATCCTCTGGCTTGCTTCAACTTCTGACACCACATGAAGGTGACATGAAACTGTCTCAGAGAGCTGATAAACTCACTGTTTAGACTCAATTTAAAGCTTGTCTCTGTCATAAATGGTTCCAAACTTATTCAATATTTTGTACAATATGTCTAGCATTGTATTGACACTGTTCGATTGAAGTTAAATAACCACATCAACACAGCTCTATAAAACAAGGTTATTTGATTCCCTTGGCTGAAAACTCCTTTGTCTTTTGAGTTTTATTACACTTTGATCCTCTGAGGTACCATTTGGCAATCAGGGGTTTTGGATTGCCATTTTGAATATTGACTATATTGACTATATTTGAAAGCTGCTTCCTGTGGCACCTATTGACCAGTGAGGGCACCTTGATACACATTGCTTTTTTTTTTTTTTTTTTTTGATTAATTTACAAATTGTACAACTTGTACATTTGCAAGAACCTTCCATCACAGATTTTACAGACCTTTTACAGCTGTCACAAGCCAAAAAAATGTCTCAGTGCTCTCATGTGCTGTAGTTTTAATATCCAGAATATTACTGTTTTAATACTTCCAACATCACAAAGCTCTGGCTGATGTGTGCCACTTGACACCTCTCACAGCGTTGGGATTAGCCCACTTTTCTTCACTATGCAGTCAGGACCACAGGGAAGTGACATGAGTAATATTCCCATGTCGTTCTCTGCATGGGAACACAAAAATGAGGAAGAATTCCCCCCTAAGACACCTCCTCCTCACTCCCCCCTCCTTCCACACACCCGTGCATCCCAGCACTGATTCCTCTCTGGTTAATTTACTCCTGGGCCCTCTGCAATAAAGCATTTTATGAGAGAAAACACCCTTTGTGAGGAAGAGACACCTTTTGGATCCAAGATACAAAACGCTTCATTTTTCTTCTTGTCTATCTGTCTCCCCCTTTGCCTCGCCAGCTTCTCTAATCATTCTTTGCCACTCTCTCCCTTCCCCTTTTCTCTTTCTTCAGATGCCTCATTGAGAGCGATAGAGCAACGCTTCTCAGCTTGTGCAGGTTTTCAGATTTTCCTGGAGTTCCTTTGATATGGAAATTGAATGACTCCACTCAATGTCAGAATATCTGAGGCACAATCCCAGTGTTAGTGGTTCCAGCATTTTATGCCTTTAAAAATAATAATAATAAAAAAAAATTAAAGCTCTTTTGCTTAGCAAAACATTGTCAGAGGAGAGGGAAAGAGAAGACGCAATCACAGTTAGATGATTATAGCAAGGCATTTTACTGAGCATTATTGAATTTGATATGTCCACCTGCACAAAGGGAACTTTTTCAACTGAACGCCTCAGGGAGCGGATTTCGATTAATGCCGGTTGTGTCTCTAAGACGCTTTGCTGTGGTTTCCCCGGAGTGAATTCAGCTCACTCACCTGAAAAGCGGCACGCTGTAAAGCATAAAGCAGAAATACTGCAGTCCTAATGAGCACATCTGAACTGAACTGTTTGAAAGCTGAACACGGAAGCATCAGAACCTTTGAAAAGTGTTTTCTTAGCATTTCAGAGTAAAATCTTCCCTCAATGACAATGGCAGCAGATAAAAGCACATAACACACTTATTGAAGCTTTTCAACAAAGGCACCTATGACTCCAAACAGATGTGTGATGTAACATATTGCAGCATATTGTGAACATCACAGCTGGATACGAATTGACAGCCACCGTGGCAAATTTCAGCTGATGAAACATATTTGACCTCTGGGCATGCCTTGTTGAGGTAATGAAATTCTGAAATAAAGCCAGGCCATCGGGGAACCGCCTTAATTTCCCTGTTCAGTTTAAGGTCTTAACTTTAACCTTCCCTGCTGTTCCATTTTATTACTGAACACATTTTAACTCTGCGATATGATGACACAGATCATTGGAGTCCTAGAACTGCATGGGAGTCAATGCAGGGTGAGTGTCATCTGAGGTAATGTCCTATTGTAGGGCAACATGAGAATTTATGAGCAAGGTTGAAGTACTGCCTGGGCAGAGTGAGCTGCCCAGGGGCTTAACAAGTCCAGAGACCCAAAAAGCTCCAGGCTTAATTTGTATCAACTGATCTGAGCTACTTTAATTGAAAATTATTTGAGAATATGCAGCTTTGAAGACATATATTAACCTCCCTAATCTTCATACCCTGTCATGAAGTGTCACAATCTAGACCTTTACTATATCAATTTTGTTGGATCTCTGTAAATTAATGTGTCAGTCAAATTACCTCACATCAAATCTCAGATCTGAGAATATATCAGGATAGAGAACTTGCACACACTGCATTAAGGGGTTACAGTTAACACAGCTCCGCAGCTACGTATAAACATAGTTGCTGTGGGGTACATGATCCAAGGATGATTCAGCCTCATCGCATATGATACATTTGTCCAGTTTTGCTGTGGTGCTATCATTGGTTGAAATTGACAAGGAACAATAAATCATCCAGAAATCCAGACTACAAATCTACCCAGCACTTATCTCCAGCAGGACTCCTGTTAACCCCTCCATGAAAAATAAATAAATAAAATAAAAATCTTACTTCAATAGTGGCCTAGCAGCTTAAGTGAATGTTAAAGAGATTCTTCTCATATCAGATAAAAACATTTGTTGGGGGTTAAAAAACCCCAGAGCAGCACTCTCTCTGCAGTCTTTGTCCCAGCTGCTTGAATCACATAAATGAAAATACAGCAAAACGCTTCACACACAGCATGTGAGCAAATAGATATTAAATGAGTTCCAACTTAAGGTCTTGTCGGTCAATGCCTGTGCGCTGCTGGATATTATAACACAGGCAGCGGAATTCAGTGTGTGATCCCATTAAATGCTAAACCAGGGAGAAAATGTATCAGTGGATTCACGGTCAGACGCGGGGGCGAGTAGCCCTCGTGCTCACGACGGTCATTAAGGCTTCAACAGCAAAAAAAAGTTTTAAGACCCATAAGTGATGCAGCCGGAGAGCAGAAAACACTTCCTGCTTAATATCAGAATATTTTTAACTCACCACGGTTTTCTCTCTCTCGCAGCAGCTGCCAAACATCATGTGAGCATGAGCATGCTTTCATGTCTAATTTTAAGCTGTCAGGAACATGAACATACAAGTCAACCTATGACTAAATAACGAAATGCCATCACTTTAATAGATAGATAATATTGTGCATTTCATGTCTGAAAAAATATACTAAATAGACTATTTATATGTCCCAACCTCCGCTAGCAAAGTGGGGCTGACTGTCTGTAAAAGCTTGCGAATTACTCACTGCTGCTCATCAAACAGCTTATTGCTTTTTGCACACAGCTATAAGTGGAGGTGATCTGAATGAACATCAGTCAGCGCCTCTCACTCTTTGATGACGCCAGCTGGACAGAGACTTTTCAAAGATTTTAGTTGAAACTATGAATCCATTTCCCTAGCCTCCATACTTGACAGCATGCTATTTCTACAAATTTTTATAGTGTCCAAGATGTCTTTCTGCTCAACTTTTGAAGAAGAAACAAAACGCAATCAAGTTAGGAACTGAAACTCTTTAAACAAACTCAACAAAATAGCAGAAACCAATTTAGGAAATTGAAGTTATTACTGTGCAAATCAAGTGGGAAAAAACAAACAAACAAACAAACAAAAAACATCTGACTAATATAATTGTAACTTTAGAAATGTGCAGCTTTACTTTACACTATGAAGAAAATGAAAACATCCTGAAAGCATATTTGATTTTCCTTAAGAGCGTGTTTTTGCCTGCATGTGCATGTTAAGGTGGATGTGGGTGTTTGCTAAGGTGGAAGGTGTATGTGTGGGTGTGAAGCTGCACCACACTGAACTGGGCAGGCAGATTTTCAGATGAACCAAAGGACATGTCTGTGGATGAAACACGGCCTCACGTTGGCTTCAGCCTCCGCAGTGTACAGGCGGCTGAATGCCACTTGCATTTGGTGTGAAATGTCACATGACAGGCTATGTAGCCTCGTGAAAGGGAGGATTATTTCTATTTTTTCTGGCTAATCACTAATGTACACATTTCCTCGACAGCATCTTCATTTTGACATAATTGTCAGCTCTTTATAATGAATCACTCTGGAGGAATGATGTGAGTGGCTCAGCACAGGATTTCCCTTTTCATCACTGCACTGAGAGTAACAAACAAAATGTTAATGTGAGAATTTCAGTTGATTAATGTTGACCAAAGTTTTCCTTATATTTTGGGAAACTCTCATTATTGTAATGTACCAATATTAGCAGATCAAAGTGAGTGTGATTAGAAATGATTCAAAGATTCAAGACTTCATCTCTTGAGTCCTTATTAACAGACATTTTCATTTATGTGTAAATTGGGCTGCCATTACTTAATGTGTAAGTAACAATGAAATATTGTATATGCAATTTGAATTTTTCTATTTCATTTGTCTTGCCTACCTTTTTGTATTCCTAATTGGTTGTTTTCCCTGTTGTGCTCAGGTGCTTAGCCCACACCTGTTTCACCCATGCCCTGTTCTCACAGAGGAACTCAGATCAGTCAGCCAGCTCTCATTGAGGACTTGGACCCGTCTGTCTACTCTCACAAGGAGCTTGGCTCTACTAACCCTCCAGCTCAAGAGACAGTCCAAGAGACTCACCTGAACTCCGTCATTGCTTATAATTCATTAAACTCTTTAAATTGTTTTTCACGCCTCTGTGCTTTACACTTTTCATGAGATTATTCACAATGCATTTCCTCTTATGTGATTGCACACACATAAAGACACATGTGCTTCATATTTGTAACTCTATAGACATAGATTCTGTCTGATTATGGTTCATGAAACAGTTATATTACATTTTTTACATTGCCTTTATTTAGCTGACGCTTTCATCCAAAGTGACTGCACACACCCACACACACACAAAATGCATCAAATAGTAACTCGCCGACTGTCAGTGTTCCTGTCCTCAGCTCTATCAACCTCTTTCTGTCATTATGTTACTAACATTTTTGCAGACATGCTAAGAGTATAATTTGTCACACTGTGGTTTGTAGTATACACCATGTTACAGTAATATATTTCTAATCCAATGTAGAACTTAGAAGCAATGTGCCCCAAAGTGGGAATTAAGCGACATCTGTATTACATTTTGGCTTGTTCCTCCTCAAAGACATAAATGTGTTGTCTCGAGGAGACAGCTTTCCCTTTTTCTGGTTGTCTGCTTTCATTTGCATTCAGCCTCATGTGATTAAAAGTTTCAAGAAAACAGTCCAGGCAAAAATGTCAGAGACTGACCCTTTATGTCAAAAAAGACAATTGCATGGTGACAAAGTGGCAGAATTTGAGGAGCAGTCTTGCATTAGCATGTGCGTGTGTGTGTGTGTTTGTGTGTTTCACTGCTGGGGTGACAGAATGGGGGCAGATGGCAGATTGCTGGGGTTCCTGATGGCACACAGATAGACAAACATAGTGAGCCTGTACACACAGACCAACACATCTGACATTCAATTCTTCCTCATGCACATACAAATATGCAGATATACACATAGAGTGCATCGTTCAGTATATAATTAAACACATGAACTAAAGACATTAACAGGAAGGGGGTAGAGAGAATGAATCAAATGAATTACCTATTTGGTTGGATTTTTATTTCCATTTTACACTGACTTCATGACCCTCACGTGTTGCCACTTCTTATCATTCACTGCACATTTGTATTCTAGCATCTGCTACATTAGCAATTATATACTTACACTGGTGTCACAGTGTATTTCTTACTGGAGTTCCCCTTATTCACAGAGGCTCCATGGTGGTTTTTCATGCACACAGCTACTTCCCCTCCATGCAATAATCTAAGGAGCCTCCTTGCTGGCAGCCGTGATGCTGATAATGCCAAACACCAGTCCACATGCTGCAGCCTTCCTATTGCAGCGACTGTTGCTGCGACTGACTCATGACCACTTAACCTATAACCCACAAACTAATGTGCTAATTGCCTTTGGAGGTTACTCTAGGTAGGTAGTAAGCTTGTTAGCTAGTTAGCTGGACAAGCGAATTGTATCTTACATTAATCCATTCAAACACAACGTCTAGACAGCTTTCTTCTTCTTTTCTTACTTCTATCATGCCCCTCGTCTCACCCCCAATCTGTTCGTTCCTTCAATATTTTATCACTATGCTTTCATTTTCCGCTACACTGCCATCACTGTTATTCTCCACTTGTGTCCCTCTTCAACACGTAATCAGTCTCATTCACATTATCATTGCCCTCCTTATCTGCGGCGCTGACATTACCGTCTGTCAAGTGAAATGGGAGCCATGCTTACAATATATGCTGTTAAATGATTCAAATATAATATGCTCACCGTTACACTGATTCATTCGCTTTCCACCCGCCCTCATCTGCTCTCTCCCACACAGATCCACGTCTTTGTTCTTTAAGTCCTGTTGTTAGAAAACGCTCTGCCACTTCTCTACAATCACTTTCTGCTAAAATCTACCATGTTTATTACATATTTTGCCCAATAGCCTCCTGGTTGGATATCATGTTGCGCTTTTCATGATGCTCTCGTTTTCAGCCTGTTGCCATTGGTGCATTTTCTAGTTCCGCTATATTCCTTTTTTTTGTGGATAAGCAGCTTCAAGATCCATTCTCTTACACTTAACTGAAATGGCTGGATGCAACAAGAGTGGTATCTTCAAAAACATAGTCATAGTACAAGTTGACAGGGTGAATACAACAAAAAAATAAATGATGTCATCATAAATAGACAACTCTTTGATCGCAAACAACATTAAAGTCAACCTAGCTATCAATTTCCATTAACTTTGACCATTTTCATGTAAAAAAGGGTGTTTACTTCTCTTCTCTCTTTTTCATAGATCGGGCAGTGTGTGGACACTTTAAAAATGACAATTCAAATCAACAATAGGAAAACAATAATTCAGGTTCAGGGCCTTAGAGCAGTGATGAATTTCAAAAAGGGAAATTGCAATGTAATAACCTCTATCATTTCCTTCACATCAGTGGTGGGTGACACTGACTGGAGCAGATCTGATTATTAATTAAAGACCTATATCTTACTCATACATCAGTCAAATGTACCACCTGCTTGCTGTTACGCCCCTTCCTCTTCTTTTCTCATCTCTTCTTCGATAGTCACACTCTCCCTCTGCTCTTCTTTTACTCTCAATTTTTGTCTCTATTTTCCTTTTCATCATTTTCCATCTCTCCTCTTATAGCATCCTTAGCATCCACCCTCTGTCCTTCAGTCCCTCATCCTTCTGTCATCACTCGCCCCATGTCTTTAGCCACTTACCTGTCCTCTTGTACTATAAAGCCTTTGAAAAATAGATCAGTACCTACCTGCTTCTCTCTGTCTCTCACTCTCAACTACCTCTTTATAAACAACCCCACTTTTCTTCCTCTCATTCTCCCTCCATCATTCTCTCTTCTTGCTCTTTATCTGCCTATAAATCCATTGACCTTGTTTGTCTGCCTCTCTGTGATTTTTCCACATTGCTGTCCTACCAAACCAAAGAAGGCCACATGAAGCTGGAGTTACCCCTCCGCCACCACCACTTCATCAGTCTGTCTCTCTTTCGCTCTTGCTCATTATCTCCTCGGTAACAGTCCCCATGGTGATAGCGTAGCTGCAAATCCAGGACATCCTTGAGAAGAGGTGATACCTTTTCAGAGGAGAGAAGGATATTGAGATAGAAAGGAGCAAGGAAATGGGAGGAGAGAGGAGAGGGGACAGAAAGTGAGGCAAAAGAAACTGAGAATACTTTTTGGAGCAGATGAAACAGGGAAAAAGTAGAAGGGCACTCGGAGAGGACAAACCTTTGACAAGGCCCATCGTCCATTCTGCTTTGATCTGCAAGCACAACTTCACCATCAATATCGTTGCTTGTTCTTATGAAGCATAAACTTTAAGCATTTTTTTCTAATATCTCTGGTGGAGTTTATTGCAGACAATTCACATTTGCATGTGAGAGTCTATGTGTGTGTTTACATTTCCATATCCACACCTTTGTTTGAGAAAGAGCCTTGTTACAACTGTGGTTACAATTGTACGGATTCTGCCATGAAGATGAGTGCTCCATAACGACTGTTTTCTATATGATGTTTAAGCATCAGCATGTGTCAGCTACCCCACAGGATTGCTGGTACCCATGAATTTGGATCATGATGTGGAGTCATCGTATTTCTAAAAATTGCTATGTTCTGTCGCTACTGAACTTTACAACCATTTACTGGATTTTAAAATCTATGGCATTCATTCTGCCAGGGCTCACAGTGGCAACCAAAGTAAAATTGAATTTGTATATCTGCCCTGTGATTTGGGTTCTTCCTTGGCCCATGTTACACCCTTTCACCAAGTTTCATGAAAATCAGACTAACAAACAAACAGAACGGAAGACATATTCTCTTTGGCGAAAATAAAAAGGCCAGAGGAGAACAAGATGATGGTAGGAGAGAGAAGAAGAGGGCAGCAGAGAGGAAAAGTAAGGGACAGATGATGACTTAAGAAGAGAGGCTGAAATGGAGAAGGAGAAAGTAATTGAAGAACATCCCTCTGATCCAGTCAAAAGAGTAGTTCATTACATAACTCATAGATTCATTAAAAATAAGGATTTTCTCATTAAAAGTTAGCACAGATACCGTACAGAGATAGGTACATGTGCATTTAGCCTAGCTTAGCATTAAAGGCTGGAAGCAGGGAGCTATTCCAATAGAGGGGAGGCATGATTTTGATTCTAAATCAAAAGTCAATTGAAAAGAGTTAGCAATTTTGATCATCAAAATCAAAAGTAGGACGGGCAATTCTCCCAGTGTTTTTTTCTCGACACCCTTTCTTACTTCCGGCATGATCATGATCACACTATCATACTATCTTTAAGAAAAAAAAAATAAAGACAACATAAATGACAGCTGTTGGCATAAATCCATTGATCTGTTGATCTTTACAAATGAAAAAATGTTTACAGCAGAAAATCGAATGGAATGATGACCTTTAAATTGAAAGTCAAATTGATGGATTTGGAGAATTGTGACATTCCTATAAATCCAAGACAGAACTGAAGGCCTCCCGTATTAGAACAAGTGTTGCATTAATTGATTTTTGGAAGCTATCTGCTAAACAGATACACAGTGACCACGACATCAGCACATTATAAACTTGTTATACCACACACACACTAAAAATTTAGGTATTACCATTAGGTTTATGTTAAATCTAAGTCCAATATTTCTTCCCATTTTAGTTACGTGAGCTAGGGTTAGGGTTAGGATTTTGGATTTTATTGACTAGTCTGTGAGCCTCTGAAACTTAAAATTGCCTGCAACACTTTTTTTGGATTTCCTGCATCAAAATAAATCAAACAAATATGTGGGGAGTACAACCACAACAGTGAGCTGGACAAGGCTTAAAATCTCTGTAATGCTGCAAAGTTTCATGTTAATTTTTCATATTATGGGCATTTTGAGCAATTTATCAGATCACAGTAACTTGCTTCATTTTGATTAAAAAAAAAAATACTATTATTGCTATTATTGCAGCATTTATTACTTTTTCAATTTTTTCTTTTGGTACAGAAAGATGACTTCTGTTGGTAGACTAAGAGCAGAAGGAGATGAGGAGAAGAGTAAGGGTAAGAAAGAAAAGAAGGAGACAACGATGGGAAGGAACAGACAAGGAGAGGCAGGAACTGGAAAAAAGAAAAGAGGTATTCGAGACATGAGGAGGTGGGAGGACACACACATGCACACGCACACACACACACACACACACACACACACACACACACACACACACACACACCATCTGAACCCTCCTGTATCAAGCTCTGGTTCTCCCAAGAGTTACAGAGACAGAGGGTGTGTGAGTGTGTGTGTGTGTTGGCCCAAATCCCAGGTATAGTGGGAGGGATTTGTGTATTTCTCTTCCACTTAATGTCAAAATGCCATCTCTGTCTTTGTTTGGAAGCATGATCTGCATGTGTGTGTGAGTGTGTGAGAGCTCCTGGGTGTGATTTTATATATTTATTTTATTTTATTATGTATTTCAGAGAATGCACCAGCTTTATTTGCCATATATGTGTCGCACATATATATGCACTTACACATACACAGTACAAACAGGACAACAAAGCTGAGCAGACTAGTAAAAACAAAGAGAAGTATATATATATACATATAAATATAAGTAGATGAAAAAAATAGGTACATATATAAATATATGTTAAAAGCAGCAATAACAAACAACATACAATGTCTGTATACATGTCTATAAATATTGAATTTATATGCACGAAATGTGTGATTATGTACAGTATATGCATATATACATATCTATATAAAGTGTATACAGCATGCAGGATTCATATTTGACAGAAATGGATGAGTTGTACATGTTGAAACACTGTGAAATTTAGACTGTAAATACATAATTTTTAAGTGGGTGTTTTGATTTAATTGTTCGTCAGAGTGATGACCTTTGGGAATAAACTGTTCTTGCGTCTGGTTGTTTTGGTGTTCTGATGATTTTTGGCATGGTAAACCCACTGACATTTTTACAGCCAATAGTATATTACCATTGTTCTCCTTTAGTTTGGTTGACGTTGGCTAAGAAGAGATCAGTGAAGGCTGCAGGAAAAAGGTGGAACACATATAACCTGTAAACTGTGGGAATCACACTACCAAGGGTAGAGGAAGAGACAGCAAAATAGTTCCTATTGACTTCAGCTGTAAGTCACCTCAATCTCAGATAAGCCACGAATGCTGCGGCAATGATCAATATTTATCAGGAACTCTCAATATTCATGTGATGCATTCCCACCTAATGAGCATCACTTAAGGTGAAGTGCTATCAGCGACAGTACAACTGACCTCCCCATCTTGAAATAAGAGCAACATTTACAGACTTTGCATGAAAAGTATGTTAATAATTTAAATCTCATCAAAAGAGGGAATATGTGAGAAAACAAGAGGGGGTCATAGTGAAACAGTGTTAACATGAATGATATATGATGTGAAGAACATTTGGCAGTGCAACAGAGCTTGAATAGTTCAGGAGCGTGAAGATTTGTGCGTCTCACTCATGCTCACTCTTGCTGTTCCTAAATTAGCCTGACACTTCTTTTCTGCTTCCTTTTCTTAATCTCCCACTTCTGTCATATACCCTTTCTCCCTCTCTTGTGGACCTTGGGGAAACAGGGAAATGAATGGGGGGACAGCCGAAGACAAAAAAGAATGAAGACGAGACATCTGGTAAATCATTTAGCAGACAAGAACAGGTGGCTCTCTCATTCCCCCACGTCATCCATACTTTTACAGGGTAAAATATTTATTGGGCTGCCACAAAACGAGGCACTCATAATTTGGTTTCCGCGCATGGTGGCACTCAGGCTCATTACAAGTAAATATTATGCACCATATGCTTTCATTTTTACTGACTAATGTCCTACAAACTAATGTGCTATTATCAAGGGAGGACAGGAGATGAGAGGGGAGGGTTGGCTTTGCCAAGACAAAGAAAGAGAGAACAGAAAGATGGAGAAAACACAGAAGAAAATGGCAATGTTAGTGACCCGTCACCTTTCCCAGTTGTAGATTTTATTGGTGAATGGAGTCCAAACCAATCTGATTCCAGACCATGTCTCCTGAAGCTTGACGGCTCACTCTTGACCTTTGAATCAGCAGTTGATAAAATTCCACTTAAGGTCAGCTCACTTGCTTGGTCTGAGACTTTTTACTGTATCATGTTATCTTCATTAGTAGATGAATTTTTGTCTTGTCTTAGATACGACTTTCCATTATGCTGAGTACTTTTTAGATTTATCTTTCATGTTGACCAATCCTGGTTTGCATGTAGCCCTGGAAAACCAAGACAGATACAATCACATTTGTAATCTGGCCTATGGACACGTCTGTGTAGGTGGCTAAATGTAAACAAGAGTTATAAATCTCATCTAGATTAAATCCAGACGCAAAACACTTCTAATGACATGTGTAAATGAGGTCTTATGTATTTCTGTGGAGCTCATGCAGGCTTGTTTGAATTGTTTTGTTCAGTGTTTCTTTAGCTAAGCATTGCACATTACATTATGAACATGTTCATAATGCTGTGACATTTGGCACTGATTATGAGTGTCTGCAGTTCAGTAGTAACTTCAGTCTTTTACTAATTCAAGCTAGTGTTTTCCATACAAAACGAGGCCTATACAAGCACTATACAAGGCAGATTGCTCATTTGCAATTGAGCTATTACATTGTGGTTATTTCTGTAGATTTTGCTGCCTTTCAGTGAGCTCAGACTACAGCTGAGGCGACAGTGGTGCTTTCAGTCACTAGAAAAGGAAGTAACACAGCCGGGGTCAGTAGAAATGGTTTACATGGGTAGTTCAAATGATACTGTTCTCGTGAGGCAAACCAAACCAGACTTTTAAAAACAATATTCCAAATATTCGACATTCATTCTTGACCTTGGAACAAAATGATCACCACTCAAGGTCTGCTTAATTGTTTTTTTTTTTTTTTTTCTCGAGAGCTTTCAACCTCACAGACTTGACTTGCAAATGGAACAAAGACCATCACTCAAGAATCAGAGAAAGCTCAAGACACCAAAGACCATCCTCTAACCTGAGACAGCTGTGTCATGTGTTTTGGATGTCGATGAGGCCCTATCGTTTTCTAGGAAAAGCCAGAAAGTGGATGTTAAATAGTTTTTTTTGTTTGGCCTCACATACTCCTTTGCAAGAGTCAGAGAGAGAGAATGAAAATTGGAAATGACAGAAGAGCAGTAAAAGCTGTGTGAAAGCAGCAGAGCAGAAATCAAATGTGTCCACTTTTTTGATACGAAAGGGCATTTGGACTTGAGGCGCTCGACTGAAGTGAATATGCGAACTAATTGACTCACTTTACATTCAAAGCAGGCACTTTACATCCTAATTAATTTAGTGATACTGCTCTGCTGAGCCTCTTAGCCAGTGGACAATGGTCGATTAATGGCTTCAACTGTAAAGGTGCCAAAAGGAACTACTACTATGCCTCAATGTGTAGAAATTACTTCTCTTCACTGGTCTGTCATCTGAGGAAAATGGACTTTCTTATTTTCACACCCGCAAAATACATATCGACAAGGGTGGATAAGCTTTGGAACAAAGGATGACAATTACATTTAATGCGCAGAGATTTTCACACTTATGACTGCAATTGAATTGTTTCCAGGCTATCTGCAACGGCATTAAGGACCGATCTAAAATGCCTTTAAAGAAGTAGTGTGAAAGGTGGGTAAGAAAGAGACAAACCAAAGTGGTATTCTAGGGAAAAATGGATCATCAAGTGGACAGATTGGTTTATGACTCATTGTCAAGTCAGTTGTTCGTTCGGTCCTGTATTCAAAGTTGCAACAAGCTCCAGCTTGCCAGTGTATTTATTCCTTCAGCTGTTTCATACGAAAGATGAGATGAAAAATGATCAGTTTGATCAGTAAAATAGATCATTCATCGAGCTGGTCCTTTCTCATTTATATGCACACAGTATTTCCTCACATATAAATCGGTAGTCAAATGAAAGTCAGGTATTGAAAAAGTGAACAAGGGGCGTGGTTGACATGAACAAATAAAGGCCGGCTCTCAAATACAGGCCGGGGGAAAAACAAAGAGTGGATAAACTGCATAGCATATATTTCTGTCACTTTAATTCAATACTAGACATACAAAAATATAATCATGCTACTTTTAAGACCTTGTTGTTCTGGATTATTCATCTGAAGTGTTAACTGTCTTATTTACGTCAGTGCAAGTGCATGTGTGTTAATGTCTCGGCCAAACTGTATTTTGCAGTAATGTACAAGCACTACAACATTGAAGCAGCTACCCACAATAAAATCTCTGTTAAGAAACAGTTTCTGTTCGCTGAAATGGAATTTGAAATGGAAACAGGAAGTGTTGAGCTTGTAATAACTGGGTAATGCATTCACTTTACAGGTTGAACAGGAGTATAAAATGAGGCTTTATACTCAAATTTGACCATTTATGGAAACAGAGAGAATTAGAAGTAAAGTTCTGCCTCAAATACAAGCCTGTTTCAAATAAAGGCCAGTTACCTTCTGCAGTTGAGGTAAATAAAGGCCCTGGCCCATATTTGAAGAAATAACTGACTATTTTGCAGAACAAACTATTAGAAATAATGCAAAAATGTGCTGCAGCATTTTTTGCGGCAATAATCAAGCATCAACTACACACACTAGTCAATATATCAACTTCTTTATAGAATAACTGCTTTTAGTGCGCTTTATCAATTCTTATCGTGTTTTCTGAATTACATGTGGATATGTAATACAAGCAGATTATTGCTAAAGTTGTGAAAGTTAATATCATTGAAAACTTTAGTTGCCTGTATTGTGTTATTTTGCTGTGTGTGGGTCGTTTCTGGGAATCAACCTTTGAGCAGTTAGGCAGCCAATAACTGCAAGAAGGAGGAGGACAAAAATGTAGAGATCAGGTGCCAGAATGTTAGCATGCATCCACAAGGAGCTGTTGAACCAGCAAGGAGCCACCAATTTTGAATATTGTGTTAGGATACAAACCACAATCAAGAAATCCTACTCATTCTGACTTTAATTTACCCAGACATCACTGTCTGTGATGTATTGGGTAATAAGGGCCAGCGTTAAAGCCTTTCCATTCCCTAAATGTGTCCTTAGCATCTTAGCTGTGCGGGTTGAAAGCCAAATGAAGGATTTTCCAAAGTAGCAAAAACAGTTTTGCAGAAACTTGCAAGAAACGCAGAAATTTAATTTTTGTCAGTCTTTGGTGTTGAGGAATTGCCCATTTACAACAAATGGTGACACTGCCTGCTCTTTGCAGGAGCTCTGAAAGAATCAAGGCAGTGACAAGGATTCTGCTGCTTAACACACACACACACACACACACACACACACACACACACAAATAATAGGTATTAATAACAAGAAACAAAATGCATTAACATGAGGGTATAGTATAGTACAGTAATAGTGACAAGTTTCATGTTATATGTAAGCAACACAATGTACACCTATAACCACTATAAAAATGACTGGATTAGTAACAGTCTAATATTGAATAATAACAGATCAGTCACAGATGAGTCAATTTTTCAGTACTTTTACTTTTGATACTTTATGGCTATTTTGCAGATTTTTTCTCTCCAAATAGTGCAACCAAATTATGCTTTTTAATTTCTGTATAGTTGCCCAAATCCACCAGGTATAGAGGGGTATGTGTATGGGTACTGTGGCAATGATGGAACTTGTCAGCACATGAGCAATGAAATGTAAAGCCTTTCATTCTACTGGAAATTTTGCCATCTTAACCACTGCACCACATTGGAGTCATATGTCAGTGATTATATAAATCCTTTCCCCACTTTGTAACTTGTCTGTGGTAATGTAAAAGGATAAGTGTACTCATTTGTGTCACATTTTTATAATTGTATGTCATTGTTTGTCTGATTTGTAAAGAGAGGAGCTGGTTTATCATCAGTGAAAGGCATCAATAAGTCATTCTTCATTGGCTAATACCCTCAGCTGTCTGACTTACAGCTATATATTAATTATGGTAATCTGTGTCTGAATGGAATATTTCTACTGTGAGAGGCATGCCAATTCTTTGTGATCTTAAGAAGATCCACCTTAAAACAGAATGCACGCATGCCGTTTCTCTGATCTTGGTCAATTAATATTAATGAACATATGCAATCCTAACCCAAAGCTGCAAATCTTTCATACAAGAAAGAAATCATAGTCAAGACTTGCAGTCTGTATGATGAGATGTAGAGACCTGCTTTGTGGATTTTAAGGACATGCTCTGCCATTATAGAAGAATAAAACTGTTAAATCATGTTCCATCTGGCTCCTCTGCAGTGGAAGACATTATATTCCTCTTCTTCCATGTAGAGTTTCTCACTGAGTCATCCACTGAACATCACTCGGCGGGTCTGTGTTACGTAGGAGGTATGAAGATATCAATGGCTGAAAATAATGGATTTTGGCTTTACTAGGAGAAACACAAACAATTAACAAAAGTTTTTGTACAGCGTACAATGAAGTTGACATTAAGGGTAACTGAAAAACAAGCAGCAGTTTATGTTTTGCATCAACCCATTATCTAGTGCAGTCTGCGCTCAAAAACTCCTTTTTTGTTAGTATTAGTTATTAGCCAGGCGCGGCGTTAGGGGTGGGCCTAAAGGCCTCAAAACAAAAATGTTTCCATTTGAAAAATAAATAAATAAAAAAATAAAATACAGCACTTATTCAGCCATTATCACATGAGGTCTAGTCCAGTTACAGCAGGCCATCATTGGTCACCTCAGACATCTTATGGTTGTGCACGCGCGTCACAATCTGGCAGTTGTTCGGCAAAAAATGGTGACTGAGAAGGGCAGTGGATTTTATATTGTAGGCACAGGCTGCTACAGTTAAATGAATGCATCACTATGGCACAACAGTTTTGTGCGTGTTTAGTCAGGCTTTCGCCCTCGTTTTATGTTGAATACAGTAACACATCATTTTCCAGCTATGTAGAAGCAGTGTATTTAGGAAATCATGTCATTGCTTTTTTTATATACCTGCAAATGTATTTCCTATTGAAACTAGAACTTGTAGAAAATGTAGACAATACGGGAGGTAGAGCTAAATACTCCTGCCTGACTTGACTGTCTTCAGATTACCTTCACAGACAGTTAAGGTCATGAAGAACAGTGGAGCGCACCACGCTCTCTCTCCTGTTAAAAGTCATTGTAGCTCACCCAGTACTCTGATCGCTCTGTTCTCCCTCTCCTTGCAATCAATTTAAAGAGTAATCCAGTCAGATCAAACAAAAATGAATTAACAGGTATTAAAATGTCTGTTTTGGTAACGAATTGATGTATTGATCCACTTGATCCATAACAAAAATATAGATAACGAAATAAGCCGCGTGTGCCACTTGTAAAAATTACAAACTGTCGCAGTGAAATGATAAGCTATGGCATTGAAAATGTTTTTTTTTTTTTTAAAGATTTTAAACGTCATAATTAACAAGATGTAGTAGTCCCCCTCTACAGCATGATACCAGTCATTTTTTTTTAAGTGAGACCACCAGTTGGAAACAGTGTAAACTTTTGTAATTAAAAGGCCCACCCAAAGTAACTGTGGTCCACCCAAAATTGAAATCCTGGCGCTGTGCCTGTTATTAGCTATGATTATTAACAGAACTTCATCGATTTTACACACAAAGGTCAGATTACTTATCACAAGGTGCACTACTAAACCTGTGAAAACAGTTCTATAATATCTACTGTGGCTCCGGAGGAGCTTAGTGAAGTCTGAGAAAATAACCCTGATGATTTCATCAGGGCTTACCTCAGATTCCACATGAGACTTTAGATTTTGAATCAAAATCCTGTGTTACAAACTGCAACAACTTTATGAAAGTTGAGCTCTAAATTTCTGGATTTACCCTCAAATGTTGATTAGCAAGTCAATGGCTCAGGAAGATTAAAGAGAGGTTACCCAGAACAGGGGCACATAGGTCAATGTATGGAGCAAAAAATGAGTGTGGTGCTTGCGATTGAGTGAAAACCTCCTGTATTGTGGACAAACCACCTAAAGAGAGTGACTGGCATCAGCTTTGCTGATAATCAGCTCCAATCCAGCTGTTTGGATTTCAGCTGACTCCAATCATATTTATGCAGGTGTACAGCAGTTTGCAGGGTGCATGTTTTCCTCCATTTTGTCAAAGCCCAACTCAAGCTGGGCAAAGAAGGGGAGAACACACAAGAGTAATAACTAGAAATAAGTTTATTTTACATAACTAAAAAGGAACTTCAGGTGAACTAAGTGTAGACGTGAGGGGAGAGAGCAACTGGCTGACTGTAACCAGGTTATATCTCTCCAGACCAGGTGAGCTGCTTCTCCCCAACAGCCCGACTCCACCCATCAGGCTCCTGCAGGGAGAGGCCTGCTCACAGGGTTGTTACACTTTAGAATGGGGGAATGAGTTCTCCCAGCAAAATCTTTGTTGCTCCTCTGATTCTGTGATCACTCCCTCAAAGAGCCAAATCTGCTTAACAGCAGTTGGATCAAACTGCAAATGTGTCCAATGTCCAGTCAACTGTGTTGAGTTCATGCTGGGGTTATAAACCTTGCCAGAAGCCAGTGTTCCCCAAACAAAATTGTTTTTTGCATGAGGTGTGCAATGTTTGATTTAGTTGATGCGTGTTATCTGACTGGATTGTTGAAAAGGTGATTCCAGAGTGTAGACAGCAACTTCAAAGGTAAAAACCATACAGGTGCTCAATTTGTTATCTCTAAGCTTTGTTTTTAGTATGACTGACATGATGTCTTTGCAAGAAAAGAAAAAAAAAAAAAAAAAAAAAGAACTTATTCTGTTTTGTTTACCCCAGGAAGCTGCCAAACCCAGCCTGTCCTCAGCTGGTCACTGTTATTGAGCTGCTGCCCCTTAATCAGGCGAGGGTTAAGTGCTGGAGCAGGAGAAATATAGTCCTGCACTACACTGTATTTGATTTACTGGGGGTGCTCTTGATTTATACTGCCCTCAAGTTTTATATTTCCCTCAAGTGGGAGTGGTACTTGCAGGAAAAAGATAAATCAGATTTTAAATAGATCACAGTAGGTTGCAAGAATCCCAAGAGCAGATACAGTATAATGACTATTAACAAAGGATTAAATTATGTCTTTAAACATTTCTAAAGAGTTGAAAACAATTAAGTGACATAATTTGACTTATTGCTATGCAGACTGTGTCGTGTGAAGAGTTATTTAATGTGACAGTATTCTTGTTCTGTGTCACTTTAAGAAAACTCTTGAGAGATACATGAAAAATTAGATTTTCAACATTCAATAAAGGAGTAAATATATCTCCCTCTATACTGAGTGCTGTTTGATGACTGCTGTTTGATTTTCTGGAACTGCAGTCTACATTTATCTTGCCCAACCCTTGAAACATTTCCCAAAAGAGAGACAGTGTTTGAAAGATAAAAGAAAAACTGCCCAGGGACAGGTCAGGAAGTCCTGCAAGCAGCAAACTGATCCCCAAACAGGGCAAATGCTACAGTGCAAATGGCTGCTCTCTAGGTTGATGTGTTCCCGGGACACTTGATTGTGTCAGATTTACTGACGTACTGTCAAGATTCTTAAACATCCAGTGAAAGCAGAGTCACTGCTTCCATTGGGAAATGTGTTTCACTCCAGGTAAAACCTGTTAAAGCAGGACAAATACTAATTTTCCTAACATTTGCTTGATATGAATTTCCTGCATCAACTAAGACTGATGCCGGACTGCCATTATAATTTCCGACTGCTTTGGCATGCAGGACCAAAAAGAAGTCAAACACTGAAAATTCAAGGACAGGGATGGTTTAGGGGGATTGTACAAATATCTAAAGCACAAGTGAAAGATGACATCACAAGAGTTATAAAGGATGTCGGATCGTGTTTTATTGTTTTTGGCACACCTCGAAGTAAGAGTCAAAAAAGATAGAGTCACTACATTTTGCAGTGCCTCAGGAAGGATGTGCTCCAATGTCTGTATGTTAAAGATTCTGTGAAACATATCCAAAGATGACAATGCAGATTTTTAGGCTATAGCCAGTGTGTTTTTACTATGGACTGTAATATCAGCCACAACACAATCAGTCCAGTTAACCATAGGGTGCAGAAGTTGCTAATATGCAATGGCAACCGTCTTTCCTAAAAACAAAAAAATAAAAAAAATAAAATAAAAAAAAATTGCTTTGCAAAACACTATGATTTGGAGTTCATGTATGTGCTGTGTTACATTCACTGGCAATGTTTTTTTTCTGACAGTTTTTTTCTGACAGTTTTATTTTATATGATTGGAGGGGATGGTTGGGTGGATGGTTGGGTGGATGGTGTTAAAAGTAAATACATTTTTTAAGTCTGTGTCAACCTTTTTGAGATATTTAACCATGAGTAGGATGTTTCCTTAACCTTAACCAAGTTTTGGAGTTGCCTGAACATAACAATGAAAATTTTCATCATGCTGTTTTTGGCAGTAGTGAATAACCGGGGAAAGCACATAAAATATTGACAAAAATTATTGACATTTGCACAGGCAGGAGACAGTCTGCAGGTATATTCAATATAAACTACAAACTGTAGCCATGGTTAAAAGAAACCAGCATTGACTGTTGACCACAGTCTTCTATGTCAAAGCCAAAAATTCTTCTGCCATATCCACAATCCACAAATCCACGCACAGAGAATGCAGAAACAAAGGATTAATTAGCATTGAATTTAAAAAGCTATAATTTAACATTGGGTTTTGTAAAGTATCAGTACTGTACCATCTGCTGGTTTGGATGGACTATCCCTACTTTTCATTGCAGGGACATGGGACATGTACAAGGTTTAGGGATTCCGTATTCTCTCGGACAGCTTTGTGATGGGATTTTAATCCTCTGACCACACCACCTTTCAGTCTTGAGTCTTCTTGTTGCAGCGCCCCAGGCTAACCTGCCCGCGGATAATGGAGTCAGCAGCCTGTTCCTTATGCTGTGGACTGACTTGTTGGTGATTCAGGGGTCATAATGGGGAAGTGAGAGCTTGACATTTACACATAGACCAGAAGCTACTCTGTCTCCCCCCAAAACACTCTGTGGTTTGAACTTGTCTTTGCTCCCTTGTCTATTTGTGTCTGTCTGCATCTCTTTCTGTTTCCTGTCTCATTTACACCGCCTTGACACACTCATTTTTACATCTCTCTGGAAAGTGCTATGCTTTGGACCATGGATAAGGAAAGCTCACTGGGACTTATTTTCAGTGTTTTAATTAAGGTCATTTGAAATTCCTTGTGTATACGTTTCTTCTTTCTGTCTCCCTTTGCTTTGTAGGCAAAAACTTCTCTCAACCTAGCATGCCCATCCTATCTCTTTCTACCTCTCTGTCCCCTCGTTGTATCCACATCCACCCCTCACTGTGCCCCACCTTCCTGTTTCCCCCCCTCATTTGTACCCAGCATATTCCTCTTGATCTCAGTTGGTTCTTTAACTTTAACTCTGTCTTTTCTGTTCACGTACCGACCCAATGCTCACCCTCCACTTCCAACGCACCCGCCTGTCTCTCTCTGCACTCGCAATCCAACGCACCTCCTTAGCCCAGCCCTCTCCCGGGGCCTAATTAATTTACTGAAATCTCAATCAGCCTTCCACTCCATTACCATAACCCTGTATCCTGTTTGATGCTCTCTGCTGGGGGGCATTAGGATGATTGCGTTCAGGATCAGATCTGTCTCTTCTGCCATGATGGCGTCGTCCTGTTCCTCTAATATAATGATGTGATGATGGCGTACACGCCCCTTGCTCAGGTCACAACAAATTGAATCTTAACGGTGAAGTTCTGAGACTTTGGAGTTCAATCAGAGAGAACTGTGGGTGGGTGGTGTGTCTCTTGGGGAGGCAATGAACTCATCTGAAGTCAGGAGGGAGAGATAGCAAAGGGGAGATGGGGAGAGAGATAAGGAGACAGGAACAGGAAAAAATGGAAAGAGCAAGTGAGAAAAAGACAGAGAAAAAATGTGAGAGACAAGGGGATGATCATGGAAAAACAGAGAGACACATATACAGACAACGACAGAGAACGAGAGGACGAAAGGCTTCTAGGGAACATGCCTCATGGTTTATTCATACACCAAGGTATGTTCTCCAACATGCTCTCAGCGCATTCGTATAATAAGCCAGGGTGAGCTGAGAGGGAAGTCAGAACAAATGTAGGAGAAGAAAGTAGAAATGGGAAAAGAAGAACTGAGAAATAAGATGAGGTGAAGGGCAAGTAGATGAAGGGTGAAAGGAAAACATGACATAACAAGTTCAGAAGAGGAGACAAGACAGTCGTCTACATCCATGCCAACAACTGTGAGACTTTTCTCAGGGTTGCCAAATCACACTTCTGGAATGTAAGACACGCTTTCATCTTCAGTCAATCTCTTGGGTTCTCACGGTACCCAAATAATTCTCACTCCCAAACACTGCGACAGCAACAGAGATGAACAGGGAATATATTGCAGCCAAAGTCATTCTGGTTTAGTAATAGTTAAAGCAAGCCAGTGTTGGTTATGTTCCTTAACTCAGATTCTATGAGTATGGGCTCTTAAATTACTCTCTGATTGGTGCGCTGTGCTTATGGTGTTGTCCTTCTCATGTGTGCGTGGGCAGTGGGAGTGGCACATGGATTTCAACTGCCGACAATATATTTTAGTCATGTTAACTTGATAGGTATGCAATGGTCATTTGTCTAATTTTCCTCCACCTAATGCTGATATTCGTGATGCTAGTAAAATACTAACATCAACATGCTAAGTGCCTCATAGTGGCAATTTTAACGTGCTGAGGTTTAGCAGATGTGATGACTAATGACTTAAAATGGTCTCTATCTTAGTCTTTTTTTATGAGCAAGCTAACAACTGCTAATTAGCTTATGTAGTGATTAGCTTTTAATTTGTTACGAGTGGAACAGTTACATAGTTAACAGAACCAACACACAAAGCTAACTAATAAAAAAAAAAAGACAATGGAATAATGGTTAACATGGCACGTGCCATACTTTAAATTTCATTTTCCAAAGAATACAACTCAATTTGCTGATCATTTTCTGCTAAATGCATAGGTTAGTTTGGGCTGATCATAGGCTACTACTTACTATGAAACACACATACTATATTTCTCCATTTAGGCAAAGTCATATCTGCATTTACAGACAAATGACCACTAAGTTTAATATGTCGCTTGGTTACTACATAATAGTGACAAAGAATTTAAGAAGGACTTTGCACTCAAACTTACTCGTGCATTACAAAAGAGCTGCAACCAAGTCTTGGGGACCAATAATTTGTTTATGAAATTTCATGGCGATCCATACAATAGTAGTTGACATATTTCTGTCTGGATCAAAGTGATGGACTGCACAGCTGATGAACATTACCATCCCTAAAGCCATAAGCATGGCTAAAAAACAAACAAAACAAAACAAAAAAAAACAAAAAAAAAAAAAACAAAGGGCCCAATTTGGCATTTCATTGTACCTTTTGATTCAAGTTAGTTATGAAGATTAAACTTTGAACATTTACTCTATGAAGAAAAAAACAGAAATATCCTGGAAAAATATCCAGTCTATAATGGCATTTGTGTGTTCTGCTTCCATGTAAATCAAAAATTGAATAATATTTCATTCCAGCTGTAAGCTATCAATAAAGTGCAATACAGGGGCAGCTTTATCATGCAGCGATTTGTGCAGAGCTAAGACTAGGGAGGAAAGAAGGCATGCAGCATTAGTATCATTCACAGTGCTTCACATTCTGACACATTCTGTGTCCCAAATGAGAATCCAGACTCTCACCAAGTTCTTGGTCTGAGTCATCAAGGTAGAAAACAAACAATATCAAATAAATCCCTCAATATATATTTCAGACAGTGCATGAGAATGATCAAATGCTGATTGTTGAGCTTGTGAGCTGCCATCACACATGATGCAATGTGAATGTGCTGTAGGAGGGGGGCAGCTTTCATTGGTCTCAAGGAGACATTCCCATGATGCCTGATGCCCGCTGGCTGTGGTGCAACTTTAGGGCAAAGGTGAAATTGCTGCAGGGTTTGAAATAACTGCTCTAAACTAACATGGTGTGAAGACACTGTCAGCCAGCTGCACCTTCATCCCTCCAGGCCACATTCCAGTCCGACCCTCCAGCCTGGACCATGACTGCTGCTGCTCCCAGCGACCTGTACATTGATCCAATTGGTCTTGCTTTTGGAGTTTGAGTATGGGCAGTAGGTAGCCTACATGCCTTTCTGAATGTCAATGTGCTGCTGAACTGTCCCTAAAAATAGTTTTTATGGATCTAACCATACCACTGTCATGTTGACCTTGTAACTTGTATCTGTAAATGTACTTGTATCATTTCTACTTTTACCTCTATTCTTATTTTAGTATTGAGTACCTCTTAATCATTCTCTCTTTAAAAAAAAAAAAAAAACTAAAAAAAAAAAAACTCAGTGTATCTGTACATCTTTCTTTCCTGTGCTGCTGCAACTGGCTGGGGAAAACTGAATTTCCCCTAAGGGAATCAAAAACACTTATCTTAAATGGTAAAATGTTGTTTAAAGAGTCAGAGAAAAGTCCTATTTTAGTCAAGTTATACACATAAGCAAATACACAAATGAAGTTAACGCCATATGCCATGCGTACAGGTCATCTCCCAAAAAAGTGGCATCCAAAGCTAAAACCAAGCCTTGTTACATCCTTGCAAAAAGTAGTACCACTGAGTGCATGCACACCAAGATTGTGGTTGAAAATGACATCTTTGCGTGTGATTGCAGATTACAGAGCCCTTTCATTCAAATGATCAGTGCCGGATGATCTTTACTTAAAATGGGATCTGTGTATACTATATGTGCATATGAACAGAACCACTTCCTTTAGCCAGTGCCATGACAGCTACATCATTAAATAATGGCAAGTTGCACTACAGACCGAAGATGGTGACAGCGGCTGCTTAACTACATGTGTGGCTCAGATGACTGCTGAACTAATGAGAAGCATGAGCTTCATGGAAGAGAAGTACTTTCTGTACAAGACAGTACTTTAAAAGTAAATAAAGCCGAAAACTTTAATGAATACACCATAAAATGTGAGAATTTTGCACACCTCTTATCTCTGTCTCAATATAAACTGTTACACCACCTGGGAAAACATTAGGCTTCCATGACGCCGCTAACTAGCAGTTGTTGAGTGTTAAAAAAAATAGTCCACTATCAACACTGTGTCTGCCAGAAAGTTTGGACATACAGTTGGTGGAACAGGGAAAGCAGAGGAAGAGGGGAAAAGCTTGTTTGAAATTATGACATAAGAGATGTACCAATAAAAGAGAGCTGTGGAGAGAGCCAGCCACAGAAATAGACACTCGGGGAGGGACATGGTGAGAGGCGGAGAACGTGAGAGAGAGGATGACATAAAAGAGATACACGAGACCTCGAGTAACACTTCTCTTAGCTAAACATGATAAATAGCACCTAGCCAAGGCCTATATTCACCCAGTAATTGGTTGTTTATTAATGTATTGTGCATGCTAATCACCCTCTCATTAAGGAGATCATAAAAAAACTACTTGTAATATTTCACTGATATCTCCCTTCAGTCTGCCGTCTGCTTAAGAGCAACAGTAACACGATGGAGTGGAAAATTGGACTGTTTCTACCACTTGTTTTGACTGCTCTCTGACTTCTCTCGTGTTTAAAGATGCAACAGGGGTGTTTGGCAGCCGTTACAAAGGGAAAGGGGAGGAGGTGATTACCACAAGAAACTTGAACAAGCGTGGTTACACACACAAGTGTTACATCATCTGAAGAGACATTCAGATAAAACGCTGTTAATAATCCACATCAGAAGTCCAGCTTGCTACTCATGATTTAATGCACCTGATTCAATATGTAGTTGTTAGGATCTGCCCTCGCTTCTGTCCCTAGTGCGTGAGTATCGCTGAGACTACATCTTCAGAATTCCTTTTGTGATTCCTAAAATAGTGCTTATGTTGGATTATGTTTGGTTTTTTGGACTTACACTAAATGTTTTCTCTTTCTCAGTGCCTTCCAGCCACATCCAGCATCTCGCTCAGCCTCGACCTCACCAGTTGTGTTTCTTCAATTTTCCGTTCCTGAAGAGTGTGCTTTCAGTTTAAGAATTTTTGTACAATAAATGTACTTTCTTTCATTTGTTCCATCTACCACATCCGTATTATTTGAAAATATCTAAGGTTAAAGCCTTAAAACAGTAGTTAGGTCATTAAAGCTTTGACTAAAGCTGAATTCTTCCTTGCACTGTCTTCCTCCTTAACAATCTTTATAAGCTAAGCTAACCTTCTCTTGGCTATAGCTTCCTATTTAACAGAGAGATGTATTAATCTTCTCATCTAACTCTTGGCAAGAAGGTGAACTAGTGTATTTTCTAAAATGGTGAACTAAAGTGCTGTATTCTGTAAAGTGTCTTTTGCCACGTGCCTACTCAGCACTCAGGATCAAATTCAGCTAATGATTCTTACTTTTACCTTGAGGCCAATTTCTTAGCACTTCATAAACAGCCATCTAAAATTATACATTATACAGTTTCTGGCCATTTTGGTGTCCTTGGCCAGACATCCACTGACACCCACAAGGCAACTGGTCTCTTCATTGCCAAATAATTTAATGATATTATACGTTTTGTCAGTGTCATCTATCATGTCATGTCATACACAACATATAATCTAGTGCGTTGATGAGTATGTATGCATACTGTCCCTGTTTTAAGTCTTATCCTGGTCATAACCCTAACCACATTAAGGGTACAATAACATGACTTTGTATGACAAAGATGTTGGATTAAAGGGGGCTGCATGCATTTGATAGGCACAAATAAATTATTATGTTTCTATGTCGGAATAACACGCACAACTCATTATTTACACAATGTTGAAAAAAATGCATTAACATTCCAAACTTTCCAAAAACAGTGTCTCAAAGATTTGGTCTTTAACAACTTTAAGGGAACTGAAAAGCTCTTCTGTAGTGTCATAATAGAGCTGAGGAAGCGAGAGTCACTTTCTGTGATAATATAGTTGTCTGATACTTCTGCAATAAAATGTTTGGGGCACTGAGGGAAAATCTACTGACTGACAGCCTTTATATAACAACAACCCAGTCGTGGAGCTTGGAGCTGTTGTCATCACTGTGTATGGTTGCCATTAGTTTACTCTGAGCTTGGGATTGATCATTATTGCTGATTTTGTTTGGCAACTGCCAACAGAATCAAACAAATTTCTACTAGTTTCATTTGCTTCTGCTCTCAGTTGAATAACTTTGAAGAGACAAATTCCCTAAACTGCCTTCAGGTTCTGTACAAACGAATGAGCTTACTTTTCTGTTCTTACCCAAAGAAATAGGCTGAGGAGGAAAAATGCTGAACACTCATGAGAGTTGGAGTTCTGAGTGGAGAGATTCGGAGTTTAACTCTGCTACAGAGCCTAACCTATGTATACCCTGAAAATGAAACGAAAATGGTCCCCCAAGGGACCCTCTCATAATGGCTTCATCACATCAGGGTGGAAAACATCAACAACACACCAAGCAATCTGATGGAGCTGAAACAATGCTGATCGATGACTCCACCTGTACAGTATTTCTTGACAAGGAGGAGGCTAATTTTGATTGAATTTGTTAAATAATAAGTTTGGCTGATGATATGTTAGCCTTTTTACGCTGATAGTTTATTTCTAATACTGAGATATGTTGTGTTTCGTTATTGGAGAAGAACTTTTAACTTTAACTTTTAACCGTCACAAAAGTCACAGAACAGAAGGTTGAGTTGTGGAGGTCAGACTTCAACAGGAACTGGCAGTAATCCTGATCTCAGGCCAGCCAACTGCACCTCACAGCGAGGTCTGAAACAGAGGAACCATAATGATGCCTGGGAAACTTGAATTTTTCTAGAAGCATTGATATTAACTTGGTGTAAAATAGTATGTGTCTGAAAAAGGACACGGATGCCTCCAGTCAGACAAAGTTCGTTGCTCAAGTTTATCATAGTGATGGCGAGTTGAAGCTTCTTGAAGCCTTGAAGCCTTCCAGCCAAAAGGTTCACAAAAATGTTCATTTCTCGAGGCTTCATGTGCACACAAACCCCCCTGCTGGTCAAAGACTGTTAAACACCCAGATATATTATCGGTAGTGACGGGTGGTACCATGCTGACGCTTCGGAAAGGAACCTATAAATTATAGGTAATTGTAACTGTAATTTTATCAACTTGCAATACACTCAAGACTGTCCTGCAACAGTGCTGCCATGGGAATGACTGCCAAGAAAAAGAAATCAATTCATCTTAATAAATGCATTTCAGGTATTGTTCATGTATTCATTCATATAAATAAAATTTAGATTGTTGTTAGATTGTTTAGTGTATTATGGATGTGTAACATGACAATACAATGGAATCCAATATTACTTTTCAAATGTTTATCAGTAAATAATTTTGTCAACGTTTGAGTCAACTCAGGGGAGCGATTGTTTTCAAACTGTTGCAGTGTTTTAACAGGTTCGTGGCAGTGGACGTGCTTGTGAACATGAAGAGGGCAGTGAATTTGATTATGCAACTTAAGGACTTCATTAATTTTTATTCAGAAACAAAATATGCCACATTCCCCTCATTATTTTCATGCAAAGCACAAGAATGCCTCAGCATGGAAGAGGTGTTGTTGTTGTACCCCAGTTCTTTAGCACACAACAAACACTTCACCTTGAATTAAAAAAAAAAGACGGTGAAAAATATAATTCATTGCATAACAAACATAAAAGCGGCACGGTGGCGCAGCAGGTAGTGCGCGTGCCTCACAGCAAGAAGGTTCCCGGTTCGATCCCGGGGTCAGGCGGGGGCCTTTCTGTGTGAAGTTTGCATGTTCTTCCCGTGCATGCGTGGGTTCTCTCCGGGCACTCCGGCTTCCTCCCACAGACCAAAAACATGCTCATTAGGTTAATTGGTGACTCTAAATTGCCCCTAGGTGTGAGTGTGAGCGTGAATGCTTGTGTGTGTGTTGCCCTGCAGTCGGCTGGCGACCGGCTCAGGGTGTACCCTGCCTCTCGCCCGTTGACAGCTGGGATAGGCTCCAGCCCCCCCCAACCCCGAAAGGGATACAAGGGGTATAGAAGATGAATGAATGAATGAACAAACATAAAACACATGTAACAATGTTACTGAAAGAGATCAGATCAAAATGTTCCCACATGGGGTAAACCTTTCTCTTTCTCACAGGCTCCATCAAAATGCACCTCTATGTCACACACAAACCAACAAATTGCCAACACTAACCCACGAAGTGTGAGCGGATCTATTGCGGTATATAAATTGCGGCGATACTTGAACCAACATCATTCACCCTAAACGACACAAGCATCGATATGTGCTAAACATCACTAAACACTTCTGGGTTTCTCGACACACGCTCCGAAGCATGGGAACGGTACAACCCATCATTAGTTTATCAGGCGTTGATGAATTCACTGCGGTAGCACCTGTAAGACACAACTTTGCAATGTATGTGTGAGTCTGAAATGGTGCTAAAATGCTCAAGAGTCCATACATCCAACACCAATTCCCACAATTCCTAGTGAAGGCAATCACATTGGTACAGGAAGCTTGGCCTCCTGTTACATGCAAGTGTATTGAGCAGGAGGTGTATCTAAAGTTAAAATCATCATAACTCATTGAATTCTCAACTGATTTTCAAGTTGTTTGATTTGTTACAAATGTCAGACATGTATTTATGATACCCGATGCTTGGTTAAATTAAAAATGTGGGTTTTCATGGCAAAATGCTATGTAGATAGGTATGTTGATAATTCTGGAAATAAATGAAGACTTAATCAAAAATGAATCATCATTACAACCAATACTAATGTTAAAAGATTAAATAAATATTCCCATTTTGCTCATTTCCATTTTGAGTCATACACTATGATAACATATATGAAAATCTAAAATATAAATATAAGAAAATATATATCTAGTATATCAGTAGGGTTGTGCAGAGCTGCAGTGTAACAGTCAGTATTCTTTGAAACTCATTCTAAAGTTTTGCACAAGTGAAAATCAATGACTTAGGGCTGCATGTTTATACAAAGGAGATGAACAATGACAATCCTGCTCTAATCTCATAGAAATGTATAAAAAGACTGATGATGACATAAAGATGTCATTTTTTAGCATCTTACTGATTTATAACTTTAATAGAAATGTTCATCTTGTCTTTTCTTTACCTGACATAAGTTATCTAAACTTAGTACCAGGACATTCATGTCAGCTTAAAATAAGGATAACTCATGATAACAAATGAACGAAACACTGACACACCACGCTTAATGCAGAGTGGAAAAAGGATTTCCCTTGGCTAACTTTCAGCGAGGAACAGCAGCTCCTGTTCTGCTGCTGGTGCACAGGGGCTCCAGGAAATATTCAAAGCGATGACTTTAATGAGTCCTTTTATTCAGTGATGTCTGCTCACAGACTCTAGTTGCAGCCAATGACTTGAATGTGTTGATTTCTGTAGAAGAACAAAGAAATCTTTTGCAGTCCAGTGTTTAGTTGTTTAACCGCTCCCCATGTTTGTTTTGAGAACAAAAACTCTTCAGAGCGTTATGCTGTACGCTCAGTATGAATTTAATAGAAATTATATTTTATACATGATGATATAAATCAGAATTCCTCATTTTTTCTTTGACTTTTCACATTGATTTACATGTTAAAAATGCACAGCACTGTACTCTTTATCCTACACAGCATGTGAGCCATGTCACATAGTCTCCATTGCCCATTTTCCCATCTACCGTAAAATGAGAACCAGACCTGATAGTAAAACTGTGGTGGAGAGGTGCTAATCACCAACACATTCTGCCAGCTTGCCAACATTACCTGGCTCTGCTCCTGCTATCAACCACCCACTCTGTGGTTTGGAGCAGGTAACGTTCCTATGGTGAGAGAAATGTGTCCAATTGGTGGGACGTTGCTAAAGCTTGTGGGTATAAATCAGATTAGCTAATGGCTTGTAGAAAAACATTAAAAGCAATTTCCCATTCTAATAGCTGAGAGTAAGTCTGCCTTTCACTGTTGAAATGTTCTCCATGGAACGGCTGTGTTTAGCACTGAGTTTTGATTTGTTTCCTGAGGTTTAGATAAAACCTCAGACATCATATAACAGGTGTGGGACTATGACTTAATTTACACCAAAAGAGCATTGAAATAAAATATATCTCCCTTTGGATCACAAGGCATCCTTAACCACAATTCCCCATTTCCATTTATGTGCATGTTTAAAGGTACTAATCAATATTTTTAAATGAATAAAAGATCAGGTGTGTAATGTGACAGCTGATGCTTGTAGTGACAAACCCACGAAGAATTATTAGAAGACTCTGAAGTTCCATCCAGCTCTGTGGAGCTTTTCAGCTTCTTAAACTGTTTGTTTTGGTTTTTATAGCCCAAAATTTTACTAATTTCACTCACACATCCAGCTGCAGCTGGAACAAATCTCTGATAAACCCACTGTATGCTACCGATACAGCAGCAAACAGACAGACAACATTATCCAGCTACCACCAAAAGGTTAGCAAAGTCATGGCAGCATGTAGCAGCTAAAAATCCAGAAGTTGCTGAAGAAAAACAGAGCTAAATGGAAAGGGCAAATTAAACTTAAGTTCACCAAGTGGTGAGAAAAAATGACTGCTCATGTTGCATGGATGCGTAAATATTTACTAACCTGTTAAACTTTACAATTTTATCGGGATAAAATTTGAACGGTATTTTTACAGCTTGTGCTGCCCTGAAGAGTCAACAAATCATTTAATGTGAGTTTAAATGTTCAAGGCTTTACTGCCTACTGCCCTTTACAAATGATCTCCTCTTCATTTTGCCTTAACAGAATAAAAACAAATTGAAGCATCTTCTATTTAGAGAGTGCGAACTGTGGAGATTTCTACAAATTGAGATACCAAAGAGCAATGTACTTTAATAACAATAAGAAGAGACAAATAGTTGTCTATTACTCCAGAAGATATTTAAAAGGATGAGAAATAATCAGATTAAGTGATTTATTAGGAGTAATTCAACATTATGTGACAGTTTTGAGATGGTCAGCAAATTAGTGAAATAGATTCCATCTGTACCCTGGATTTAAGCTAAAGCCTTCATCCAAAGCACAAATGTATGATGACAGCTTCAAGAACCCTTTCAGAGGGAGCACAAAAAGATACAGGACAAAATGACATTTCCCTTAGTCCAGATGAGATGCTGATATTTCTGCATGGGATCAACTTATTGTGACTGTACACAGTAGCCTCATACATGCATGAGCTCTTCCACTCAGCCCAGCTTGCATGCAAGTGAATGAGTCATGCATAACATGTTAAGGTAATGAAGCAAAATCAGAATATTGCCATTTGCTGTATATGATTTCAAATCTGTAAATGGGGCAAATCAGAATGTGTCCAATCAGAATCAGTGGGGATATAGAGTGCATTAAAATGACTGAGACAATTACTGCTGTTGGAATTATTGCTGAATGTTTTGCTTGCTCAGATTTCCACCATCTACATCATTTGTGGCCTTTGACTCGTATCAAAAGTTAAAAGGTATTTTGCTGCTGCTCTTTGCTACCTCTCGGTGTCTCTTTTCATGCGAGCACAGATAATAGAAAACAAATCTCTCATAACATGAACAAGCCAAGAATGAATTGTCACTTGGTTTAACCTCTCTTTGAAGAACCTGGATCTCTGAAGACTTTCTTTTGTCAAATGTGAGTGAAGATACCAAGCAAACGTTCTATGTTGATACATGCTGAAGGTGCATGTAAGAGAGAGGACGTGCCATGTCCAATGTGCATCTTTGACTTAAATGTTGCAAAAATGAAGCTGAGAACAATATAACTCAAGCAAATTGTTGACTTTCAATCATTTTTGTTTCCCTTTGATAATGAATTTTGAGCCAGAGAGGATCCTTTGCTTTCTTTTTTATTGACTCTTTCTTATGTAGAAGGCTTTATGTGACATTTCTAATCAATAACTGGAGCTGTAGACTTTTGTGCTTGAAGAGATTGGCAGCCACTGAATTGGGCCACAGCCCTGACACCCCCCCCCCCCCCCCCAGATATTAGAGAAATATAAGGAACTGTAGGTGCTCAGCAGGCCAAACTGTTCACCGTGTTGTCCCTGGGGACTTCTTGGCCTAGCGCCAGGCCGAAACACTAAGGGGCAACACTGAGGAAATGAGTTTCACCCTGATATCACACTCTTAAAACAGATTGTGCTTTTTTTTTTTTTTTTGAAAGCTTTTATTTAGCCAGGAAGGTTTGCTGAGCATGCGATGCCCTTCAGTTTCACACCTGGGAGTTGGCCTGTTTAACCAGACCAAGGCAGAGAAGTTTGACGATCACAGGGCTCAAGTACCATTTAGGCACGCACAAGCTATTTTCATGACAAGGCGTTGCATATGGTGGACTTCTTCAGCCAGACAAGTGGTATGTTTGTTGGATATACAAAGGAATCTTTCCTTGCCTGTGCACGTTTGGTGTTTTGGTGACTCACTGTGAACTGGAGTGGGAAGAGATGCAGAGATCCACAGTAAGGGGTGTATCACTGGCCATCAAGCTGTGCAATGCTATTCTGGTGTCAAAGATAAGAAAGATAAGTGGGATTTGAACTGGTGCTGTTATCCTCCTTAGATATGGACAGTTGTGCATGGCTCAGTCTTGTTCTGTGATGTTTCTGTCACAGGTGTAGCCAGCCTTAAGCAAAAATTATTCAACTAAAGTATGTTGTTTGTCATTGTCCTTAAAAAGAGCACAGATGATAACTAATTAGCAATGCTGACATTTTGAGTCATGGCAATAAACAAGCAATTGTTATGAAAGTTCAAGGGTCAACAATCAAAGTTACCTTTAGATGCAACAAAGCTGTTAAACTGATTCGAAGATGATTCTGGACTTTTAAGCTGAAATAACACATGTATTAGCTATGCTATTTCAGCAAGAGAGGAAGACCTTGATTATTTTATGAACTTTCTCAAATTAGGAAAGACCCAAAGTTTTGCTTTAATAACTTGTAAATTAACATTAACTTGTTCATAGCAATCAGCTGTGAAATCAGTGCTGATCAGGTCTGTGTCTCCCAGCCGTGTTCAGGTCCAACATTTCTCTCCTCTGCATGGGTCCTGGTCAGGTCCAGCTTGGTTCCAGGTAGTACATTTCCAGGTCCATTCAGGTTTGGGCACAAATTTTTGGACTCACAGAGATTGAAACTGGAGCTGTATTGGTATTTATATTTTCTTCATCATAAGTTCCTCAGTACACTCGCATTTATACTAAAATCATTTACCAAACTGACATCAGTAAACTTCAGTGGCATTATGGTTCAGTAGATTATTTTGAAAGTCTAAATTAATCCATATGGGGCTCTCATGTGGAGTTCAACTTTGGTTCAATTTGCCAATTTGCAAACCATCTTTACAGTGCTGACCCTTGAGGGCATAGAGAGCTTCTTCCTTTCTCCCCTTCCCTCTCATCTAAAACAGTCTAAAACGAGGAAAATAATACCATCATCTATGTAACTCCATCCATTTTTACATTTCTGCTGGAGTTTAAACTGCTCCCAGACACAAGTGAGGTTTGCAGTCATGAAATATTTGAATAAACTGTGTTAATTCCATGATCTGTTAGCATCCTTGCTAACTAGCTTGCTAACAAGCAGTTACCCAGTTTCCAGTCCCACCTGTTTGCAAGGATGACAACATAAAGTCCACTGTGCCAAATAAATAAGACAAATAGCACAGCATCATGTTGTACAAAGCCAGCATTATTACAGTACATACATAATTGTTTCAGTTATTGTTATTGGTAGAATCCCCCCTAAACCCCAAAACGACCCCCTAACCAAATCCAGATTAAAATGTTAATTTAGCTTTTATTTTTCCATTAAAACAGTGTGTCCAACAGTAATTGACATCATTCTGAACTTGTCCAAGTGTTGTCACTGTTCCATAAAGCTTCATTTATTCCATACTGACTCTCTCTGTATAATTTTTACAGCTTTTCAGTTTTATAATACAACATATGAATGTAAAAGTCCTACTTATTACTAAAAAGGGATGATCCCTTAAATATTTAAAAGACTGACAAATGAAACTCTAAACAAATAATCATAGCACATAAATGGTCGTTATTAACCTGCCCCCCATTCTGTTTGCTGGGCTCTGCAGTGCAGTGCTGGCTGTGTGGCAGTGTGCAGGCTGCCCTCTCTCTGACTTGTCTCTATTAAATGGATGGTGCTTTTGGCAGCAGAGCCTGTGTGGCTTGTTTGCCCTGGGTATAAATGATGTCTGGTCTCCCCAGCAGGTTACAGACACTGCAGACTGCTCATTACAGGAGAAAATCCACCCCAGCACCACAACGATATGTAGGCTGTTTCTATGATCCGTAAAGGGAAGGTTCATACTGAAACTGGAGCCTCACATGCTGTAGCTTGAGATGAAAGATGGACAGCATCTCCGTCAGCTTGGAGGGTGATTTGTAAGCTGTGAAAAATCAATGTGGACACATTTTTGCTGGGCTGTAGAACTAGAACTAGGAGTGTCTGGACTCGAGGACGTCCTGTTGTGGTGTTCTCTGGGGTCTTGTGTCTATTCTGACTTAAATATGTCTTGCACATGGGCGTCATTGGCTGTACTTCAATATTTTCTCCCGAGAACTGTAAAAGATTATACCGATATATCATAGAACTCATGGTCCTTGCATATATGCACGGACTTATTACAATCATATGCATAAGCAGCGTAAACTAAAACAAAGTATCGAAATCTGTTTTGCTCACCAATTTCCCCCGTCTCCAAAATGTTTGTGAGTTTACAGGAAATGGGGAAACTTATTGTCCAAATAGTGACCTAAATAAGGAAACATAAATCTGCTGTGTACTGTGGGCATCACACATTAGTTTTTTTGAGGGAGGCACTGTCTCAAGGTGACACCCTGCAATTGAATGAATGGGCGTGTTTACACTAGAATCTAGACACGCCTCAGGAGGAGGAGGAGGGAAAATGGCTGGGAACTGGATCCCAGCCGACTGGCAGCCAAAGAGCTCTGGCTGGGGTAGCAGTTCTAAATGGCTGGCACTGTACAGGTGCACACATTCTCCTGTCAAGTTTATTTTTATAGCTCACAACTGTTGCGTGGAAGTGGCATCTGCATCTTTCAGGCTCCATTCTGTTGGTAGGGAATGGTTAGAAAAGAGACCCTTGGACTTGACTAAAGCTGGGAAACCTACAAGGTTGAAACCTACAAAGAGACACCTCACACAACATTTCCACCAACATACACATAGGTTTTTAGTCTAGAGATTCAGAGAGGAGCACAGGTTAAATGACAGTAAATACAGAGAAAGCACACCGGGCAATTACTGATTACTGTCACAGTCTGCTGAGAGAGGCAGAGCCAGAGAGTACGAATGAAGAATGGTGTGGACTTCTTGTCTTTAGGGTTTGTCTGCAGAGATATTAAAGTATCCAATGATTTGTAGTAAGTGTTGTCTCCTTGGACTTGGAGGCACTAACTAGATGTTCTGACTGCCTTAAGGAAGTCGCACTGGGAGGCTTTTGATGAACCTTGTTGGGTTGAGAGTCATCAATAAAGAATTAGTGGACGGCCGGAAAGAGATCGAGGGGCCGTTTGCACCTGACCCCAGAGAATATCCCTTACCAACGATGAAGTCATTTAGATTAAAACTGAACAAGTCCATCCTCTGAGGGAGCCAGGAGTTGTGGCTGAAAGCTCTTGGAAAGTGTGCAATGTGTAATTAAAATTTGTTAAACCTAATCTTAAAGACAATTACGGACCATAACTTGATTAGAAGACAAACAATTAAAATGAGTAAACACCACACACTGCACGATTTTATCCCTAGACTGTCATCACTGACTGACTCAGACTGTAATGGACTTCATCCAAATTGGTCAGGTCAGTCGACACCCTCAAATTATACCAATAATCAGCTCAACAATCTCAGTATGTGTCACTACGTTTAAGTGGTCTTGACTACTGCCCTGCATCAATATTTTGACATAATAGTTTGGGCCTGCCTGCTGTGACAATTATTGTTCTACTTTACCTGATAATTTTGGCTCATTTACCAAAACATCAAAGGGGATTTTCACTTCAGGGTGTAACAATATGACTGCTGCTTGCCTGTGTTGAAACGAAAAATTTAAGACAGGGACAAATCAACATCTGCTGAGATATTTTCTGTGAAATTAATACATGAAACCAAGAATTCTTCCAGACGAAGAGCCAGTGGATGTAAGCTGAGCTCCACAGTGGCTTTGCGGTGGTAACAATAAATGCTTTGAGCTCAGCTCTGCCCCATTCACATCCCTCAATGCCTCCTTGAGCATGAAAGAAAATGAATCACCCTTTTTTTTTGCTGGAGGAGGAAATTCAACCTGTCTGTCTCTTTTCCTGTTGAGGGTTCAGAAAGTAATCAGGTAGGAGTGGTCTCATCATGGTGGATAACCACAGGTTGTGAGAGTGAGTGTTTTGCATATGGGTAGCTAATCCATCTGAATATCTCAAGGAAAAAAAGGTTCCAAGGCTGAAAAAATCTTTTTCGTCAAATGTGGTTTTGGGGTGGATTGTTCAAAGACAGGCCTTCCCTTTGTCCCCTCCCACATGTTTAAAAGATGCTCACTAAAATGAAGAAAGGGCTACTTCTGGTAATTTACTGTGCCTGGCCATGAAATGATGCCTCCTTGGCCGGCACAGGGAGCAGAAACGAGGTTGGGGGGGGGGTGCAGGATTTCAAATGTTGGGACACTGAACAGATGCAACGTGGCTCATATAATGCTAAAATATTGGCTGAGGGGGTTTAATATAAATGCTGAGATGTTGGCTGGCAAGGTTAATATGATTGCTAAAATATTGGCGGGGTTGGCTAATATGAATGGCGCTGAAATATTAGCACTGAAATACAGCCACGGCTTTGGCTGATGTGACTATTACAAGAAACATTTGCCAGGCAATGTCTTTGTTTTCCCTGCTGTCCTTTTCCTTCACTAAGGTTATTTCTGAGCATTTTATCTTCATTTTATTCACCCTGGTTGATGGATGGATGGACAGTTGAGGAGACAGTTGGCAATGGCAGACACTCAGAGAGACATGCAGCAACAAAGTTAAACCTTGAAACTCTGTTTATTTTTTACAGCGTTGTTTCATTTTTAATAGCAAGGCCTGACATATGTTCCGCTTTGCCTGCTTTGTTCAACACTAGTAACACAGTAGCAACAGAGCCAAATTCAAAATGTGAATCCATGCATAAATAGGAAGCGGTGTGGTCCAAATAAACAAGTTAAATTTCCCCATCACAAACCTTCTTCATGTTTTTTTTCCACCCTCTCCTCCCCTCTTGCTCTGTCAACACAGACAAACTCAGCCACCCGCCATCATCTCCTCGCATCTCCAGGGTCCATTTAGCAGCCAAGAGCCCCAAACACTTGTCTGAATCCTAATTAGGGGCCTCTCTGGTTGGAGGGTGACATTTTTAACAACATAAAGTGAGAAATCAAAACATGCTGAATCAGAGTTGAGGCCATTTGACCGTCAACCTGTGATCGCTCCCGGTTTCACCTACTCTTGTAAAACAGGCTTTTTGGCAAATAAGGCAAGTTTTGCAAGAATCACAAAGATTGTGTGGTGTGCTGAATACAGTTAATCAAACAATGTGTATATTTAAAGGTGCACTAATTACCCTTGTCAGTAACACTTTCTATGAAACCATATAGTCTATTATGGGGAATTCATAGTGAATTATGATATATCCGTAATGATTTTTTCATGACTACACTCATAAACACACATAATGCTTTCAGATGTATTATATCAACAGTAATAAAACATTATAGATGTGACTTATAATTAATTAGAAACTACATGCTGACTGATGGGGCTTATAATACATTATGACAAACCTATACACTCCCACACACACCTCAGGAATCAACTGCAGCAAACACTGATAATATGCTATAACAGTCCAGTCAGAGTTGAGCTAAGTTAGCATATAGTTTTTTCTTTTCTCCAAGGTTAGTCTGCAGTCTGCCACATCAGATGCTTTTCTGTATAAAGGACTTTACTATGTACTGTGAGCTGGTGTCAAGCATGTGTAATGTAAAACCCTTGAGTGACTGTTGCACAAGGCTTGTGGTTGTTGTTGTGACAATAGACGTGAAATTTAAAACATTTGCATGATCCTGATTGATCACCTGTAACGAGTTCTTCTTGAACAGATCTAGCACAGAGTAATAGCAGTGACATTACATCTTCCTCACAATAACTTAAATCTCTCTCTGCATTTCATGGTCTTACACTGTCTGGTCGATGTTAAGTGTATTTATTTTATGGCTGTAATGTCAGTAAAGAATTGTTTTCTGTTCTGACATCAGTCCTGCTTCGTGTTAAGCTAACTGGCTAACCTAGCTGCCTTGCCCTGTATGACTGCACAGATTTGCATACATACATGCATACATTAAGCCTCATTTGAAGCCAGTTAAATACCCAGAGTAGTAGGTTCGATGTGGGAAATTGTTTTTTCACATTACTTTTTGTGTTGCATCCTATTACCGGAGCTAACATCATCTCCACTGCAATGCAAGCTCAGCTGGTTTTGTTGTTAGTGGACTGTCTCCTGTGCTGTGTGCTGCGTCAGTAAGTTAATCTCTTGCTGTCGTATGTAAATGTACTTGATAGAAATGCCCTGTAGTACACTAATTGTTGTCCTTATATAATATACTTCAGGTTTTCTGCAAAATTAATGCTGTTACCTAATACTCCCTGTCTAACTCTGAGAACCAATCACATTTACTGATTAACATACACTATGGAGCAGGTTACTCCTTCCTTCATCTCTTATGTTAATAGAGGAAATAGAGTGGAGTATCTCTTTAATTTGTGTAATACCATGATATAATAACATGACACATTGTCTACCCATACTTTCATCACTCTAACCTTTCTATTGCTTTAAAGCAGGCATGGAAAATTGTGAACTTATCCTTTAACTGGCAGGAGCATGGGCATACAGCATATCTTCATAATGCAGTGTAGATAGCATGGAGGACTGTATAATGTTCAGCTGGAGCTTTGTAAAAAAAAAAAAAAAAAATCCCCTATCTAATCAAATTTCTGACTACTTATAATGCTGTCCTGTATCTATGAGCTTTCCATTATGAGTGCAGATTTGAGTAAGGACATCAAAGCTCTGTTCTCTTGTGAAATGTAGAGTGAGCAGGGGTTCAATATCTCACCAAAAACACTTTGGCAGTTCCGGGCTCATGTATGTTGTAGGGTCATGCACTTTCATATTTGCATACTGTGGCAGTTTTTCTAATGACTCTGCCATGCTGCCATGTATAAACAGGATTATATAATGTTCAGAGATCAGCTGTGTGTAGAAAGATAGAAAGAGTTTAGGTTTGACCTAATAATGGAATTCTCATCCACCTACCTGAACACTGACCGAGTCCTAACTTGTCACCTCAATAGCTTTTCCCATGTTCAGATCAGCAGGTCAGTGAAACAAAGTATTGTCTCAGTGCTGGAGTGAAGGAGATGAGATCGGAATAAAAGTCGGAAAAAGTTGGTGGAAAATATTTTTTAGGTAGCCTTTAACAATACTCCTCAAGAGGCAGTTTACTGACCCACAATGGGAAAATCTAATGGAATCCTTCTTGTCTCTTGGGATACAGTCTGAGGACATGCTGAATGTTGAAATTAGCCTATTTTTTTCAGTTGCTGGATATGAAATGAGGATCTATGCAGATAAAACACCTATTTTTAATCATTCTTAATAGACTTAATTAACTCTCATCAACAATCCCACCAAAAGACCCAAACCAAATCCTCCTTACAAGTATTGTGTGTGTATCCAAAGCCTGATACCTCTTGTTTCTCTGTGCCATAGAGCTCCATTGTTGTCCCAAGATTATCAGGACCCTGTGGCGTGCAGGAAAGATTGTGGCTGATCCCTCCCACCCCGGACACAAACTCTTCGAGACACTCCCCTCTGGCAGGAGGCTGCGGTCCATCAGGACCAAAACCTCACGCCACAAGAACAGTTTCTTCCCGTCTGCTGTCAGCCTTATTAACAAGGCCCGGAACCCCGCCTGACACTCTTCACACTTCACCTCTGCCTCTACTTCTCACACTGACATTGCCATAACTCTATGCATTACATTAACGCTCAGCTATTTTACTGTATCACTGCCAGCTGCACTGTATATTTGTATTGTTATATTTCTAGAAGATTTTTCATGCACCAACTTCACCAAAACAAATTCCTGGTATGCGTAAATTGTACTTGGCAATGAAGCTTTTTCTGATTCTGATTCTGATTTGGATTAAAAACACATTTCATTTACAGTTTATTTTGACTTAATACCACATACACTGTCCTGCTGCCCAAATATTCACGAGAGCACCAAATGGATTAGTCTGCTTATAGTCCGCAAGTGCATTATTTCCTCCTGTTTGAGTGGCATTTGCTAAAAACTACAGTGACCAGCTGTTTTAGGAAATTACTGTTCCTTAAAAAAAAAAAAAAAAAAAAAAAAAAAAATCAACAAGTAACTACATTTCCAAGCAATTTTCAAAGATTTGTGTCTTAATTTTGAGCAAATACACTTAGGAGTGTCTTGCCACAGACAAGGGAAATCAGCATGATTACAACCATTTAGAACTTTTGTCTTTTTTTTGTAAAAGGATACCATGTGAGCTTTATAGGTGCTGGTATTTTTTTTTATTTTTTTTTTATTTTATTTATTTATTTATTTTTTACTTTTGGACAGAGCTAGGGTAGCTTTATCCATCTGCTTCCAGTCTGATGCTTAGATAATCAAACCACACAGACATAAGATTGGTATTGATTTCCTCATCTAAATCTTGGCAAGAAAGCAAATAGATGTATTTCTCAAAAAAGCAAACTGCTCCTTTAATAAGATAATTCTGGCTGTTTAAAGTTATATCTGTCTTCCTTTGCGTCTCATTTCCTGCTTTTGTGCACAGCTGAGTCTGGAAAAATGGAACCAAAAATCAGAAACCAGGTAAACTCACCTTTCCGCATGCGCTCTCTAAAAATAGAGGCAGTCATGACGGCTCTTGGTGAGCAGAAAAATAACTGAAAATTCCCCAAATGCAAGTGATTCACTTTAACTTGGCACAGCACCTGACTATACCTGCAAGTCAATTTTATATTCAAAAAGAAAAAATCCACTTTTTAGTAGTTTTTTATTCTACTATACATGTGCTTCCTTTCTTATCATTTCCTTTAGTTTATATCTTTTTTTTTTCTTTTACCCAAAGGTTTGCCACAAATATTCTCAACAAAAGGTCCACTTTATGTGTGACTGGACCTTTAACCTCATCACAGTGTAATGACAATGAAATGAAAGCATAGCGATGTCGCTGAGAGCTTCAGAGACACAGTGGAACTTGTGTTTGGACATTTTCTTCTTTCTTTGTTTTTCTAAGGTCAAGAATGAAACTCCAGGCTCAACATCACTGCGTTTATTCTTTTTGGAACACAAGTGTGCCGGGTCAAGCTAATGATACTCTCTGTGATAGAAAGGCCGGACTTTTACGACACCAAATAAGACAGAGAGGTGTTGCGTTGTGTTGCCTTCAGCTGCGTTCTGTACGCTGCTCTAACTGCTTGTGTCACCTGCCTACCACAAACACAGACGAGGTGATGGGGGGTTAAAAGAAAGGGGGGAGACAGATGAAGAGAGAGACAATGACAGAGTGGTACTGTGTGAGCCTTCAGCCCCTTGTGATGTGCTCAATGCTAAGTGCTTGACTTGGTTCTCTGCCAGAGGCTTATTCAGAACCAAGGACAGCTCCCCTGGTCTCCGAGCCCGCTCACTGGGGAGAGACACATTTAGATAAAGTCTCTCTCTCTCTCTCTTTTCATCGCTCCCGTTTTCTTTTCTCTAAAACTCGTTCCGTCTCATCGGGGAGCCCGCATTTAGCTACGCTCTCTTTCTTTGTCGGTCTCTCTAGTCAAACTCTCTGAGGAATGTCAAATTTATAGTCATTTCGCCCTCTTTCCCTCTTGCTCTCTCTCTCTCTCTCTCTGTGTCTCTAAGCTCGATTTCCCCTTGGTTCCTCACCAGTGAGGCTACATTTAGAGTCTGAACCATAGGGGGACACTGTGGCCTTTACCTCCTATTCAATTAAGCTCTGGCTGAAACACACACACAGAACACACACATATGGACATACACACACACACAATTACAGCCTACCAGTGTCTGGAGACTGATGGCACAGAGATATGACCTGAGAGAAAAAGGCACACATATAGACATGCACGCACATACACAAACGTGCAATGACGATCGTACACTTACATATACTGAAGAATGAGTGCTTTGGACACACACACACACACACACACAAACAGCAACAACACCAAGCAATTACCAGGTGGCAAATCTCTATGGTAATTTTCAGATGGCAAATCTCTGTAGTAATTTTGGACTGACTTCAATTTAAGGTTTTTTTTCTGCTTTCAGAGCATTTTTTCCCCTAATGGTTCTCAAGTATTTAGTTAAACACACAGACTTCACACTTTGTTCCAGTCTGCTTTGGGTCTGTACTCATCAAGAGACACGGTATCTGGCACAAGCCAATTGTCAGGATAAGATTAAAAGAAAGCATCCACAGAGGTGCATGGCTGTGTTTTTTCATAACTAAGCTGACAGAAAAGGTTAGAAGGTAATAAAACGTGTAAATCACTCTTTAGATGCAGAGCAACAAAGCAGCTGGTGTGAGAATAGATTCACTTTCATATGTCCTGTTGCACAAGCAGTGTGAGCCCAGTACTGAAGTTGAAAATACCGGTTTACAGGATGATAATGTTAGAACACATTTTAAGAGAACCTCGTATACTTTATATGTGTGTCCCATTAGTTCTAATGACAGGAAATCATGGTGCTTCAGCAAACAGAGCTATTTTACATGGGGGTCACAGGTAGATATTGCTTTATTTTAGGGGGTTGTAAGCAAAACGGATAGGGAACCCCTGTTTTAGACAATGATATGCTTCCTTGTCCCTTCCTTTGTTTCAACATGACAATGTCCCGTGGACACAAAGCAGGCCCCATAAAGAAATGGTTTTCCCAGTTTGGTGAGAACTTGACCAGCCTGCAGAGAGCCCTGACCTCAACCCCATCCAGCACCTTTGGGATAAGCTGGAACAGTGTCTGTGAGTCAGACCTTATCGCACAACATCAGTGCCTGATTTCACTAATGCTCTTACTGCTGAGTGCAAGCCCCTCTCCTCAGAGACTTTTCAGCTGACCCTAAATCCAGTGTTTTTCAATAATGGTTTTCTCTTGTTTCTTTTTCTTTCTTTCTTTCTTTTTTTTTTTTTTGATGCAAATTTTATTTCCCAAGACGAGGGTCTAAATGATGGTTCACGCTGCCAAAATTCAAATGGGGAAATGTTTTGGCCATTAAAGTCATCTAATTTAAATACATCAGACATCTGGTGGAAAACCTGACACCAGCAAACTGAAGGCTGTTATAGCAGCAGATTAATGCCATTTGAAATGAGATGTTCAAAAATCATACATGGCTGTGAAGTACAAATACTTTTGAGTGTATAGGTATGATATACTGAATGTAATGTAGACTTCACTGTACATTAACCCTTAAATACGTACCTCTGGTCTTTAGGAACTCAGGACCAGGTTACATCATATTGTTGAAAATCTCTCATTTGTTCTTCCTGGACAGCCTTGTCTCACTTAAGGTATTGTCTGTGCCACAGTGTGTGGCCTATTGTGCAAATATGGAGCGCTTCTTTGCCTAAACTACACAACATTGTGCATTTTGATTTCAAGCAGAGTGCTGACTCAAAAGCTGGATACAGGCACAAGTCTTTTTGTAGAAAACTCTCCAGGATGCTAAATACTCCTGCCAACAATAGAGGAACTAAAGTTACTGTATATTCCGGGGAAAAAAATAAAAATAAGTGCAAGCCAAGATAAGCAGATTCTTTTGGTCATCAGCTCACAGGCAAACGGCAGCAAGAACCATGGACTGAACCTGCATCATAGGCAGATCTGAGATCAGCACTCTGGCCATCCAACCTCATCATCAGGTGACTTTTATTATACTCTGCTTATAGAAACTGGACAACTAAGCAGCACAGGCCCTGAGGTTAGATCATACAAGAATTTAAGGATAATAAGCTCGGCTGGTGTTTGCAATGATTCCTCTCTTGTGTTTTATTTTTTGAATTTTAAATAAGAGTCACAGTGGTGGTGAATATGATGAGGAGATAATATATTTCCCTGCAGGATATTCGCTGAAGTGTAATCAGCAGAAAATCCTCTGCATTTATCATTTTTCCTTTTTTTTTTTTTTTTTTTTTTTCTGATTGTCATTTACAGCCTGCTCAATAAGTCAATAAACACTCCCCTATGCACTCACAGAAGACTCATTCAGATAACTGGGGGGAAGGGTTCCAGTATCAATACACATCAGGGGAACACTGACCTTTGTGTGTGTGTTTGTGCCTTTGAGACACTCACCCATGTACTGGTGTAAGTGTATGCCTGTGTGGCATGTGTGAGCATCTACACGTGTCAGTGCGTGTGTGTGTGTGTGTGTGACCTTTACAACAACTGCCCTTTCTCTGTGTTTCAGTCATCAGGATGGTATATTCTCCGACCGACAGCTCTCTACACCACCACCATATGGAGCAGTGGACATCTCTCTTTTCTGGTGCTTTTCGACTGGAAAGTTAATTGCTGGTAATATTTTGAACTATCACAAGAGAATAAAATGCGGATTGGTGCTGTGCTTTCCTGAGTTTGCTCGAGGTGTTATGAATTACGACAACATCATAAAAAAATCAGAAAGTGGTAAAAGAAGTATCAAGAATTGATTGATTTTACCTGTTCACAAGCTGAGAACCTGCCTTTCTCATACATCAGCTAATGGTTAAACAACTATGAATCAGGCTTTTGCATTGAAGCAACAGTGCCCCAGTCGTTCATTTTACATACAAACTTTAAACTGGAAAATACCATTATGTCATTATTTATTCAATAAATGTCTTTGTGGAACAAAAAGCTTTTCACCACAGGCATACAAGCACATTTACTTTGCTAAACTAAAGAAGTTTCATTGAATTTGCCAATTCCATTCATTGACTGTCTTTATAATACATCATCATTTGCATAAAAACTAATTTGAACTCAGTTTTGGTTGTAATTCTTTCCTTGTCTCGCCTTTTCAAACTGCACTGCAAGAACATAGAGAATCAGTAGGCACACATTCCACCTCCACACATACCCTCCATTGTAAACTATGTAAGAAAAACTTTGTGAGCTTAAACACAGGCAAGACGGCAAGTCATCGAAGTACATGCATCATACTAACTGTCTCATTTTAAACAACTTTCAGTTCTTTCAGGTAATAATTGACTTTTAACTTGATGCATGAATTGGGTTTTAAAGTTGACCAAATTTAAAATATTAGAGTCTTTAACAAACAGCGATTCAACAAAAGGTTCAATTTCATTTCATTCTCATAATAACAGTTCCTCCGGGCAGTTTGATTAGAGCTCCACAATTCTAAAATAAATGGATTAAATAATTGCTGAAGCAACTCAAACAGTTGCTGTGCTTCGTAAGTGGGCTTAACAATGGAGGCGTCAGCCTCCTGTGCCGCATGCAGAATGCATCCCCAACAAAAACAGCAACATGTGTGAATGAGCTTTACACAGTTAAATAACAACTCTTAAATTGACATGTGTCTTTGATTGGCATGACAGATATTAAATGAATTGCTCCTAGAAACCATTACTGCTGATTTCTTCTGTGTAGACTGACTATGATGTCAGTGCGATGGACACATCGGTCACTGCTGATTGTTTTGGGCAAAATAATTCCCCTTCCTGGCAGAAAATGCCTAACGTGAACATAATGTCAGACTGATTAATGGTATGAAAATGAAAGGATAGTTCTGTCTTTATTATCGAGCTAACAAGGCAAGCGAATGGCTGAAAAAATGGTATTTTACTGGTACCAGAAATATTAAGGTCTTGATGCAGGGAGTAAGTAGGAGTGACACATTTTTATTTTTTATTTTTACCCAATTTTTCCATGAACATTTCATGAAATCAGTCCTGCGGGTTGAACCTGCAAGTCATGTAAATCTTGACTTGACTTGGTGTCCTCCTGCTGCACATCAAGCAACATTAAGCATGACGTTGTGACAACCAGATCCAACGGTCAACACCGTATTTTGACAGCCAATTAAATCAAGCCAGTGGCTATAAACTCTGTTATGCAGGTGGATCCAGAGTGCTGTATTTCTGATGATTGAATAGAGAGCTCATATTTTATTTATTCCAAGGTCACCTGGGGTTCAGAGAATATCCCTCCCTCTGGAAACATTGCTGGCACTAACGCGCCCTCCAAGGTTCCTAGGCTTGATTCATTTATGCCATTAATACAATCTGGCTGCTGGCACCATGACGAGCTGAGGGGGTAAAGCACTCTCACTCCAACCCCCGATACACACAACACACACACACACACAGACACATTTTTTTTTCCAGTCAATTGGCAGTTGCGTCTCCAGAAAGGCTCCCTATTAAATAAAGTGCCATCCAAGTGCTTTAATGCAGCACCTCTTTTGAGCAAGAGAGGTAGAGAAAGCAACAGATAGAGAGAGCTGACGTTGTGGTAGAGAGGGAGCAAACAAATGATTGGAGAGAGGGAGAGAGAAGATGAAGAGGAGATAGAGGATGAATTACCTCTCCGCTCAGCTGTACGTATAGATGCATGCGCCTCCTAGTGTGTGTGTGTGTCTGTGTCTTTTCAACTGCTTCTCTCTGACTCGTTGTATACCACATTATTCATGTGCTGAGTCCTTTAGCACTGGTATACTGATTGCCTCACACACACACACACACACACACACACACACACACACACACACAAACAGTTGTGTTTACATCATTTTTGGGGACATTGCATAGGCTTACCCTAACCATAGCCATAACCACTTCTTGCCTCAACCTAAGCTTAACCCGGATCTTTCCCCTGAAATGTAATGATTTACGTCATGATGACTTATCCCTGTGAGGACTGTCCCCACAATATAAGTGATACATGTCCACACACACACTCAGGCACAGCATACATTTCACATTCAAACCCAGAAACAGTATATAAACCAAACCCACACAGACACATTAATGCAGGTGCTAACTCATTCACACACAGCGAGGGTGTGAATGTGGGTAAAAACAGAAACACACAGACGTACACACCCACGAAAACACAGAATTTAGAGAGTGAGAGACCAAATGATACAGTTAATGTTCCCCTGATAGTACTCTCAGCTCACAGTCGATTCACTGTAACTGTGAACGTGGATGTTGTTGTGTTTGTGTGTGCAGGGAAAAACAGAACCGCTGTTCATACTTGCTTGCGTGCAATTAATTTTGCCTGTGTCTGCTATATTATTGGACATACATGAAAATGTGTGCTTATTTAAATATCCCCTGGTCCCTGCTCTCTCCAAAATACAGCATGGCATTTCATAAATATTCATGAAAATCCATTCCACCCATATAATAATTAATATTATACAGTATATGAACAGTATAGAGCATACTGAATCTTATTAAACTTTGAGGTCATACATGTGGGATATGAGCGTATTTTTATACTGGTTCAGAATATCCTGATATTAAGTTACAGGGTAACCTCAGCTCTTAAAAATTTTGTGGTTTTACATGACAGGGATTAATTAAGTAGACTTGAGATACTCTATTTGGGGCTATTGTCAAAACTGTAAACAAGTAAGTAAACAGCAACTGATTTCCACTTGTCACTGTCTGGATTTCTATGTCTTGAAGATCGTTGTGATGGGGAAAAGATGGCTGAACAAGGTGACTGACGGGTTTAAGGTAATATAATGCCGTATGGAGCGTAATGTGTAATGTCAAGAAGTCAGTGAGTGATGGCACACAAATGTACCATTTTGAGTAACTCTGTTCTTATCAGCCTTGTTTCAAGGTCCAGCAGTTGGCTGTTTCCAGTATACAGTTCTGATAAATGCACTATACATTACCTGCTCAGTGCCAAGTAGCAGCTTCGAGGGGCTTAATGGTAAAGCTAACATGGGTGTCAAAAACTGCAATTCCTTGAGTGGTCACTTGAGGCTGGCTCAAAAAGCAGTTCCAATAGACCCCCATATTAAAATGCCAATCTTTAGAGCAGAAATAAACATGTTTAAAGCCTGATACATAGCTTCTTAGCTAATTTCCTCGTCCATGACAAGTGTACAGGAGGTGAATTTATGTAGAACTTGCTCATTTAAATTCTATTTAGGCTTAAAGTTATGCACAATTATGGGGATGGCTGCTTTGAGTGACAGCTAAGAGCTCGGTTTCAGCAATCAGGCTTGATTCAGGAGTTCAGGAGGAGGAGTCTAACAGCAGACAGAGCGAATAACAGTTGAACATAGTGGCTGCTGCTAAAGAGCCAGATATTTCCACAGTGCTCACTAGAGGCTAAAAGAAGGATAAATGTTGTACTTTCAATGGTTGCTGAAATATTTCAGTCTGTGAGTGTGGTTATCTAACAATGACTGGCATCCCGATAGCCTGAACCTTTACCAGCAGCAACACTGATGCTATTCTCATCTAAAAATAATAGCATATTCTAATATATCACTAAGAGAAGCCACCCTCACTGTATAATAAGTGTTTTTCCAGGTGACAGATTTTGGTTGCTGGACTTCTACTTATGATGGACTATCTTTAAATTGAGTTACTTTTTCTCCAGTGAAGGATCTGATTCTGCCTTCCACTACCATTCTTTCAAGAAACGGTGTCAGATCCTCATTAAAATCCTCACTTTTTCAGTTTTCAGTGACACTATTTCGCCTACCAAATAAACACTCAACCCAAAAGAGAATTTTGGAGGATTTCACTTGCACAGATATACCCTCACTGTACTTTCAGGGCCACCACAACTCTTGAGGTGAGAAAATGAGATTTGAGCTGGCATTGCTAACCTGACCTCTGCACTTGTGGAGGTGGCCTGTAGTCTCAGTGTGATAAAGCCTGGCCTGTAGGCCTGCAGCCAGACTGCTTGGTGCTAGAGTGGAGATGACACATCACAAGCAATAACACTCCTCTGCTACAACACCTCTCTTCTTCTTCAGTTTGCCCCTTTCTTCCCATCCCTTTTTTCTCCCCTGATGTCTTTTATTATACTACTATTGTCTCTATTCTCTTTTATTCTGTCCTTATTTACTTCCATTCCTTATCCTCCTATTAAGGAGGTATGCCGACATATAACCTCTAATCTTTCTCCTTAAAATACCCTCTTTGGACTTAATTTTGATCCCACATTTGGTGTAAATCATACAGCCTGTTGGTAAAGCTGACTTAGTTGTAGGGATTATTTGCAGTTTTGGTTTTAGTGATGGCTCGGCTCGGCTCTCTTTAAAGAGCCGGCTCTTTCGGCTCTCAAGTGGCTCCTCAGATTTTTTGTTGCTTAAATTAATTTATTACCAAAATAATGTAAAATTATGTGTAAAATGAATTACTAATGTACAAAACATACTTTATATCAAATTTTACTGCGGTCACTCATTTTCTCACCTTTCTAGCATTTTGTCTGTCGCGGCTCTGTGTGTGCGTGTGTGTGTGTGTGTGCGTGTGTGTGTGTGTGTGTGTGTGTGTGTGTGTGCGTGTGTGTGTGTGTGTGTGTGTGTCCCGCTCACACTGGAGCACCACACATCATGTAGTTGACCAATCACGTTCAGTTTAAATGGAAAAAAAGTTGAGAAAAAAAAACAAATAAGTAATTAGTGAAACTGCCATGTGCAAACCAGAATTGCACTGGGCCGTACTGCATGATAAAAGCAGATCTTGTGTATGTAATGGAAGGAGGGCTGGATGAATAGAAAGTTGTCCAAAGTGTATGATAAAAACAACACATCCTCATACACGACTGAATAGGTTGATTGACAATACCTGACAAAATGACACATGCTGGAGAGTACCAGCAACAGACATACTGGACCTTCATTTAATTGGATCTTCATTCTGGCGTGTTGAATGTTATGAAACAGCTGAAGTTTGCCTAGGTTTAAGTACGAAAATGACATGGTTCTGTTCAGGAAGAGTTCATTAGTTAAGTACATTACTGTTAAAAATCAGTCATTGTTGACTTTCAGTTTCACACAGATATAAACAGTGGTCTCCTGGGTGAGAGTCAAACTTTCAGACCTTTTTGCTCTTTATACAACATCAGCTGACTGTTTTTGTGGTGAGGATGGGCTGGAAAAAGATGACCAAGCTAGTGAGAAAAAACAAGTAACATTGACTCACTGGAGCCAGAATGCAGAACTTCAATGAAATAAGTTTGAGCATGCAATGAGAAGAGGTCCAGGTGAAAATAAAACTGGTATGAAAGAAAAAATAGGGCATCAGTAGAGGCTTCCTAGCAGGTGAATCTGGCTCCAGTTCTGGGCCACACTTAAAGAACCTCTGCTGTATCAGCATCACCAGAGACACAGAGACATTTAGAATAATCATACGATGATGGTTTGAAAAAAACAAAACAAAAAAACAACATCTTTAAAGCAAATATTTCATGGTGAAGAAGGGTCAATCAGCATTCAATGAGACTTCATCTGGCTCTTAAAACAAGCCCACATATCAACCCAACCATTTAATGAGGCTCCATTTGTCTCCAATCTTGTTTTTCACCTCATCTTTTAATTAAAACATCCTCTTTTAGCTTTACATCAAAGGAGAGACTCGAGCTCCCGCTAATTAGAGGTAGATTTGCCACTTTAATAATATTTTGTTTTGACTAATTTGCTCCTGCGCACAGGTGTATAGAGAGGAGTGGGGTGGATTTGTAAAGGTAGAAAAAAAACACAACGTACTGGAGAGGGAAACCAGGGAAATGAAGAGATTAGTCCAGGTAAAAATAGTACGGAACTGTTCGTTTGCTTTGCTAATTTCCTCTCTTTGCACAGGTGAGGCAGAGGCGAACATGGGCTTTTTGTGTTTGCAAAGAGGGAATGAGTTGAAAGTAAAAATAGTGAAGGGATTGAGAATTAAAGAGGACGCACATACTCGCTAAAAATAGCAAGAAAAGGCAGAAAACTATAAAGGGAGGAATCAACATGGGAACCAGTAACAAGGCACTAAAGGGAATAAAAAAGGAAGCTAAAACTTAATTACAGCTCCAGTTTAAAAGGCAGCAATGATTGTTTTGTTGCACCTATTTCCTCTTGTTTGTCAGTGTTAGAGGTTAATAGTGTAAAATAGCAAGGTGATGCTAAAACAAGATAAGAGGTCAGGTGGAAAAAAGCAAAAAAAGGCTTAATTATCACTTCCTGTGTTGTGTTTTTCAAGTGTTTATTGCATAATTATACATCTTAAAAACAAAGGTTAAACAGCTCTGTGGGGAGCTGAGGGTGCTTTCATTTATCAAAACATTCACCCACCCAAGGGTCAACGCGCCTGGCATTTAACGGGCCGGAATAAGTGGGCTGCGAGGAGCGATGACATGTTAGAGGGGCCGACTTTCATGCTGCTGCAGGAAGCTCATATGCAAAGTGTGACAGGTGGATATTTAAGGTCGTGCTGGTGACAAATGGCAGATCAAGTAACGCTGATGTTAGGTGCGGAAATGATCCAGTCACCTCGATGCTTTGGAAGATGAGTTCAGCAGCAATGGAAAGGTAGATTACTGTTATTTATTTGAGTTAAATATATTCTTCAGTTTAGCCGTGTGACTTTGAGCCTTTTAAAGAGGAAGATGACTTCATGTTTGGCTGATTTGTCACTGAGGGTGAAGTTTTGGCTCAATGCACGGACCAGTGACTGGCACACTGACTCACTCACTCACTAAATGTGACAGAAGAGGGACAGCAGGGTCATGTTAATCTCACATTTCCATTTTTGTCAGTACTGTAAGTCACCGCAGCTTCACTTCCCGGTGTAGAAATGACACAAACTGTTGTTCAAAGTCCAGATAAGTCTCTCTGAGAAGATACTTTTATGGTAACCTGTCAAAGTATATTCATCTCTTACCTGCTGTCATTGTCTCCTCATCTGCTCACCTGTGCCATCAGTACTCTTCCACACTCGAAATCCAGACACCCGCCTACCTGCCCGCTCACCTGATCACACACCTGAGGCTCATAGCAATCAGTGCAGTATTTAAGCTGCTCTGTCACACTCACTCTTTACCAGTCTGTCATTGTTCTCATGCAAGACTCTCCAGCTATTTCTCATGGACTGATCTCCCATTGCTCACCCTGCTGTGGTCTTTGTTCCTCAACTTAGTTATTAAAGTTCTTTCATTTTAATTGCTGTTCTGAAGGGGCAGCATATTTGAGCAGTGGTTGTGCCTGCATGCCCTCCCACAGCACAAAGATACAAGTTGGGTTCAATGGCAAATCTGCAAAGTTTCACTTGACAAGGTACAGTTTTAGATTACTTTCTTAGGCTCAGTCATTCCAGTACAGTAATTTAGAGCAAAATTAAATAAAAACTGCCCCAGAGATATTTAACTGCAGTTCGGTAGAGTTTACTAATCAATCTGTCTTTAAACACTATATTACTGTTGCAACACAATTCTATTAAGTTCTAAATGTCTTGGAGCACTGCACATGTTTTCTAAGTTTACCTTTCCAAAACAACACTTCACAGAGCTTCAGTCCTCTGTGGCCACACTAAGATGTGCCTTTCCGTCAGCAGCATGCATTCCCAAGCAGCCTTTTACAGCTGACCAGTGAGCAGCTTCAGCAGAGCAGCTGGGGGTTCAGTGGCTTGTTCAAAGTCACCTTGACGGCATTAAGGGAAGCAAGAGAGCATTACTCACAGACTCCCTCTGCCCACTTCCCCTGTTGGCCTGAGCATATAAATTGAGTTTTAAACATCATTTAAGCAGATGTACACAGGTTACATCAACTGAATCACCCAACTCGAGAGACCAGTGACTCACATTCTGACTCATGAGTGAATGTCCCAAATGAGAAACCTGAATGACAATAAGTGAGAGGAGATGATGGGCAATGGGCATCAAGTAGCTGTGTGACTTTTGGAAAAATAAAGTGCTTTCAATGGGTTTCAGAGAGGGAACAGACCAGTGAGTAAAAGCTACACAGTGGCACTCATAAACAAACATGCCACCACTACAAACTACCAATTATAATCACACTACATTCACACTGACTTAGTAAGTTTGTTCTTTTATGTTTGAGTTCTGGAATTAAAAAACCAACATTTTCATGTTTATTCACACATAAAAATGATTCTGTCTTGCAATTGCAATCAACAATAGCAAATGCAACGACTGATACAGCGTGGCACAGAATGCAAGAAAGAACTGAGCTTCCAGTAGCAGATTAGCTCTATGCACTTCTGCTTTGCAGCATACCCATGGATACTGCACTCACTGCAGCACCAAGTCTCAACCAACTCCGCAGGCAGCAGGAATAGTATTCACAGGCTAACAGGCTTCGAATCTACTGTCTGACTCTGGTACATGAACGAATCTGGCGAGCTCCGAGGCCCCCAAGCAGTCTCTTCAGTATTCTCGCAGCATACAGGCTGCAGTTTGACATGTTGAGGGCAGCCAGTATGTACAAGAGATGGTATCAGAAGCAGCTGCATCAAGTCGAGTACAGAATTCGGGTTTGGAGAACTGAATGGTCTCAGCAGGGAGGATGTCTATAGCTGCTGTAAGCCCCAAGAGGAAGTCATGTATCAGTGGGTGACCACCTGCACTGCTGACAGCTGACCTTTGCCACACAGTCCTGAGTGAGTTTGTATCTATTTAAGGTTTTAATACTTCCATTTAAATGGCTGGTAGTCAGTTTAGTAACATCTAAAACCAGTGCAGACCTAGTATGAACATGTTCTGCAAAAATGTCTGTTTGGCCCTTAAAGAGAAGTAAAAACAGTGATTTTGGACAAGAGAGCTTTGTGTTCTTGATAGCCTTCATCAAACTAATAATACTGAGCAACTTTTGAAAGACAAGATATTAAAATTAAGTGCAAGTAATGTATTCAGAATCAGGAACTTCCATGAAATTTCTAATTACACTAGCAGCAATTTTGAAGCTCCCTGCTGCATTAAATTGGTATTGAATACCAACGAAGTGTTTGATATATTAACAAAAACAGTTGTTTAACTCTGTGGACTTGTTTGAGGTTATTTTTATCAGTAATTCAAGAGCTGTTCTTCTACTGGTGAGTCATGCAGTGGAACTTCACTGTGACGACAGACAGCACAGTGCTGTCAAACCACATGATGCAGGTGTTTGGATATACACAGACGCTTCAGGAGAACTGGGAGGAACAGCCTGCACTTTACAGCTTTATGTGACAGTTTGAAATTATTCATTTCAAAAAATGTTTTAGTTCCTTACAGGTTTACTTTTTTGTTGTTGTTTAGTCAGCCGAGCAAGTTTATTTAGTCTGTCACTGAGTTTCAAAACCCTGTTAGACCTACATGTCAACCAATGTTATTAACATCACACATGCATGCATGGTGGATTGGTTTCCACCAGTTCTGATCATGTGTGCTGTCCAGTATATACAGACATCCAGAGGAACATGCTGTGTGTTAGCTACCATCAGTCCACTCTGGTAAGCTGACAGAAAGCTGCTCTTTTTTCCTGTGATGATGATGAGTGTCTCAGCCAAATGTCAGCTGAAGGAGAAGACACTTCAGTAATACTGAAACAGTGAAGAAAAAAGGATGGCGGCACTGAGGCAACTTTCCAAATTAATTCAACACTCTGTTTCAGTTTTTAATTGTTAGAAGTTTTTGTTAACAAGTTGTTTTTTTGTTTTTTTTTATGTCAAAATGAAATCGTTTAACTTGCTTCTGATGCAAAGTAATTAATTTTAAATTATTTTGAAAAAGAAGTGAAAAAAAATGTTGCTTGAAGGCAAGTCTCTGGATACAGTAACAACAAGAAACATGTTGAGTTCCACCATAAAGAAGTGTAATTATCTCACTCCAGGATGCCACTGCTAAATCTTTCATGTCTACAAGCACCATGACACGTGCTAACACTTTGTTATATCGAGGTGCATACATAATGAACTAAGCTGCTGGCTAGTGGCACTACTGGCTGTTCTTATTAATAATCTAAAATGGATATCATTCAGGTTTATTCTCTTTTCATCGAGTGTACTTATATTCACTTACACAGTCAGATTGCCACTAATTGTCTTCTCTTAACAGGCTTTGGAGGGAACATGGCTGCTATATATAATAATAATAATAATAATAATAATAATAATAATAATAATAATAATAGTTATTATTATTATTGTTGTTGTTGTTGTTGTTGTTGTTGTTGTTTTGTTGTTGCTGTTGTTGTTGTTATTAATATTGAAATTAAAGTACCACAGTGTAATGATATATTTTTAACCTTTTCACACCATAACCTTTGGTTTTAACGGTCCTTATTCATTAAATTGACCAAGAGAAAGGAAGAATTTTTCAATTATTTATTAACAAAAATAATCCCATGTATATAAATTGAAAACACAAATGCTTCACTCTTTTGGTGTTTTAATTAAATTAAACTTGGTCTCAAAGGGAAATGAAACAGTTGCCCTTTAAATGTGAAAAAGGGCAAAATTATGACACGGAAACCACTCGTATGGTTCTTGTAAGTTCTTATATTGGCAACAAAAAATACCTTTAACCATCAAATCTGACCAGATATAAAACACCTGCTATTACCACAATCATTATTATTATTAATAATATTATTACTATTATATCTGGATTATGTTCACTGACAACACTGATTATGGCTAATAGTACAATTAGCCTAAAAAGTCTATCCATGCTCTTGAACCATTTGGAGTTTGCATTGTTGCAGTAAAAATAACTGTCAGTGATTCTCTTTTCTTTTTTTTTTTTTCTTTTCTTTTTCTTTTTTTTTCTTTTGAAATAGATGCTTGTTGATGACTGTATCTGGGACTATTGGATTGTCTTGACCATTGGCAATGCTACAGGCCCATTTTTCCCATCATGTTCTTGATTAGGGGATTACTGTGTGACTTCACAGGTGAGTTAGGGTGAGTTAACTTTGAAATTGTTTGCTGTTGACGTTAAATGCACCTGCCGTCTTTACTGTATCTTGAAATGTTTGCATCAATCGAATCTCAAGAATCTTAGCTTTCCAACCATTTATGGCATGCATACAAAGTTAAACGTAGCAGTTGTCTACATCAATGGGCGGAGTACTGAACACTGTGATGGCCTGAGGATGATTGGAATTTCACCAGTTTTACAGGTATGAGCATAACACATCCTAATCTCAGACCAGACTTCTGGAGGTCAGATTGCATTGTGAAGAATGCCTGGAATAAAACAGACAATATCTCTGATTCTGCTGCATCGATGTTAAACTGTCTATCATGAGTCTGACAATGTGTGAAAACAAAATAATGTGGTTTGAACATTAAACACTGAAAAAAGTTTAACACATTTCACACAATCAAGAAACTTTAGTACTTTCAGTTGAACATGACCATTAAAAAAAAAACAAAAAACATTATGCTATGCTTAACCTTTCCTTGTTATATGTATTTGTTTTTAAAGAGGGCATTAAAATTGTTATTAAAATAACTGTCACTGCAAATTAGTTGTATATGAACACTCTAGGAAACTAGATTTAGAGCTGAGTCGTATCATTGGCAGTCTGATGTCTCATGAAGAACTTTTGATGAAGGTCCTGGTGTGTTTCATGTGTTTAGTTTCAGTTGAACGATACTCCTTGATACTCCACAGCTGACTGACACAATGCTATGATTCTTGGGTTAAAACGCATAGAACACCATTTTTAGGAGACAGGGTGGGTAAGATTTGCAAATACTTATTTAAAAAACATTACATTACATTTACAACATAGAGCTACGTATCAGATATCATTGTATTCAAAGCAATTTGTGTGGGAACAAATGATGAAAATGTACATAGGGCCTTCAAATATTATCTTTCCAACTTTCTTTCTTTATCTTTCCATAACTAAATAAATTAAATAACCAAAGAAATTGAGTTGTCACTTCTGGATTGCATGTCAAACTAGAACTCGTTCTCCAGCTGGTGATAAGTAGCGTGAAATCATCGCCTCGTCCTCATGCTCTGCCGTGATTGGACCGGGAGCCGTTACATTTGAACATTCGAGCATTCAGTACTTCTGTAGGAATTTCCACATCTGTGCTGCACGGAGAGTTTTTGACCTTTTAGTCAAAGCTGCTTCATATTTCAAGGGTAATTGAAAGGGCACTCACACACACACACACACACACACACACACACACACACACACACACACACAAACAGTGGCAGACACACATGCTCTAAACAAGGACATTTCAAAGAGGATACACACAAGCTCATGCACTAAGCAAACAGTAATACTACACACACACACACACACACACACACACACACACACACACACACACAGATATTTGGACGAAACACTCAAACAAACATCCTGTTACATTCATCCATGCACGATACATCACATACAATCCCCAAAACACTCCCACAATCCATCTCATCAACAAACCACCTCTCTCTCTCTCACACACACACACGCACACACACACTCCATCTTCAAGATCTTCCGCTAACGAATGTCGGCAGCCATTATGAAATTCCCCTACTCGTTTTCTCTCCTTAACGAGCTTCAATCAGCTAACGGGCCACTTTGAAGTGGCGACAGAGTCGAATAATTAGAGAACACTGAGGAAACGATGATGGGCAAAAAGAGAGGAGGGAAGAGGCAGAGAGGGAGAGGAAGGAGTAGAAAAGATGGGAAACGCAAATGGAATAACAGAAAATAGAACAATGAATGAAAGGAGAGACCAGATGATGGGAGAGAAGGAGCACTCAAGGCCAGTGGGAAGTATTTTCTGTATTTTCCTGCTTGTTTTTGGCCAGTCTTGCCGCAGGAGAAGGGTGAGAAAGAAAGAAGTGGTGAAATGCTGTAGACGAGTGCTGGAGTTGAGTACAGGCAGCAAGGGAAGCATTATTTTAATTGTTTTCCATCCTGTGTTGTGTTTTCACTATTATTGCCTCCAGAGAAAGAGACAGAGGGGTTCGGAGAGGGGAAAGAAAAGGTAGAGAGAAAGAGAAAGCTCAGGAGAGCCGGGGCGAGGGAAGGAAAGAAGGGAGGATGCGTGCAGGAGAGGTGGAGTGGGAGAGGAAGGATGCTGCCAAAACAGTTTCTGTTAAACACACAGGGACAAAAAATGCTTGCGGCAGACAGAAACAAATACAGCAAAATGTAAAAACAAATACAGCCGCTTCCTGCGTACATACACACATATGCACAAAGTTGCAGGAAAGTGCAGACATGTTTATCAGGAGGCCACACACACACACACACACACACACACACACACACACACACACACACACACACACACACACAAGAGTTTGCATGTAAATGTGCGTGGATGTGAGCGTAAAAGAAGGGAACGAGGGTGAGAAACACACAGACGCAGATCTCTGCCCCCCCATCACTTCCTCTCTTATCAGCTGAGACAAATTGAAAAGGAGTTTTATCTTCATTGGTCATATTTGAAACGCTCCACTGTTTGCATTCTTTAACAATACGAAAGTTTGATATGAATCACCACCCAGCTCACAGCATTCATGATGGAGACGTAAGAATCAAATATGACGAATAACAGGCACATTTTTTTTATTTTCCTCCTCTCGACAGGGACATCAGAGGTCATGGAGCTGCTTGATTTATTGACTTTCAGGTGTAATATATAAGAATTTTATTTTGAAAATGAAAATGATGAACAGAAAGTGATGAAATAATAGATGAAGTATAGCCCTGACCAGTTCTGTCTCATAGTACCACATCAGGAGGTGATAGTCTGATGGTGGCTGGGTGCTGACTGATGCCTGACCTCCCTCCTTCTCTTCTCCTGCTTGTAGGAGTTCCCACCTGAAGCACCATGTCTCCTTGTCCCCAGAGTCAGAGTCCTGGTCCTGGTCTCATGGGCTGTGTTCAGTGCCAGTTAACTGCGAGGCTTCTGAGCCTGGTTCAATTGCCCTCTCCCTGGTTGTGGTACCCATTCCGACGCCGCTCCCCGCTTGCATTTCCAGACAGGTTCCCCCTGCTCCTGACCTGAAAGCCTCCTCCTCCTGGTGGTTCAAAGCTCCTGTGCTAGCAGCGTAAACAACACCAACATCCTCCTTCTGCTTCAAGCTCCCAGTCCAGGCAGTCAGCTGGGTTAATGGGACTGCTAGCCGCATGGCTATAATGGCAGCTACAGTTGGCAGCAGTAAATGGTGGAAGAGGAGTTTTTTGTTGAGATCATTCATTGGTAGTTGAACTGTGGGTTTTGGACTGAGTCTGTTCACACTGATGTAGGCTCATAAAACATAAATTATGTAAGAAAGTGGAGATAATGAACAATCATAGGCTAACTAGACCTGAATACATGTGTCACAACGAATAGTTGGCTCAACAAAACGTCAAATGTTAAGTCACCACTGTGGACTTACTATAAAAATAAAAACAGGTGGACGGAAACTAGATTTAGAACTGAGTTGTATCATTGTATCATCAACATGGCTGATGCCTCATGCAGAACTTAGATTTTCATGAAGGTGTTGGTGTGTTTCATGTGTTCAGTTTCAGTTGAACGATCCCATACTCCTCAGCTGACTGACACAATGCTATGATTCTTGGGTTAACACACATAGAATTAAAACGGAAAGATCACAAAAGTTAGAATCCCTGGAGATATGACACTTTCAGCAAAAATGCTGCCTTTTCTTTTTGGGCATGTGAGAGGGAGAGTTTGATTCGGTAGAACTCAGGCAGCATCGGCTTACAGACGCCCGTACAGCTGTCAGTCTGCGTGTGTCTTTTACACTCAGTACAAAGAAACAAACATTGCGGCTGTGCTGCAGTGGTTGAACTGTCAGTGGATACACAGTCAGATTTAAGAAGAAAGAAGAAAATGGTGTTGTGCTGTCGTTTTGATTGAGTGCGCTGCTGCCGTAGATCTACTCAGACAGCAGCTCATTACACAATCAGCTGGACTGATCCTGGTGCTGCCCTCCATGCTCACTCTGCCATTGAAGGAGAGCACACATTTTACAGTTCACTGATGATCAGCTTCAAAGTTTGATGAACACAAACCGCAACATCCTTTCACTGTTTGTGCTACACTAATCCAATTTTCTGTTCATTAGTAATAAGCCTAATTACTTCATTTCTGTTCAAATAATCACTTCTGTGTTATATAGAACTCTAAATTGAATGTGTGATTCAGTTTTCCTTGTGGCTCCTGTAAATCCCATCTTCACTCTGTCTATGTCTCTCCTTCAGGGGTGCAAAATTTCAGTGTCAAATAGCATGACCTCAGTAAATCCAGCGGAATACAAAATCAACCTCTGTTATCATGTCTCCTCCAATTATTTGCATGGTCCTCCTTCACCTGCATATGCAGCGAGGAGGGAGACACACCTTGTGGACACACACACAAACTGTTACTCCAGCCTGCTGTGTCTGTTTGACACATACAGCACATGCGTCTGAGGCAGAATGCGTCACAACTGCGCCTGAGAAAAGCCTTATTAAGTCTGGCCCACAGTTTTTTTTTTCCCTCTGCAAATATGTTTGGCTAGAAACTGAATATATTTTCTGAAGGACAAAAAGATTTTCTGTGGTTCCAGCCTTAGACTATGACACAAAACTTTGGTTCCAGCTACACTCATTCAGGAATCAGCAACATGAACCTGATCACTTTGCTTTTTTGAATAAAGTTTGACTTCTTTCTTCACTGGGTAGACATTACATATGGAGACAACTGCTCTGGCACATCAGTTTGATAACAAACCTGTTAGTGAACATTATTCAGAGGCTATTGCTGCAAATAAACTCTTTAACGTTGACTGGGGGGATTTGCATGGAGGTCTTCAGCTTCAGGATTAACCCCTGGAAGGCACAACGCTGCATTCAGAGATAAGCTGTGCTAAAATAATCGGCAAACTTCACAGGAGAGCTGTTAACCTGGGAAAATGCAGAAGAGCATGACCAAAGAGAGACAATTTTTGTCTGGTCCTGGATCTCAGTGATCGTATATTGAAGTCTGCACTTTCCAAGACTTGACAGCAGACAGAAAACTGACGAGCTGAAGTCAGGGAATGTGTTCTTTCATTCTTTGTCACATTCTAACCTCCATATCCCCACTGTTAAACTTTGGTTATACATACATACTGTATATACGCATATGTAGGCTATTATGTATAAACTTACTGCTCCATATAGTAGACGAGGAGCATGAATGGAAGACATCTTGACATGTCACAGTAGAAAAGCAGGTGTAAATAAAAACATGAATGATGGCTAAATTCCATTTAGTTGCGTCAGTTTTGGGGTATTGGTATTGTTTGTGCTGGCTCGCTGTCACACTGTCATGGCTTCCTGGGCCAAATGAATAAAACAGAACCATTTTTAATGTTATTAGAAACACCTGTTTCCTCTTATGACAGGTCAAAATGTCTGTGGTGAAAAAGATGCAGAAAAACACAGAAAATAGTTCCAAGAAATGAACAGATACACATAGCAGCTGTTATGTCTCTGTCTGTCTGTCTGTCTGTCTATTTAAACTCTTAAAGTCTGCGTTATGCAATTACAGCATGAGCAATGTTAAAGAAAACACATGGCTTTGTGGTTTTAAGAGGCATTTCTTCATGTAATTATCTACAGATTAAGTAAATGAGCTTATAGGAATGGAGGATGAGCTTATAGGAATGGGGGATATGTGCTGTGTGGGATATGTTCCTTCAGTTTGTTTTTTCAGGTAATATCCACATGCAAACAAATCTCATTATAAATCATGTTCTTTCTTAGACACCGCTGTTGCTTATATTATTATCTGTTCATTAATGGTGTATGAGAAATACGGGGTTTATGATTTTTCTAGTCATGCACGTCATGTTAGAGCTCTATGTGTAAACAAGCCTCACACTTCATCATTACTGTTCATGCTTTAATGTCTTTTAGTTTGGCAACGCTGCTGCACAACGCTGCGCTGATCTTGTGCTAATTGAATGAGCTGGAGACTCATCATACTTTGTTTGCTCCACTGCTCCTTTTCTGCAGCAGCATAGCAGGGAAAAATGCATATTTATCAGATTGGGGCTGGATGTTGCTGTGTATTTTTATTTCTTTTTTATTTTTTTGTTTTATCTTGTTTCTTTTCCACAGCTGAATAAAATGTAACAATATCAGCAAAACAGTCCAAGGTCAGCAGAAAAGGAAAGTAAACGATAAGGCATGCATGATTCTGTTATTGCTGCTGCACCCTGGAGCTGTGCCCCGGCTACTGCTCACAGTCGTGAAGGAGAAATGGGAGGAAAACAAAATGCAGTTCAAGAGGCCTCCTTAAACTTTTCAGCCTGCGACCTAGAAGGCGAATGTGTCCTCTCAGCCTGACACCAGGGCTAATTTAAACACATTACCTACTTTGTCATGCAAGCTGGACAGGCAGGGCTTACTTTGGACCTACTCCTTCAATTTTAAAAGTGCTATTCATTGCTTTGTAATATCAACAAATCATTACCACATTCAATTTTCAGATATTGGTAAAATTTTTAGCACAAATTAGTTGCCAGGAAGATTGACAGCTTCTGCCGCTGCACTGTATTTAACAGTGTCCCACCAGGTTGGATTTGGCAGGAAATCATTTGAAGTGCTTTTAGGCACAAAACAAGAGGAGAGTGCTGTTCCTCCAAACAAATGAAGCTGAAGCTTTCAGAGCTTCTCCCAATAACAATTAGTGGGAGGAACGGCAGGAGTGTGAGTAGAGAAGGGAAGGGATGGGGAGGCAAATGATTTATGGGAAATTTAAAGGACCACACGAATTGTTTTGCACGTTTTAGCCCTTCAAACCTACTTTATATCACAGCTAGACAAACTGTTCTACTGTGTTTACAGATTTCACTTTTAGATTGCAATTTCCACCCATTTAAAGCAGTCTTCTGCTTCCATTCATTTCCATATGACATGAATACAAAGTTACAGACTCCTGGCAGATGCTTGATTCATGCAGTTCCACAAGGTATACTTTAATAAATTGATAAATGCCTGATTTGTGAAGGTTTTCATATTGTATAGACATGAATGGTTTTCAGTGACTGCCTGGAAGTGACAGAAATCTACAAAAATCTACAACCCCATCACATGGGTAGACTCTCTGCAGTGTGAGAAGCTTTTATTTCATTCACCGGACTGCCACATATGGTGGAAATCTTAACCTTAGGTACGTAACAATCATTTGAAGTTGTCATTTGAACAGAAATTAAGAGCGTGCGACCCACAGTGGTTGGGTCACAGTTACACTCTAAGTGATTACAAGCTGTTACATGGACACAGTAATTGTATTGATTTAAACTGAGATTGACGACTTCAAAACATGGCTGAAAATGTTAGCACAAGCTTTCCAATTTAAACATCCAGCTGGCACAGTACAAATTTAGCTGTTTCTGGCCATCAGACACATGTCAATCAGGTAGTTCAGTCTCCTTGTCGATCTTTTTTTGTCTCCACCAAATCCTGAGGGAACTGTCTGGCTCTGACTTCATGCTATGGTGCCATTGTTTTTTCCAGCTAAAATGTCCAACCAGATCTGCAAGGCATTTATATACAAAACAAATATTCAGGCAGAAAATGAAAATCTCAAAATTCAGTGTGTTCCAACTTCTGTTACTCAGTGGTAGCATTTATAGTGATCTTGACTGCTGGGGATAAAACGTCAGAGTGTTACTTTTCAAAAGAGACCGAAACATGCATGTACTCCAAATGGCTGAGGAACAGCTTTCAATTTACTTTAAGTATGCTTGGATAGGTGTCTTCAAGCAAGGTTTGCTGGAATTTAAAAGGGTTAACTAGTAAATGCTCCATTTTTGTGGCTAACTGGTCACTAACTCATTTGACTGCTGGGCAGGTAGCATTGATTGGGTTAATCTGACTTTTTTTTCTGCTGGAAATGAAAGCAGTGACACTAAATCAAAATAGTAAAGTTGAGCCCTGTGAAAAAAACTAAAGTGTAAATCCAAAAACAATGAATTAAAAGACGTTAAAGTGGTTCATAGAGCAGAACTGAAGAAGTGAGTAAAAGTTAAACATCCTCATTTGACCAATTTTTTTTAGATCAAAATCAGTATTTACCATGAAAAGCTATAAAATTAAAACATTGTAAAACATTTGTTTTACTGTATATCTGAAGAGCATTATTAACCAATGACTGGCTAGAACTGTATTTGTTGTCTGGCAGCATCATCTCAGTGAACATTCTTCAGGACTCACGGGGGGCTTTGCAGACTTCACTGGCAGACCTCTCCTCTGGCCTGAGTATGCAATAGTTTTGAAAAAGGAAATGGAGAGGACACAGAGAGCAATAAATAACAGAGAAAATGTTGTCTCGCCCTCATATGCAGGCTCTGTAATAGTGCTACGCTGGGATTCAAAGTGGGTAAATTTACTTTTTCCCTGCAGACAAAACTCAAAGCAGCTTCCGTGGAAATCTAGGTGTCAAGCCCTGTCTGTATTATCTGGATGGTGAGTAGTAAAATAGGATGAGAGGAAACATTATTTGGATGGAAGCATGATTTGGTTATTTTACAGTGAGTTGAGTTTGAGAATGATACACAGTTATACTGTAATAGTCTATCAATGACACAGTAGGAGACAAAAACCTGTATTTTCTCTGTGAGCTTTTTCGCTCTGTGTGTGTGTGTGTGTGTGTGTGTGTGCTGAAATCAGCTGTGTTGTGTGAATTGTCCTGTGGGGAAACCAATTCAAGTATGGAGACAGTACCTGTTTCAGAAACTCGACATCATTCTTCTTTTTCCACTACACGCACACACACACACACACACGCACACACACACACACACACACACACACACACACACACACACACACACACCTGTCTGACCAGTACTACCTGTGAAGTGGATGTATAGCCGTGTGTGTACTTTTACCCCTTAAGCATGTACCTGTGACTGCCTCCTGTTTGTGTGTGTGATTGTTGAAGTCTGAATATATTTTTGCTCGTTTGCATCTGTGTTTGAGAGAACCTGAGGGGGAGCGTGTGTGTGTTTGTGAGAGACAGAGAGAGAGTGTGTTTTTTAGCCTTAGAGTATGTACCTGTGACTTCCTGCTGATATATACTCTTGCCGACACTCGTCTCCTCCGAGCTCCTCTCTTTTTCTTCCTCTCTTTCTCATCTGCCCTCTTTCTCCAGCCCTGTTTCTTCTTTACAATGACTCAACTCTCACCATTTCTCTCTTCACTTTGTGTATTTCTTCTAACATTCTGACTCAATATTGTGACACAGAAAAGTTGTAACAGAAAACAACCATAAAAGTAATAGTTCACAATGTTATGTGTATTCAAATTCATATAGTAGTCAAACCATACCTAGCTAGCTTGTAATAGCTTATAAACTGACTGTGTAAAGGACCATAGTGGAGGTTTCACATGAGTTGCCCATTTGCCACAATGCTGTACCCACAAAAAGTAAATTATACTGTAAAAACATCAGCTTATATTCTTTGCAATAAATAACAATAACTCATTAGACCGTAAATACCTAAATGATCAGTATTTACGCAGCCCAACATAACCTGAAAAACATCTGTACTGCTCTGTGCAAGTAGGTATTTATGAGCCATATTTATGTTTATTATTAGCTGGCAACCTCGAGTAGTTGTAAGCATTATGATGAAGCAAGAGAGTCTGCATGTTCATGTCTTGTGTGAAACCAAAAGTCAGTGTTGACTTACTTGAACCTGGCACCATACTTAAGTAACGTAACATTCGTCACCCTCATTTTAACTCAAACCATGATCTCTTACTAAAATTGGCTGGCACACCTATTGCCGGTGCTGCTGGGGGGGGGGAAAGGAAAAGATAAGGATGGAAACCAAACTTATAAACTGAAAATTCCATGTGGATACAACATACAGATTTGAGTTACTTTACCCACTACTTTAACTTGACAGACATGATTGTTATCTCTCCATGGTGAACGTCTGGTTAAGTGAGGTAACTTACAGGTGTCACACACATCACTGAAGGTGAAACTGGCTCGGTGAACAAAGAAGTCATGGCTGGAGGATCCGCTGTGAGCGTTTTAGCATTAGCATGTGAGCCAGACCCAGCGTGCACCTGTTGGTGACGCAACATTGTGGGTGTGTTTGGTGTGGGCCACCACCTAACTTGTTCTGTTCACAGACAGGTAGGCCCTTGCTCCCCTGATGCTAGACACACCAGCAGCTTCTTCTCAGTCAGTTTATTATTCAATTTATTATGTTTTATTCTAACACAGTTTATCAGGACTTTATCATGTGACTTTTGTATTTCCTCTTTAACAGTACAGACTTGAAATGTAGCGAGTTACAAAATACTATGACTACTTTCCAATCAAATCCTGGAGCAGCCCTTTAATGTGCGCAGAGTTAGAATATGATCAATTCAGCACTGATTTTGTAAAAAACAAATAAACAAACAAACAAAAAAAAAAACATAGCATAAACATTCCATTAGAAATCTGACAATGTAACCCTAAAAAAAGCAAAAACAAACAAGGGTGTGGGCTTAAAATGAACTGATTAACTTCTGCAGATACTTCCACTGACGAAAAAGAGCTGGTTAGCTTTTGGTAGGCAAAATCAAATTATAGTTTTTAGTATCACATTGTTACAAAGTGTTCTTGTGTTGTCTTAGACAGACTTCCTCTACACTACCTCTGTGTTCCCTCACTCTCTTCCACATCTCTTGTGCTCTTGAGTTCTTTTCCACTCTACCTGTTTTCTATAAATTTCATTATCAGTTTTGAATTGGACAGATTTGGGTTTCTGTATATATGAATGTTTCTGTGTGTGTGTGTGTGCGTGTGTGTGTGTGTGTGTGTGTGTGTGTGTGTGTGTGTGTGTGTGTGTCTACGTCCCATGCTGAGCTGGTGGTCTTGTTGTGAATCACTCCATGCAACATTAAGACTGGAAAACAGACTTTTGCATTATGCATCACAGGCTCGTTCCTCTCCCTCCTCTCTCCTCCTCATTGCCTCCCTCTGTTTGTCTGCTGCGATCCACATTTCTACTCTTCTCTCTCCAATTTATCCTCTTCCTCTTTCTCCATCTTTCTTTCTTTCTCCTCATTTTCTTGTCTGTTTCGTTCTCCTCTCTCCTCTCTGATCCCCTTTGCCTTTAATTCTCAATGTTTGCTGTTGTTGGAACCATGCAACTAATTTTAGCACCAAATAACAACTGGGTGGATGAACTCTGCATTTTCAAGATGCCACACACACACACACACACACACACACACACACACGCACGCACACACACACACACACACACACACACACTGTTGGAGCAATAAAGACATTTCTTGACTCTGATCTCAGCTCTGTGCAGAATAAAACATCAGACTGAATAACACAGCTCTTTCCACATGACTGATTCCCCACATTAATTTGTAATCAATGATGTAATAAATTTTTCCTCATTGTTGTAATAAGATTGCTGGAATCCCATTTCATGTGATCTATTATAATATGCAAATGTACATGCAGCCTTTCATGCGTGTATTTTTCTTTCTTCTTCTCTTATTTATTCTTCTTTTCTTGCCCTGTGTCAAAGTTCATAGTATGTGTCTTTATTTATTATGTGCAGTCGTGGGTAGAGGGCTGAGAATCTATACATAAAACAACAACTCCAGTCAGTCAAAATTAGCCTTTGAGTAACCTACTCGAGCAAAAGATTACTCAAACACTTGACATTTAAATATTTCTGGTGTTAGTATCGGGCATTAGCATCTGCAGTAGAGGTGCTCCTTGCACGTTCTCCACCTTTGACACTCTATACCCATGTTTAGAGAAGACGAATCAGAATGAAGGTATCAGAAGGAAATGAAAAAAGATAATAACGCCTTCCTGTCCACCCCTAATTGTGTCGAATGTGAGCGTGTAATAGCTGAGATTAAGGGCAATAGACTTGAACTCTCCTGGTGCCTCAGCATCTCAACTGATGTGTTCACAATGTGTTTGAGGTGAGTCCATGCTGCAGCGGTCTGGGTTTGATTCCAGCGTGCATGTCATCCTCTCTCTCTACCCTCCTTTCCTGTCTCTCTTCAGCTGTCGCTATCCAATAAAGACAAAAACACTTGAAAAGAAATAAACTTTCCAGACTTTTTTTGCAAGGAGAATTACCCCATAATTGCTGTGACACAAGAAAGCTGTGGAGGAAATGGAATTGGGCAATTTAGCCCTCAGGAAGAATGGAGACTGTCAAAAAAATCTATTTACACGATACACTGAGTTGTAAAGGAACAACAGTATAATGAATGGACACAGCTCCATGCTAATTATCACAGAGTCTGGGTTCAACCTGGAGCACACTTTTCTACATGCAGCACTGTGACTGATGCACCAGGGATTCGGTGCGTGCCTATCACTTTTTAATCATGGCTCAATTGATAGGCGCATGGCAGGTGTGGTGAGACGGACAGCGGACAGAGATCTGATGGGTGTGCAGACAAATGCAACCGGGGGACAGAAAGGAGGACGTCTGCCAAACACATCCTGTATGAGTGGCCAGTAGTCATGATGTCACCCTGCAGGGACAGCAGACAACATGGCACTGCAGAGGTCACTGGAGCTTCACAAGCCACTGCACTGCTGCAGCCAACACTCAGGAGTGAGAAAGAGGGGGAAGGAAGCGCTCCTTCAGCTAAAGGTGAAGTTATCTCATATTTTTATTTTATTTTTTTGAATATATTTAGGATACTTGAAGTCAAACACACATACTTACTGCTATTCTGCTGATCAACCAGCTGTTGATCAAGCCAGTCAGCTTGTTGCGTTTTATTCCATTTCTCATGTTCTGTAGGTACTCTGTTTTTATAATACTACAGCTGAACTCCTTCTCCTGCAGCGGGCAGTGTCCTCCTCCAACGTCCTGTCCTCCACACGACACACATCCACAATCTGACTTCCTGCACATGCAGCACAAGAAGGAGGAGGAGGAAGAGAGATTACATTATCTATTTCAGTTGTTGCATTGTTCCTTTGGAGTTCTTTGTACTGCTCTTTTGATTGAAAGGAAAAGCATACTGTTGACGAATAAGAAACCAAAAACACATCCTAGTAGTGCTGCCACTTTCATCTCCAAGGAAACGCAATATTTGCTATTCACATAATCTGTTTGAAAATCACATATATATATTTTTTAAGCACTTGAAGCTTAAATCATCATCAAAGACATTTAAGGTGTACTGATTGATTCACCATATCAAACCATGCAAGACATTCCATCTCAAAAGTTGCTCGTAGATGCTGGCAGCCTTTTAGTGGCACAGTGAATTCAATTATTTTTGCTCCAGTTAACTTGTTTAGATGACATGGCAGCATGTTTCTCATCAGCCAACAGGTAAGTTCAGCATCTCATTCTCTTTGCATCATATGTGTTCCTCCAACACATCTCCAATACACACACACAGCTCTGTGTGTCCACCTCTCTCATGCAGAAGAGATGAATGTCTGAATCCCCTGAATTTATGATTATGGAGCTGGACGGATCTTTGATCTGTTAGTCTAAAAGGCTGCTGTCTGCCCTCAACTCTTACTCACTGTCTGCCTTATGTCCCAAAAGCTCTTTGTGTGTGAATGTGTACACATGCACACTACTTTGAACTGTTCCAGACATCACAAATATAAATATGTTCAAGTTGCCATGCCATTTTTCTACAAGCTTGGGTCCTCTACCAGAGGCGTGGGAGTTCGAGAGCTCTGTGCAGTATCTTACCTGGTCCTAGGACTGTGTTCTTCTGGACAGAGACCTCAGATGTTGTTCCTGGAAACTGGCCCCAGTGCTCCGATGACCACTGGTACCACTGTTGCCTTTACTCCCTACATCTTCTCTAGCTCCTTGGTATTTTTGGAGCTTCTCGTGTTACTGACTCTGATCCAAGGTTGTATCAGATCTAAAGCAAATGTGTGTAATATATGGAGAAAGTACATGTCCAAAAACAACCTGACAGAAAAATAGAGACACTCTGAATAAATAAGATACATAAATCATACAGACATACAATGGACTCTCGACTAAATGCTTCCATTGGCACTAATGCTTTTAGACATTTAAAAATTCTCATCTGATAATCAGCAATGATAAAAAGCTTGAAATATTGAACATTTGTAGATTAACAACTGTGTATTCTAAAAGCTGTCAGATAGAAATTCTATAAAAAAAATAGGACAATATAAACCAAATAACACCCTCAGTGACATCAGCTGCCTCTGGATTTCCACAAAATCAGTATTCAGCTTCAACAGAAAGCCTCACGGGGATGTATGGCTCCACTTTTTTTTCTCATTAATGCTTTTCCTTTAATGGTCTAATTTTAAAGAAAGAGGAGAGAAAAAATAATTTTCTTTTCAAGCTGAAAAGATAGCCAGAGATCTTTTAAGTATAAGTGGGACAACATGTCCAAACATAGATTTTTCAGTAAATATGCTGCCCATTCCTCATTACAGCTGAGGAAGCCTTTAGGAAACTTATTGGCTTAGCAGTGTATAAATAAGATAAGCTTAATTTTTAGGCCTAATTAATCATGTCCCATATTTACAACCTCAGCCAAAGACTCAAAGCCTATTCCACATCAGTTTGTTCATATAAAGGTCATGAAACAACCTTGACGAAATTGTCTGCTGTCACAGTTAATGAAAATGAGATCAAAAACTGCACATCATAATGTTGTCTATGTTCATTTTTCCCTTTTCCTTTACCTTATGTTGAAGTCCCAGAGAGCGTCTGGATTGTAATGACCTCATTTGCATCACAGGGGCTGTTAAATTGGGTACAAAATTGGAGACATCTGCCTGTGCCAGTGTTTTACTACATGGCTTCCAGCCCTGAGAGGAAGTATGTGTCTCTCTGTCCCAGATCTACTGAGAGGAACAGACCCTCTGTCTACATGCTGGCATCTGGCATTAACAAGTATCCAGGGTGTTAGGACTGTGTTCAGACAGCGCACAGAGACATCAAATACAGACAGAAAGGCACCCAAGATGCCCTGAAGATACTATCTAAATTATCTCTGGTTGTAGTCACAGACTCACATGCCCGGATCAAAAACAAAATGTACCATACGACATATGCAAATAGAGTCTGTGTTTTAAATGCCAGTCAAAGTATGGAGGGAAATTCAAAGTACAAATTCAAGACACTTAAATATATGCATTCTGTACAACTTTCTAGTTGTTTCCCTCCATTCCAGAGGAAGATGTAGTACTTTTTACTCCACTGCATTTATTTTACAGTTAGTTACAAGTTGCAAATGAAGATTTTACACACAAAAGGAGCCTCTGAAGTAAGTGGAATTCTCATATATTAAACTAGCAAACAGTAAAGTAGTTAAAAAACATTCATACTTACTGCTCAGATGTTCTTGCATCAACAATAATTATCCAATATTATTAAATTTTACAATGATTTTAATGCATGTATTTCAGTATTTATTTTTTTCTGGTAAAGTTTATTGACTGTTTATTTCATTATTTGGTGGTTTGATGGTTTCCTACAGTATTTTGTTCAGTGTCCTTCAGTTATTTGTCTGTATTGATCGGTTGTGGCAGAGAGGTTTGTACCAGTTTCAGACAGCCGCCAGCGTGAACAAAATACTGACAAAAAAGTTCAAATGGAGTTTTCAAGAAAAAGCAGGGACCCCACACTGAACTGTTTTGCTGACATTTGTACAATAAGATTGTCAAATACGTTGTCTCCCTGTTGTTTTTAAAGAATATATTGACATTGTCACATTGCTAGCTGTTATTAACTAAGTACCCGTATTAAAACAGTGTAATATTTGCACACATCCAATCAAACACGTGTCTCTGTGAGGATATTCATGACTAGAGCAGAAGAAGTGAGAATCTTATTACCATTTTAAAAAGATACACTGTGTCATAGAAGGATGTGCAATGTGAAGTCTGTTTAGTTTAAGGAAAGCAATTTCATTGTGCCTTATGAAAAAGATGAGAAAGGCTGTGTGAACTCATTTCAGTGTTTGAGCTTTGCCGTCATGTATCATGAAACTTTAAGGGGAATTTAAGGGCAACCTGCATCGACGATTCCCTCCTTTGTGTGTGTGTGTGTGTGTGTGTGTGCGTGTGTGTGTACGTGAGATTGTGAGTGACCGTTTTTTAAATTTCTTTTTCCAATCTCATTTGGCTGGGACACAGGGACATTACATCGTGGAGATTTGAAAGCACCCACACAGAGAATACACACTTCATCTATAATTGCAGTAAATACCTCCATAGCATCAAATAAAAAAATGGAGACAACATGTACCAACATCTTTGTTTATTTTATTTTTTTAACATATTTTACTTTTATTTCCATGTTTATTTACTGTCTATCTGCATTTTTGTAATAGACCAGGTTAACCTGCTCACCGACTTGTTAACCTGTTAACGGGGCTGTCCTCTCCATCTGAGTCGGCTGATCTTCTTTTGGGAGAAAGACCAGCAAGAAAAAAAAATGACGATGATGATGTTGGTGATGATGATGATAGAGAGAGAGGGGGAGAGAGAGAGAGAAGAGGATGAAAATAACAGTTAAGTTGGAGAGCATCGGCATGTGTGCAGTACTGATTGCATGTTTGTGAAGTGCAGTCATCTGAGCCCCCCCGATCTCTCTCTCTTTCCACCTTCCTGTTGTTTCTAAAAATAACCATCCCCAAATTGTATTATCTATGGAAACAATTCTGCCTCTCCTCCATCGATTTAACACCTAGGAATGTTTGACAGCTGGGCTTGAGGTCATTTTTCACTCTGCATTTGGTATGCTGTGTTTGTGTATATGTGTGCATGTACAGTACGTGTGCGTGTGTGTGTTTGGCACTGTCAGGTGCCAAATTGTAACCTGGTATAGGGGTGAAATATCACTGTGCAACACACATGCTCATTTGTGTATGCCAGACTGTGCTCTCTCTCTCTCTCTCTCTCTCTCTCTCTCTCTCTCTCTCTCTCACACACACACACACACACACACACACACATAAATGAAGTTGTCATGGAGGTGGGGTTTATCTCCAACTACAAGTTCTTTTCTCTGATATTAGGAATAAACAAGCACTTGGAGCACTCTCTCAAATTTGTTCCTGTTTGTATGGATGCACCTGTTTTAGAGGTATTCCCAAGTTCCCACCCACTGCTAGATCCAACATTGAAAGAAATCACAGTGGAGGCCTAATGAGGGCAGAAAAACATCCCAAATAGCTGAAAAAAGATAATCTGCCACAGCCACAGGCTTAACATCATAAATCTCTGAGAAGTAAAGAGTGTGTGGGAGGTAGAAAGTCAGACGGTTTTATTTCTGTGCCTGCGATCTTTCAGGCTTTAGACCTTTTCTGAGATATTTAAGATGCTATTACTTCATAGTTGAGAAAAAAAAAAAAATAATAACTGTCTCTAATGGGAGTTGTGGTCTGAGGCAAGGTGTATAGCACAATAGACTGACAATAGATTTACAGAAACATTAAAAAAAATCCTTTTAATTGAACTCTGGAGCTTTTAGTTTCTTTGTTTTACTCCACTCTTCACTCTGACTCAGCTCAAAGAAATTTGTCGGCGTGCTAATGCCTCGACCTTTTGTCTGTTTTTTTGGTTGCTTGTAATTTATGCTTATTTTACCATTGCACTTATTCTAAGTTACTTAAATTAAGATTATTGACTTAAGGCATAAACTGTAATATAGCATGTGAGCATGGAATGATAAATGAAAGAAAATGTGCTGTCCCGATGTAATGCATCACCACCAACTCATGCAGCACCTCATTATGTTTAGCAGTGACGCTGGTTGGTCCACCACTTTGCTCCATAGTGGAATATCTGAACAACTGTTCGATAAATTGCTGAGATATTTGGAGGAGATATTCAAGGTCTGCAGAGGATAAACCCTAATGACTGTGGTGATACCCTGACTTTTCATCCAGCACCATCATCAGGCCAAAACTTCAATTCCTCAAATCAATTGGTTTATGACTGAATACCTGTTTGTGTAGTTTGCAAATGTTAGCATCCTAAAATGCTAAACTAAGATGGTGACCATGTTACACATTCCATACATAGCATTAGCATGTTGACATTATCAGATTGTATTAGCAGCCTCACATTAGCATTTAGCTGAATACAACACTGTGTCTAATGACGGTTTGAAGCTGCATTGACTAACATTTTTTTTTTTTTTTATATATTAACAGAGGAAGAAATTACACCTGTACATTTTCATACAAAAGGCTTTATTCAAATAAAGGCCTAGACTCTGGTGTGGCCAGTACAAATTAATGAAGGCTGGTTGCTAATAAAGGCCAGGTAAACAGAACATTGAGGGTCCATTTCCACAGGTGAAACAACAGAGTAATGTTAGTCTTGAGTTTGCTCATTCGCTAATTTATTGCAGTCTTTTCCTTATTGCTGTACTCCTGATTGATGCTAAGCTACTATCAACAAAGGTCAACACTTCCTGATTTCACAATAAAAGCGTGTTCGATCAGTCCATTGTTTAACCATTGCAACCACATAGAGTTCTTAGCATGGATGTCGACCAGTAGTCTTGACTACATTTCCATCTGGTAATTCATTAAATTATTCATTAAATTATAAAATTAAATCATTAAATTATTCATTCACTCCATATCTTTGTGTTTGCTCACGTATGCATGTGTGCAGTTACCAGCCCTTTGGATGGAGATGGCTTGCTCTGCACGAAGCTTGAAGAAAAGGTTTTCAACAAAACGAAGAAAGGCAAGATTACCTTATGTTTTAAAGCACAGAGTACAGTCTGTCTTATATACAGTAAATTTAACTACACACACACACACACACACACACACACACACATTCACACACACAGTATGTGCCACAGTGTAAATGTAAATTCACACTACAAAGAAAGCCACAGAGAGAATGCAGTCATTTGCATGTTTTATTGGAGTCTTGCAGCAACCACTTAAATCCAATTATCTCTGTTTCTCCATAGATGTAAAAATATTTCAGAACTAATATTTCCAGTAAAAATACCTTCCAGAGTGCTAGCACAAACACAGCAACAATAAAAATAACTGCTTCTTCTGCCTGCTGGAGTATGATTTATCATTGTGCAGAGCACCAGGCAAAAGCGTGGTATTTATGATTAATTGTGTTTGCGTCCAGTTGTAGGTGAAGTCCATCTGCAAGTGGAGATTCTGCCCTGAGCGACAGGCGGCCACCAGCTGGCAGAGAGTCACGTACAACCCTGGACAGCACCCAGCGCCGGGGAGGGAAGGCCGGGTGGGTGGGCGGACAGATGCAAGGCAGGCCAGAGACTTCTGTGTTCATAGCAGCATGAATCAAGGTGCAGCCACAGAACATCACTGTCACATTCATCTGCTTCTGTTCACTGAGAGGCTTTTTCCAGATCACATTTAACCCACAGGTACAGCATGTCTGGCCCTGGCTACACACTGCCCCAGGACTTCTGATATGTATTCGTCTTTTATTTTTTCATGTTGTCAGGCTCATGCTATTGAGGATAGGACTATGGCTGCACATACTGGCTATATTATACCTTTAATGCTCATGAAATCCTTGATACTGCTTCTTCCTGTGGACACTGCATAGGGGTGTTCACACTTATTGAACCCGCACTCTTTCATAAGTGGGTCAAAAGTTGCTTTTTATTACTAATAAGTATGATCTTATAAGTGCCTTCTATCAAAAAGTTCTTTTCAAAATGTGTAAAGTTTGTCATTGTTAACACACTTTAAAAAGGAAAGAGTAGTAAACTTTTGCATTTCAGACAATGTACCTGTTCCTGGCTATGATCATTTTACACTGTTGTTTACTTGACAGTCACTTTCACTCGGGCAGATCTGACATTCTTCTCATCTGACCCTGTTTGCTCGTCTCCTGAGGCATCCCACACCTCTCTGTTGCTTCAGTGATCTGGGTTGATAGATGAGGGCAGCCTTCCAGTCAATTGCTCTTGTGTGTTCTGACATCTTCCTGAGTAAGCTCAGGAGATGCTGTGAAAGTTTAGCAATTATCTGGGTCATCTTCATCTGAGGTGTCAGATTTGTACTTCAACCACATCATTAATTCCTCATCTGGCATCTCTGAGATCATTTCAGCTATAGATCTTGTAGCTAACATAAAGTAAAACATAATCAAAAGGGTGGTGATTATTAAATTATGAACAGCTTGCCATCTATCAGTCAATAATGGCCTATTAAAGGGGTATACCTATAATCACATTTAGCTCACAGATATATATTTGAGTCATTCCCTCTAACATGCTACTTATCTTAGTGGCTATTAAGCTGAACTACAAAACTATTCAATTATGTTTTCTGTTTAGATAACACTTTATGGAAATGTAAAAACTACCATCAGAACATAACAGGAAAATACTCTCAGCATTATGAAACCAGTGGAAAATACAGGAGACATTAGTCTATGTAATAAATAAAAAAGGCCTCTTTATTCACGCACATCAACAGTATTGCAGACACGGTGTGAGCCTACGTCTTCCTCATGAATGCTTTCTGTGCATTGATTAAATAAACAGCACAAAGAAAAGTGTCAGATCAAATCATTTCAAGGGTAGACTCAATATAAGCATCCAGCACTTGTTTGTCAAAAGCGGAAACGTACTGAAAAGCTGTGAGTGCCTCAAACTGTTTGATAATATGAAGTTACATATAATCTTTATGCAGGTCAAACAGGAGCATTGTCACACAAATAATTAGTTGGCTGCTTTTAAAAAACTGAGGGCTGTAGTGTAAGATAGAGCATAGTTTTCCAGGCATGCAGTGGTCAGGAAAGATGCATGAACATTATGTCTGGAAAGCAATGATGTCTGAAAAGCCAAGCATCATCCATTTACAGTCACTGCTAAAGGGCCCTCTGCCATCAGCTACACTTGTCGCCATTTTTCCTGTCACTGTTTGTCAAGGAAGCTAGCTGGCTGTGTAGGAAGATGATGTCTCCATTCACAATCAAGCCTTTAAAGCTTTCTATAACCCCAAGATTCCACCGGGCATGTCTCCATGTTGCCTTCCAGAAGCAGACTGTTTTGCCTGCCTTATTTTGTTAACTTGCTCAGATATTGAATGATGTGGTCATTTTCTGTTGATATTTGTGCTTCTACAGTGGGTAAATAGGCTGTGTAGCCAAATGCTGTCCTTTTTCTGTCTGTTTCAATTGTGTTAATTGTTGATGTATGATCTGGACTCTGCACAGGGTGTTTTATTTTGAAAACTTCCAGGATTCACAACATCATTCCGATGTCTGACTTCCTCGATCTTGCTCAATCTGCTCTGTACAGGTTGACGCATTTTCTCAAGGGAAAAAGTCAACATTCTCACTAGTGGGTAACTCATGTACATGACTTAGACTTGACTTGTATTAGTTCTTCCTAACATTTGTAAGATCATGTGTGCTTCTAGCTAAAGTCTTGGAGAATATGGCACAGAGCGCATGGAGTACGTGACTAGATATATTGCCGACGTGGTGCTGCATTTGCAAGAACTGCAATGATGCGTCATTAGTTTTGAACCAAATGGCAGATGGATGATTTGTGAACAAAGAACACTCGAGGTGTAGCTGATTAGCTGGGAAATGAAAAGGTACAGATGTAGTTTGTCTGAATGTGTGCTGGATTTATGCAGCAGCATGTAGCGAGTGCAGCAGCAGCTGCAATGGGAGACGTCAGAGCTGTCAATCAACTCAGCCTTATTGAATTCATTAAAGGGTAATGAAATAATTTGGATCAAGAGCCCTTCAGTGATTCATTTTGGCACGGAATCTCTATTCCCACTGGGATATCAGCTTTATGTGGACTCATCCACAGCTATTAACATGTTGCAGTCATCATAGTTGAAGTCAGTGGAAAGAGAAATCAAAAGAAGAAAAATCTTATTTTACATGAGCTTTAAATTTCTATCAGTAAGTATGACACATTCTTGATCATATGATAATTCTTTATATAGATTATGTCTAGAAAGGACTCATTATTAAACCTTTATTAAACCAGGTATGCCCCATTGACATCACAAAGTATATTTTTCAAGGGAACCCTGGAATTTAGAAACTATCTTACAACTGCAAACATGCATACTTGCATCGCTTTTGACTGGTGGTAACTGACATATTGTCCACATATTGAGTGATTACTGAAAGGGCCCACCATGCACAGGCCAAGTGGACCCAAGGGGGCCTAAGACAAACTGACTGTATTAAGTGACTGTTTCCAATATTTCTTGTCAGACTGTCCCTCCCCAAAAAACGCGAGCATCAGTCATTCTGGCAAATGTGTTGATGAGAAAATGTTCAAGTGACCAAGTCTTCTAGTGTTTATTATAACTATAACTATGATATTCCCTCAACTATACCAAACCTTAACTTGTATAATGTGGCCACATCAGGAAATGTTTGATTATTGCAGCAGTGATGTTTAACCTTGTGGGAAGGCACAGAGGATATCTGCTGTTACGATCAGAAAACGCTTATACAGCATGTGTGGTTACAAATGGTTTTTGCATCTGACCCATATCCCTTATACAGAGACCAATCCAATATTTATTCTTATTATTCTTTTTCCCTCCACATAATACATCTCAAAGTAGGCAGGCTCGCACTTATGACAATAATCAAATAGACAATGAAGACAATAATACCGGAACAAAGATTAAGAATAAAGAATACAACATGTTTTTTTTTAATGTAAATAAACATGACATCAACAGTGAAATCTGAGTTACATTCACAACATGTCCATACGAGGTATCTTTTTTTTTTTTTTTTTTTTCCCCAGGGGCCTTTTGTCCAATAATTAGTCCATGGGGCAGCAATGCAAAACAAATGAAGGTGCCAAAAAGTTGACAGTAGCATGATGCCCTTTTTTTCCCCCAAAATCACATTTTTATGAGGTCTGGTAGTGTATCATTTCTGTACAAAACAACAGCCAATGAAATATCACGACTGCCTCCTTTACTACATTGTACAAGATGTCCATTTTAACATAACTTCCAAGAAATTTCACCTCCCTTTGTAGTGCCAGATGACTGGGTACTTACCTCCTCCTCCTCATCATCATCCTTATTCTCGTCGTACAATGCACTGTTCACAATAGAATGGACCAGTGTTGTTGCCCAGTCAGACAGAGCTGCATGTTGGCATCATTGTTTACAACTAGGAAAGCAGAGCAGAGAGAGTTAAATTATAAGGTGAGTGTGAGAACCACATCATCTTCTCACTCTTTCCCGACACACAAATATATCTGAGCAATGACCTTCTTTGAAAATGGAATTTGTTTCAGTTCACCCCTCTCGTCAGGACTTTCGAGTTGCACTTCACATGCAGAATCACACACGCTCTCTCGCTCTCACTCACCCACTCACACACACCAAATCAGTTTCTCTGCAGCAGCTGGTGGGTTTGCATCTTATTTCCTGAGGTATTGATTTCTTGCCTGGCATCAGGCCCTGCTCTTCCCTCGTCATTATGCCCACTCTGCCCAGAACAGAGCGGAGGACAGCCAACACTGCCGCTGGACTGGAGATTGTTTCTGTTGCACATAAACAGGAGCAGATCGATACATTGTACACTAATGAAAATATTGTCGTACTACACAAAAGCATTTCTCTTTTGCCCTCTCTGTCTTTCTCTCCCTTTATATTGGAAACGATCAGTTTGTGGAACACAGAAGCAGGGATGTCTTGCATTTTAAATCCATCTCCTCTGCATGTGTAGAACACAGTTCAGCCAGCTTTTACTGTAAAAGCCTTTGTGATTTTGAGCTTTTGCTACCAAACACAGTCAAAAACCTGACGGTGTCAAAATGGAGGATTGAGTTCCCACAGTGTGACTGTGGCCATGACGTCACATTGATGATGTCTGCAAACCAACTGAAGTTAGGGGCATAGTTGCAGCAGCACTGCTGTGTCTAATGCCCAGTGACAGAGGGAGCAATGGAAGAGCTATTTGCTGTAAACATTCAACAAAGCAGCACTCAGTAGACTATAAGAGAAAAGCCTGTGCCATTTGGATCCTTCTCTTCACACTTATCATTAAGCTGAGGATTTGTTGTTGCAGACTTTGCTATAACACTGATATTTTCTGCTTGTCTCTTGTTAGTGAAATGACCCATTCACTATCTGCACATTCTCTTTGAAGTTTCCCCTTCCCTTTGAAGAAAACTGACACCCTGCAAATGATAGCTCATCTGCATAAACATGGGTTCATACACCTCACTTACATAATTTCCTTTGACTTCCACCTTGTTTACGGGCAGGTAATAACAGTTACATGAACAATTGTTTTCCCTCTGTGTGTTTTTGTTGTTTTGTGTGCTCAAGGTCATAACTGAACTCATCTTCATTTGTAAGGATGATTAAAGCTGTTATTTCATTATTTTGTTTTGATTTTTTTTTTTTTTTCAAAGTAAGGTTCTGTTATGAAATGAGATGGCTCACAAAATGCTAATGAGTAGACTGGAGCGAGTAGTGGCTTCACTTTATTTCATTTGAAGCCTAATAAAGATAAAGTATGCACTGATACAGGCTCTGAGTCATAGAGGCTATTAAATTTGCTGAAAATCAAGTCGACTACCATGCTAGCAGCTCTATGACATGGTAATGATCAATAAAGGAACAGATCAAACAAACTGACAGCACCCTCCCTCAGATGGACTTAAGCACAGCGGTGCATTGAGCTAAGTCAGTGTGCCAAAACAACCATAATGACAAAGTTAACATGTTGTTGCAGGAAATGCTTACCACACACCATTTTAATTTTGCATGTCAGCATGCTGAAACTTGCTAAGAGAGTCCAGATAGGTATTTGGCTGTAAACCAAAGCATGAGAGAATTTTTCTTTGAATTGGTGACACTTAAAGAAAAGTAATGGTATTATCAGTCCTCCAGTTCTCAAAGCATTGACGCCAAACCAAACATTCCCTCAGAACAACATTTAAAGAATGTCAGTAGGTTTCTGAGGACATGAATGTCTGCACAGTGGAAAACTGACTAACCAGTTGGCTGAAGTTGCCATCCTCACCACTAGCATAGCTAAAAAACATTGTTACATTCTCAGTTTTAATATTAGGCATATGACTGATGTCCTCCAACATAAAATTCAAATGAGTAAAATAGACTGAAGAGTTTCCTTGTTGTGGAATCATCAAAGCCACTTTACGCCGAATTTGGGCATTTTCAACTACTGCAACCCTCAGCGGTAGTGTCAAAATAGACACTTTGGCACACACCATTGCACTGTATGATGATACACAGTATGCCTTCCACAGATGAACCAAACCAAGGACACTGAAGCGAACCGGCGGAAGGATGCAGATTGCACCAATTTTCACCAGAATTGGCATATTTTTCCACAAATAAATATATACCATGAATTATAATTTGTAAGATGCTCCACACTATTTTCAAAGGTATATATTGAAACCAAATGTATTCAGAGAGTGGGGCTCACTGATCTGCTCAAACTACATGTAATGCAAAGGTGAAAGCCTGCATTTCTGTACTGTTTCTGTAGACAGATCCAACAGACTCACATATATCACCACACAAAAATGCTCTACTAACGAAATCACTTTGTCATTTTGCTGTGAAAACAAGCTGTAGAGTGGCAGAGATCTTAATTTTTGTACTCTCTCTTCACAGGCATTACGGCTTTCACTCTGTCTAGAGGTTGGATAGCAAATACTGGTGATTCTTTAATGTATTCTCCAGCCGGTGTTAAAGCTCAAGCCTTGGGCAATATGATTGAATGCAATAATAGCTCAAACCCCTGCATGCTGGATCACAGTGTGCTGGGGAAGGAAGGGAGGAAGGAAGGATTTGTAAGACAGCCATATTATACTACTGCTCAGTGACTCATTGGACTGATACACTGGGCAACATTTGGAGGTGTTTGAAAGGCAGCACGGGCAAATGATTTCTCCCAGCAGCCTGGCATTGCTTGCATGGAAATGAATTGTACTTTACAGTTTGCACTTCGCCTGTTTCTAACTCAAAGAGTATGATCACAGTTTGTTCTGTCAACATGCTTTTGATCAGTACTGGTATTCTAAGAGGCTTACCACATACAGACAGACCTTTCATGTGCTATATGAGAGGCACTCATATAGGGCCCCTGGTGTTATGGTATATACAGTATTCAATGTTGCAGGCTCAACATCCCTACAGAAGAAGACACCGCTACCATGTATTCAACGGACAGTGGAGCATGTGTGTCAGAATGAGATAGAGCAGGGATCAAACATCCAGCGGCTGACGTTTCAAGACAATGTTGGAAAAGAGATGGGAGAGTAAAAGAGTGCCAGAATGAGAGGTAGATGGGGGGAGAGAGAAGGAAACAGGGTCTTGCTTAAAGGGGAGATGATCATGAAGGCAGCTTGGGGAGGCCAAGCCCTGCAGGTCTTAATGGACCTTTGGTGGGGGCTTCAATCGCACACTGAGCCATCAAAGGCGCTCCTCTCACATGGTTGGTAACAGTGAGATCACTGTGTATGTCTCTGAGCGTGACCACAGAGCATGTGCACATCACAGAGCCACATCACAAATGTACAAGTCAGAGCACAAAGAAGGTTTGAACCTGTGGCCTTTTACCCCAACCACCACAAAGTGCCTCCCACCCACCATGTGTTACCACACAGACATCAAGAAAACCGCAAAAACAAAAGGGTAAAAGACAAGACTTGGGCTGGTTACCTGCAGAGCAACAACATCACTGTGTTCCCAACCCAGCAGGGGCTCCCACTATGGATTTTATTTTTAGATTTTGCAGATACTTTCCAACCACATATGATGTAGGCCCTGTCTTTGAAATGTGTTTTTGTGCTTATAAAGTACTAAAAAAGAACACAAGAAACCATGAATTTAAAGTGTATATGACAGAAGCAGTAATATTATGTCAATGTCAATTGAATGTCAATCACGGCTAGCAAGATAAAGTCAGTGGTCGGCAAGCTATGTTAGCCAGCTAGGGACACACTACTGACAGACACAGGAAACAAACAATTCAAACAAACAAACAAACAAACAAACAAACAAACACATTACTTTTCCACTGTCAAAACACTGTTTCTTTAAAGTCTCTTCTTTGCACAGGAAAAAAAAAATCTTTTGACTTGCCCCCATGCTGAGAATTGGATTTTGGATTTGCTTTCCAGTTTGTTCATTTTTAAACTGTCATTACTGAGCACTTCCCCACATAAAACACATTGAGGCCTCTCCTCTTCGAAGCCAACATTTATGAACTCTGTCTTGTATTTTCGTTTCGACATGCATGTGATGGAGAGTGAGGGAAGTGACACCCAAGGTGTTGCCTCAGCCAGAGAGCACAAAAGCATTTTTCAGGACCAGGTTCACAGGAAAGGGGTGGGGGGATTGTTAAATACATCTGAGCTGACATAAAATTGTAGATGTTCAAATTTGGCTTCATAAAAAAGCTCAAAAGCTCCACAAAACTGATTAAATGGTGAGCCAAGGTTAGACTGTCAACTGCTGTTTCAATACAACAACTGAAAACTGAACCTCTGAAATAGTTTGTTCTAATCAAAAACAAAACCATTCTGTTGGTTTCCCATCTATAATAATACATAAAATATGTCACTATTTTTGGCACGTTTCAATGAAGTGCTTTGAGAAATGCAAGGCTACATGTGTAACTGTGGTTCTCTGAATGGAGTCACCCTCATATTCAAATTGAGCCTACCCAGCAAGGCCACAAGCACTATGCTTGCATTAGTACGCATATATATGGTGTATGTATGATAGAGAGAGAGGGCTCTATTTTCAATTCCACCGCCAGCGCGGCACAGGCGCGTCGCAAAGTCAGGTCCGCCGCGCCGATTGGGCGTGGTGGTGCAGACTTTGGTATTTTCGTGCACTGCGCTGCCAGCGCAACTACTCCCCCTTCTCATCTCAGTCCCACCCGGCGGCGCAACTCGGAAAGAGGGAGGGGAGAAGGCATAGAGTGGGTTTGACACAGCCGAGTCCAATCTTCACCATCTCATCACCATCTCCAGCTCCTCGCCTCACCTTCAAAAACGCCGCTGGCGAGGCGCATGGCAAGTTTCGAGGATGACTGAGCTCATGCAGGAAACTGTCCGACGCCCAAACTTCTCCCAGGAGGTGATCCTTAGATGGTAAATCCTCCTCCTCCTCCTCCTCACCCTCCTCAAAGCAATGATGTACTCCATCTTTGTAGATAACGTTAAGCATTAAAATGATAACATTTGTATTTGGAATGAAATGACGTGGGTAATAGCGGACAATGATCATCACTTACGTTTTTTCCTTGTGTCTGTCTCTCTCTGTCTCTCGAGTGCTCTGAGATAGATGCAGTATATTTGCTCTGTAGGATGCCACGGCTGTTTCTGGTTGGCACAGCGACGTTAATTGATTAGTTTGCATCCCTGTTTCACCCGTGTACATTCGGTCAGGTTGAGTGACCATTACGCGTGCCGAACGCGCTTGCCCAGCGGAGTTGACCAGGTCTGGGGTGGCGAGCTTTCAGCGCACTTTTATGCCGCCGGCGTGGATCAAAATGGACCAAAAATCCAAATCCGCCAGCTGATTATGCCGACACCTCCGCCCATCCTGGTGAACCTCTGTGCGCCTCGGTTTACCAAAATACCAAGTGCGCTGCACACCTGCCTGCGCTGCACGAAAATACCACTGCGCGGGGTGCACACCCTGCGCCCCACCAGTGGCGGGGACAAAAATAGAGCCCATAGTGTCAATAATTTTGGGAACATATGCTGTGATATCTGCAAACAGTCACACTTCAGAGCACAATGTCTCCATGAGTTCTGTAACCACTGACACTCAAAACCAATGTAAAGGTACCCTATGGAGTTTTTGACCACTAGTATTGCTACGAAGCAATATTTTTAAGATTGGGTCGCCATGTTGTTCATATCTTGTTCATATTTATGATGATGTGACACACAGTCTTGCTGATGGTTTCACTGAGCAGTGGCAGACTTAATGACGTGTACAATGTACAATGTCACAGCCACTAATGAAATGTAAAGCATAGTGGTATACAGTGTCCAGCATCTTTAGACACTAGGCAGTTGCAGACAAAACAGGGCAAAAATCATCAACAGAACTTTTTTTTAACACTCCACAGGATACGTTTAAGAACTATCCAGAGGCCTGTTTCACCAAATATGCAACATGCAAGCTGTGTCTTGCAATGTGAAATCATATCATCTTGCATTCATTTTTAAATGATCAAGCTGAGGAGAAACAAACCAAAAAATAAATAAATAAATAAAAAATGAAAACAAATCAAAAAGAAAAAGGACGTTTGCAACCTATGCATGAGCATGCAAGACGACTAGACTATAGAGCTCAAATTTATCTGCAATGTTTGAGTGATAATGGTTTATGTAACTGGATACTGGCGTCATTCGCTGTCTGTGTGTAAAGCTGGGTATACACTGCATGACTTTAGCCCATTTTTGACCTGATTTATGAGCTGCACAGTTCATGCTGTGCATTGAAGGGGGAGCAAGGGCTGATGATAGCCCGATCAATCATGAGCTTTGGTTCTACACCGCAAAGGATTTAGTCATACAGAGCTGGAATTAAGTCACATTTCTAAAATGTACAGTGTATGTCCATCTTAAGCAGTGCCTCCAAAGTGTTTTTGTGGAACAAGCCCCATACAAAACTTTTGAGAACAGACTCTCTTGTAAAGGGGTCCCTTTTTAGTGTATCAAGGTTGATTCGATTTGATTTGATTTTGTGTGTTGGGTCAGAGGTCATCTGACATTTCTATGTTCTGTTGGAAGAGTCTAAACATTCCAGGAAGTTTCTTGAATTCAGTGCTTCCTTGATAAGTGTGACAGTGTGTTCTGTGAAACTTCAAAGGGAGTCCTCAAATAATGTACCTATAATTGTGATTAGCATACATAGTTCATTTGGAGCTTCTTGAATTAAAAATTGACTGTGGGCTATGCAAATCAAGGTGTCCTGAAACAATCCACAAAGCAAAGGAAACATCTGGTAGAAGTCAAGCAAAAACACAAAATCAGAGTTGTTGAAACTCTCTTTAAACTTTCTCTGCTGGTAGAGGTATTATCATCTGGTTAATTAATTATGACTGCGTTTTGAATTAAAGCAGTTAGTTACACTGTCTGTTGTTATGCTGGCAGGCATGGGGCTCAAAAGTTTTTGGGCAGGCTAAATTACAATCCCCAGAAACTTAACAGAAGCCCAAAAGCCAAAAAAACAGGATCAAAAGTAAAAAAAGATAATTGTTATTGGTTACATTTCATCAAACTCCAGGAAATAAACTAGAACAGATTTAATCTATTTGCATTTCATGTTATATTTCACACTGTGTGTGAACTGTTTAAGGAATTTCATGTCTGAATGAAGGTTTTGGACTGAGCTGAGTTGAATTGATTTCAATCGTAGATAAACCCAGTTCTTCATAGAGCTGAACTCCAAAAAGGTAATAGAAATACCTTCTGGGAGTTCTCAACTATAAAGAGCAGATAGCTTTTAACTTTCCATTTCATTTGCTGCTGTCAGACACAAAAATGGCCCCAGTAATGTAGAAAATCAGCTGAAGGCTCATGTCCTCAGGAGCAAGCCTTTCATTCTGAACTGGTTTATCACACTGACGGATTCATGGTATCTATCACTGAACAGCATCTGTGCCTCACGTCAAAAAGTATCTTTACTGTCATAAACTGAAGTTGAAACTGAAGTTATACTGTAGATATTCTTTCTGATGTTTTCTAGTGTTGTCAGGATTTTCTCTGTACATTTAATCTGTATGTATCACTTTCAAATTGATAAAGCTTACTGTTTGTGCAGGCGAATGAATTCATGTCCCTATCTAGATTTGTATTTCGATCCACTTCATCAGCGAGGAAAAATGGTTTGTTTTGGTGCTTTACTGTTAAATCTGAACTAAAAAAAAAACAAAAAAAAACGGTCCCTTGGCAACAACTGTATTCATACACAGCAATGGCATGACAACTGAAAAGTTGGTCTGTTGCTTGTATAGTTATGGTTTGGTTAAGTCTATGCAGCTAAATCTACTTGGTTAAGATTAATTAAAGAAGAGCCCCAGCAGAAAGAGACCTGATGTTTGTTTGTTTTTTGTTTTGTTTTTTTTTTTTTATGTGAAGGTCATTGGCTAAAATAGAACTAGATCTGTTTAGTCAAAAACTTGTGAGATAAAAGACATGTATTGTTGATGATGTATTATTTTACCATATTTTGTTTGCTTTATTCACTATCTTATGAACTTTGCTTCTTTTAATCCTCAATCCTCAGTGTCCTGCCATGTCTCGTTACTCTTCCTACTACTTCTGGTGAGAGTGTGTGTGTGTGTGTGTGTGTGTGTGTGTGTGCGTGTGCGCGTGTGTGTGTGTGTGTGTGTGTGTGTGTGTGTGCTTGTAGTTCGGGGTATGTGTTAGTACATACAAAGGGTTGGGTTTTTAATATTGTTCTGTTTTTATTTAGATTGTTTTTAACCCTTGTAAAGCACTTTGTGTTGCATTTCATTGTGTATGAAAGGTGCTATATAAATAAAGTTTGATTGATTGATTGATTGATTGATTGAAAACACAGCTGCCTGTATAGACAGGCAGTAAGAGGTTTTGCAACACTATAACATCAGTTAGTTCCATCTTTGCTTCTCAGAAAGAGTAGTCATTGTAACACAACCACAAGGGAAACCTTGTTGGAAAAATCAAAAGAGGTCACTGTAAGTGTCTGAAGTGTTTTGGGGGGGGGGGGTGACGCCAGCATGTGTGATCTCTGTTCTCAGTCTTGGCATGTCAGCCATCAGATATAGCCCTAGTGCACAAAGACATGTTTTTTTTTTGTTTTTTTTGTTTTTTTTTGGAGTTTTTCCTTTTCTGTCATAAAAAACAAAAACAAACAAACAAAAAAACACCTGTCCACATAAGAACTATTAAAAACACACACAAAAAAAACATTCATATGAAAATGTGCATGTGCCACTGTGTGGGCAGCCTGTTGCAGCTGCTCCGACTCATTTCTCCTTCTTTTGCAGCACTTTTCTTTCATTACTACTTATTTAAATGTTTACTAGTTATTTATGGAACTGTGCCACTCCAAATATTCTTGTTGTTGTTTTTCTCAGGCCATACGGTGAGGACATAGATAGTCTGACAGACTGTTGGACGGATTATGTCAATTTCTGCGTGGTCACCTCTTTTCCACTAAAAACTGTCTGCTGCTTCCCCCACAACAAGCCCTGGGTAACCAAGGACATGGAAGTCGCCATTTAGATTGGGGGACAGAGACGCGGGCAGGAGGATCCAGAAACAGCTGTCAGTCAAGATCAGAGTGGGTAAAGAGGCCTATAGGAGGAAACTGGAGTAGAGATGGCACAGAATGACAACAGAGAGGTCTGGAGAGGCGTGAAGATCATCACTGGATACAAGCCCACAGTTCCCAGTCCTGCCTGTGTCCTGTACCAAAGCAGGTCCACCGCAGTGCTGCGAGCAACTAAAGGCCGGGGGGCTGACCTCAAACATTATGAAGGCTTTTGAAAGAGGTCCTGGATTCCCTTCAGCCACTGGTCAAGTCCTCATTGGACTAGACACATTGATGAGCAATACTGGATAGTCCCCTGTGGAGACTTCAGGTATGACACAGAGACCTGACACCTACAGACAACATCCACCATTGCTGAAGGCCAGTCAGTCTTTAATAGGTAGACTCCTTGCCATTGAGTGCAATCCTGTCCTGAATATAGTAAGAGTAAACTTAATTTAAGTTTACATATTTGTTGCACAACAGCAGTTATGACACTTCCAGGTCATGGAGGCATATTGAGATTTAAGTCCACTGGAACTGCATCAGCATTCCTTAAAAAGGGAATGAAATTCTTGGTGGAAGCAGACAGATTAACAAAGTATGTGTGAGTGAAGCGTCAGGCCTGATGCACCAAATAACTGTTTGACTAATTTAATCAACTGAAGCTGTTCTTTGGCTTGACAGCAAACATTTAGGCCATTTTTTTCAGGGGACTTGATTTGTTCCTACTGATGGTGTGAAGTGGGATATTGGCTCTCACTCTCACTGACATTTCCAAGTCCCTAAGAACTCATACTTGGGCACACCCAGTCATTTTGATATTCACCTTTGATGCTAACACAGTAATTAACCAATAAATGACTAGGATTTAATGAGGGAAGGTGGTGTTTCATTAACAGTAACGCCAACACAGCTTTATGTGTTTTTTGAATCCTTCGTCCTGTTATTATTATTATTATTATTTTGTTTGTTTGTTTGTGAGGTACTTTGAGATGATAAACAGCCTCCAGGATACTCTGCATAGAAAACAGCTGATTTATAGTCATTCAGCTGCTGACTTGTTAAGGCATTGTGTATGTTTGTGCTGACTGTGGGTAATTTGTTGGAAACCTGTGGCTTTAACATACATTAAGAAAATCATTACTCAGGTGGGGATCAGCATTGTAAAGCAGCTAAAACTCAATTGGCTGACACACACAAACCCTAGCATATTAACACACACACACACACACACACACACACACACACACACACACACACACACACACACACACACACCACATACACAGGTTTGTGGAGCTATCCTTGTTAGGACATTGCATTGACTTCCATTCACTGTGGACAGCCTAACCCTTACATTTACCATAACCAATTCATGCCTAACCCTAACCTATTCTCAATGAACACCCTAACCCTAACCAGAACCTCAGAGATGATGCTTTGCCTCTTTAGGATCACACTTTGGTCCTCATGAGGACTACTAGTCCAAATAAGGTTGGTGTTTGTACCAGAAAAGGTCCCCAATAGGTAACAAAAAGGCGCAGACATACTCATACACACACACAATATCTGAAGATGCAGATAACAAACAGCTCTCACACACTTGCACACAAATACCATCTTTCTGAATCAGCAGCATTCATTTCTGCTTAACTGCTGAGAAAAGTTGAGCATTACATATTGAAAAGCCAGAGGCACTATTTTATATGATGACTGGATACTCTCACAGCTAAAAACACCACCTTTAACATAATACCTACCTTATTACTGTTTCCCACGAGCAGATAATGCTTCATGACCATGGGAGCAAGCAAATATTGATAACAGATTCAAGAAGTCCTGTGTATTAAATTACACAGTAGATAGGAAGAAATGAGATATTTAACCTGCACGTGAAAAAACCTGACTTTTGGCGGAGATATGAGGTTCCTTTGCTCACAATTTGATGCTTCTTTCCGCTGAATTTTGAAACCCCGACAGCAGAGCCCGAGGGTGATGCACATTAAAATGACATTCAACCCCTCTCCCTTATTAAACACAGTTGTCTTGTTAAACAGAGATCTTTGAGGGGAAACCCCACAGGGCACACACAGAGCTGTGCATAAATGGGTAATCCATTACAAGTAATGGCTATACTCCACCCTGATTACACAAACCCACCAGCTTAAGGCAGTTTGAAATATGATTCCTGCAGCTTCATTTGAGCAATAGGAAAGCAAAAGGTTCGATTACTCGATGTATGCAGGTATGTTTGCTGAATATGCATGATTGTTTCGCAGAAGAGTCCTGAAACTGCACATGCAGGGTTTCACCAGGGAATCGGCCAGCACAAAGTTTCTTATTGTTGGCTGCTGAACAGCTCTGCTACAGAGCAGATGGGACTGAATGCACCTATTGTTTATGGGTGTCTCAGTAATAGATGAAGAATGACAGTTTAACATCAAGGCAAACAACTACAAAATGTTCACAGCAGAATGATGTGCAGTAAAATCATGCATTAGAACAGCATTGAAAACTAATTGAGGCCCCTATGATGCAGACAGAAGCTACCATCGCAGATGCATTAAAGGGCACACACGCAGAGACAGGTGCTTTCAATTGGTTTTGCTAATTAGACCTCTATTATGGTGGAAGTTAGGTGGAGCTATGCAGGGAATTAAATGATGCCAAAGTCAAAGTTTATGGATCACAAATGTGTCAATTAATTATATAGCACATGCTCTTTAGGTGGCACGGTGGCATGGTGGTAACACTATCGCCTCACAGCTAGAAGGTCCCGGGTTCGAATCCTGCTGTGGGCGCCGGGGGTGTGTCCTCCACCATGCCTTCAGTGCCTGCTGCTCGAGGAAAAAGGGGCCTTTCTGTGTGGAGTTTGCATGTTCTCTCCATGTTCACCTAAAAAAAACCCACTAAAAACATGCAAGAAGATCACCACCTGACCAATGGTGACGAAAGGAACTGGGTCCCCGGGCGCCGCTGTCGGCTGGCAGCCCACTGCTCCTGGTCTGCCGTGGAGGAACGACTGACCAGGATGGGTTAAAAGCAGAGGAAAGAATTTCATGAAGCATGTGCACGATGTGTTGTTGTGTGATTGTGTGATGAATAAAGTGGAGTTCTTCTTCTTCTTCTTTTGTTTTCATACAAGGTAGATAAGGTGTAGGTAGATAAATAGATCGTTTTCTGATAATTTGAATGAACATATTATACATGTATATATTTCTACATTTTCTCAGTTATATTGGCTTTAATTCATTTGTGCACCTCTGTTCATTTTAATGGATCCTTCGTGAGTCCTCTCCTGGCCAAAAGACATGCATTTTGCCACAAGTTGTCATCCACACCAAACCTCATGTCCTCATGTCCTCTTTTGCCCCCTGTCCTCACCTGGCACAAGTAATTTTGAGATATATTAATTTTTCAAAAAGGTTTTTAAACATGGGCAAAAGGGCCTCAAACTACAAGTTTAAATGAGTGAGAATATAATAACATTTGAAAGATGTGGTCATTGGATGCATATTGTGCCAAATAAGTAGACACAGTTTAGTCCACATTTACTGCCACAGTGCAGATTGTCAAAGTTTTGAAAAAGGTGCACTCAGTATTGAGAAATGTTTGCATCCAATTGTGAAAAAAAACCTGTAATGGCAATGATAAAGATGTAAACCAGGCCTATCTCAGGAGAGGGCTGCAAAAGTGCAGAGTTTGATTGCATCTTACAACTGGAGCTGAGCCGAGCTGTACTACCATGGTGCGAACATATACAGCACAAGAGAGAGCCTCACCTTCGTGTCGCCCGGATTTTAGCAAAGAAGAAAAGCCCATTCTGTAACAGGCTGGTTTATGACCACACCCAGGTGTGCGTAAGGTGATTGGGCAAGTGGGTATGGTTGAATCGTGAACAGTGTTGCTGAGTCCGCTATTACACCTCAGTTAACATCTTTACACTGCATTGTGCACCAGACGATTTTGTGCACAAAACTAAGCATGCAGCTTAAAACCACAATGGACAACGTAATGGCCACAATCAATTTTATTCGCTCCACATCAACATCACTTATTCTGCCAGCTGCTGTCAAAAATATCTGCAGAGCACCACGACCTGCTTTTGCACAATGACATCAGGTGGCTGTCCAAAGGCAGAGCCACACCTGAGACACACCTGAATCGTAAACTAGACGACAACTTTGTGGCATATGTCTGCTTTCTGAACAACATATTCAAACATCTGGATGACTTAAATGTGGGACTACAAGGCAGAGACAAGACGGTCATTGATCTTGTGGAACACATGCATACATTCCATGTCAAACTTGACCTTTTCAAGACTGATTTGAGAACAGGCAGAATACTGCATTTTCCGATGCTACACAAATGCATCTCATCCCTGGCACAAATAACGGATGTGATGACAGATTTCGGGCGGCACGGTGGCGCAGCAGGTAGTGCGCGTGCCTCACAGCAAGAAGGTTCCCGGTTCGATCCCGGGGTCAGGCGGGGGCCTTTCTGTGTGAAGTTTGCATGTTCTTCCCGTGCATGCGTGGGTTCTCTCCGGGCACTCCGGCTTCCTCCCACAGACAAAAAAACATGCTCATTAGGTTAATTGGTGACTCTAAATTGTCCCTAGGTGTGAATGTGAGAGTGAATGCTTGAGAGTGAATGCTTGTGTGTGTGTTGCCCTGCAGTCGGCTGGCGACCAGCTCAGGGTGTACCCCGCCTCTCGCTCGTTGACAGCTGGGATAGGCTCCAGCCCCCCCCAACCCCGAAAGGGATACAAGGGGTATAGAAGATGAATGAATGAATGAATGACAGATTTCATTGTGAGGTTGAAAAACAACTTTGGATGGACTTGCTCTGCCCACAGAGGTGATGGGCCTTGCCAGAGACCTCTCCACTAAAGGGGACTTATCCGCCAGAGCAAAGGAAGCGGTCCCTTCTAATGACAAGGGGAAATTAATACTCAAACTTATTGACATGCAGTCATCCATGGCTTCACACTAATGAGCCAGCAAAGTTCTGGATTGATTAGTTCCCAAACATTAATAAGGTAGCAATCTTTGTGCTTAGTATGTTTGGATCAACATGCACTTGTGAATCAAGCTTTTCACACATGAACTCAATAAAAAGCAGCTCTCATTGCTCCCTGACTGACAGTACTCTTCATTGGTGCCTTCAGATTGCATTTACACATTTTTTTATTTCAAAAGTGAAAAAAAGTGTTGCTACTGCCTCAAGTTCTGTTTAATTACAGCTCTTTTATTGTGTTTTTATTTTATTATTATTATTTTTTGGGCTTTTTAGCCCAAGACACGTAGCAAATGAGCCACAGGCGGGAGTCGAACCTGCAGCCACTGCAGAGGACCAACAGCCTTAATACATGGGGCGCACACCTTACAAGCTGAGCTATAGGGGAACCCAAGCTCTTTTATCGTGTTTTTATGCACTTTTTGATGTGCCTGTATCCAGTGTTACCAAATTGAAAGGGTAAACAATTAATAAACATTGCTTGTTTTTTCATTCCACAAATTTGTGTTGTTTGTTTGTCTTGCTTACTGGTCACTGAAAATGTCTGGCCCAGCTTAAGCTCTTGGTTTTAAAATCTGTCCCAAATGAATCTGCAATTGAATCGCCCTACTGTAAACTATTCCAGTCTAACAGGGGCAAGAAAACTATCACAGTGAGGGAGAGGTCCGTGCACAGTCTGTACATGCCCATGCAGTCTTTTTTTACAGCAAATAATAGTTGCAGCAAGGGCCTTGTTATTTTTCACAAGAATGTTGTTTAAAACAGTTCTGCTTATGAAATGTACTATACAAATAAACTCATCTGGTGTAGAACGAGATAAACATTGGGTCCATTTGGTTTGTTTGTTTCTGATTTCACTCCAGGAATTTCCAGTATCAGCATCTCGTAACAAGGCAGAGCAAATGCTGATCACATCAGTATTGACAAAATCAAATAACACCTTATTCAAGCAAATTGTTTAAATAGGTTGATTTGTACTGCAAACAAGTCACATTCCTCAACTCACTGCCAGATTTAATCTCCCCTCGTTTTAATTAAGTAAATGAAGATTTTAAGACGGAGTAAGAGACTAATTACCGCACTTGATTAAATGGCTTGAGTGGACATGTCCTTTGGATGTGACGGGTCTACACACTGACATTAACCCAATACAATCTGCTGCAATCCAATACAGGAAGCATTGCAAACTATGACCTTGAACATGAGCACTGAGATTACCATAGAGGAGACTGAAACTTTTCTCACATCAGCCAAACAAGAAACGAACATAAGGAGCACTATTGCAGGGCTTCTGAATAGGACTGCATTACACGTGTTCATGATGTTGTGGTCACTTTAAAGCTGCTGTCTCTTCCCCAGACGAGTCACGAGCAGAAGCAGGATGTCTGGCTTTACACCTGTCTGCTCTTCGGCCCTCTGACATTGTCATTTTGGCTAATCCCTTCTAGCCTGATTTGCTCTGCCCTGCTCCATTTTCTCTCCATCGTCTCCTCCTCTCCTCCTCCATGGCAGATTTATAATTTGACTGCAGCCTCAGCCAAACACTCTGCTTTTCTGCCTGTAATCTCAAGGAAAAGCTAATAAGGCTTTAGCTCCTCCGCTCCTCTCTCTCTGTCTTGTATGGCTCTTTTTTTAACATCCATAAAGTTCATATTACAGTTAAATAAGACAACTACGTCAGTGAGGAAAAGTATACACTACACCAGCTCCCACTTCACTTCCTGCTATCAATTTCAGAGCAATTAAGGCCAGCAAAGGGTTTTAATTTCATACGGGAAATTGAATTCTGTCAAGATATGATCTGCATTAGAATGTGTTTCATAGCTAAACACTATATATATATATATAGTATGTGTGACTTTGATGGGGTACATAGACAATACATAGACTACTTTATCTCAGCTTGACAGGAAGGTATCAATAGGAAGATAGTGGAATATATTAATTGATAATGGCATCTTTAAAAGACAGCCTAACACAGAGAAGTAACATCTTCATTAAGAAGCTGCCGTTTTGACAAACTATATGGAGGCAGCCTGTGTTTGAATTCTAATAACTGATAAAAACAGGTCTAAATATAGCAACTAACAAGTGAAAGTAATAGTTCAACAATTCGGGAATGATACATATTTCAGAAACTGACATCAGACAGATGAGATGAGCATTGAATAATGGCTGTAAATGACTGCATGGAACTGCTTTATTGTTTGGGGGCTAGCCGCAGCATTCTGAATGAGAGTCTTTTTGGGGGAGAACAGAAAGACAATAGTCTAACCTGGGATGTTATTCTCTGACTCATTCATTCTACAGAATCTTTTTTTTTTTTTTTTTAAGATAATGGTAGGCACACTTTTGGTGGAGCTATTTAAATTTTGATCCACGTAATTCCAAGATTTCCAACTCAATTTGTGGATTTCAGAAACCGACATTAGGCTATGAGTCTGTCTTTTGAACTGGACTTGAGTCTAATTACTTGTTAGGTGTGGACAATTGCTGCTGTGAACACTCTGAAAACCCTTCATTGATTTCATGCTCGTGGTCAATTCCAGTTTTGTGAAAGTGTCTCCTCCTTCAGCTGACATTTTGGCTGACACATTTATCATGGCAGAACTCAAGAGAGGGATTCTGCTCGCTGACCAGAGTAGACTGATGATCATTAACACACAGCATGCTTCTCTGGATATTTTAGATGGCACACACACTCACAACTGGTTGACCCAAAGCCATTATATATGCAAATCTGATTAGGTAGTGATTAATCACACTAAATGTACCAATTATAGCTGTGTCACTGAACTCAGCTGGCTACTACAGTCTGGTGAACAGGATTACTGTGGAATTCAGACTGAGTTACCTGAGTCATGCTGTGAGTGCAGAGGTGGAATTGACCACAGCAGACAATTATATTCTGTTCTTTTGACCCAGTATTATATGTTTGGTTCATTACATCAGTATGTTAGTGACCCTTACACTGCTGAGCTGACTGAAGCTCTCATATCCCTCAAACATTCCCTTTGGCTAATGGAAGTGGTTTGGGATGTGTTCTCATTCAGTCGCTATGAATTGACTCATTACAACTTCTTTTGCTACAGTTACAAAATAACTTGAGTAAAAAAATGCTGTCAAGCAGCTGAATTAATTATATATTTGGCCACTTGGGATAAGAAGTCTTATATAACAGCCCACATACATATCTTAAGGTATCTTATGATTCAGACTACACAATACCAGCCTGATTATGGCCCAAACCGGCAGACGTAGAACATCGCCTTAGGTCAGGACTGACAATGTGTATCGGGTGCGACAAACATTTTATCCCATGTAGTCTGTCATAGTGGACGACAATCAACGCTGCATCTGGGACATCTGAAACTTGCATGTTAGAATTTTTTTGCCTTCGGTAATGAATGTCCACAACTTGACAACGTTGACCAATAAGAGCACAGAACGCTCTTCCGTGCACAACTGTGCTGAAACGAAAAAACAAATGAGGAATCAAAGTCCATAGCTGTCTTAAAATGGATTCATTTATATGCATATATTCACTATTCATTAACCCTGCAATGGCCCAGAGATTCTTTTGAGAATCCATTCCACAAGTTCATTGAAAGTTTGAAACCCTGATTATTTCAGACTCTGAAGTAATGCCATATCAGCTATGATGTATGCAGATGGACCTGTTACATCAGGTTAGCACTGCTCACATGTCACAATCAACTCTACTTTCTTGGCTAGGTCAGCTTTGGAAGTTTAATTCATACTTTGCTAACTAAAATCACACATGCCCTAGAATATCCTGGTATTATCAGAAATAATCAGTCCATTTTGGCCAAACCTAATAACAGTCTTCATGGACATGATTTTTTTTTTACACCAGTAAAATATCAATGGATTCCCACACTGATATGACTGTGAGCCAGGGGATGCTCATGCAGCTGCTACTGTGGCTTGTACTAGGCAACATGTACTAAGAGCCCTGTTGGAGTCCTGTTGGGAAAGGCTGGAAGTTGATGGAAGACGGCATGGAACCAGTGATGTATGATGATATATGATATATTCATTGCCTCATTGCATTTGTCTGTTTGAATTGCTGGCTGCACCAGTTACCTGTTTGGAGGGTGATGTGAATAGACATATAGATGACATTTTTGGTGACTGGCCTCCATACTATGATAATTACAGACATATACACATACTGTTCCTATTGATTTACATGTGTTTTAAGTGTATACATTCCAAAGATGATATGGATGGATGTTCTTTTTTGTCTCCACAACTCTTAAGAAAAAAGTGGGTCTTTCGCTTCTATATCTCAGCTTGGAAACAATGTTTCCGCTTTTCACACAAGTTGCTAGTAGGGGTCTTTAACAGTTATAGATGACGGAATACCCATTTAACAATGTAATTCAATGAAACTGATGATGATTCACACTGATGATGATTCACGCCCCCTCTTTGGTTCTTTTCAAGGTAGTCAATTGTTACTGACATTTTCTCATGCATCTTCATTCATTCCCATTGCTTCCCATCCAACACACATTCATTCCTATTGGCCCAGCTTCATCTCCCATTCATTCCCAAACATTCCCATTCTTTCCAAGCCTCTCACACTCTGTATTCACAGTGTGGTGGCAGCAGCCCTGACATTTGATTAAATCCCCAATAAACACCTTTTTTGTTGTTTTGTGTGTGTGTGTGTGTGTGTGTGTGTGTGTGTGTGTGTATGTGTGTGTGTGTGTGTGTGTGTGTGTGTGTGTGTGTGTGATTGTTCACAGTCATCATCAGAATTCTAGTGGTCCACACCGTTGTCCCCAGTTGTCCTCTGCCTCTCCCGAAACCCAGACAAATGGTAAATATAACCTTTAGTGGCCTAGACATGCTCTCTCTCTCTCTCTCTCTCTCACACACACACACACACACACACACACACACACACACACACACACACACACAAACAAAGACAGACACATGAAGAGAGTCAAAATGTTCCCAAAAATGAGTGCTCAAACTTTCTTTCCGTGGCTCTGCTATAATAATTTCAAGACCTGCTGGCCATGTTTAATGCATCAGGCATCAGATTAGCCTGGTGGTTAGGGAGACAGTCCCATAATTAGACAGTACCAGGTTTGATCCCTTATGTATGAAGTTCTGACAAATGTGAGCTCAAACTTTGAAACAATGCTCATCATCTGAAAAAGTTAAACATCATATTTCCAAATGGATATTCATATTCAGTCTTCCTGTATTGCTGCCTCCTACAATGCATAAGATGTGCTTGTGAATGAATATTTATGGTATGTAAAGGAGATGTCAAAATGTAAGTGACTGAAAATGTTTTGGTGTTGAGAAGGGCAATTTCTGAAGATAAAGAGTTTGCATAGTTGGTAGTGATTTATCAATGTGTGGTCAGCTCTCTCTTCTGATGCACTGGCTGTTTCAGAGTCGCAGCACCTGAATGACTCTACATCTCTATTGTTAAGCTGTCTATCTTTAGAAAACTAGAATTACTGCCTTGCAGTTGTTGGCCTATAACACCTGTTCAAGTTGCATTTATGTCTATGTCTGTCAAGACTCATATCATATATGGAGTGAAGACTTTGAAGGAATTCTATAAAAGGTATTAAGTGTCTTGGATTTTGCAGCACATGAGAGCTACACAATCAGCACACTTTCAGGGTGGACATTCAAGATTAGTGTCACCAATTCAGTATCTGACCAAATGTGAAATATGGTCACAATCTCTCTTTCTGTTCCTGAGTTATGATGTTGAACAATGGCAAAAAAAGAGTTTCTGCAGAACATTATGATGTCACATGGAAGTTGACATTTAACCTCTTGGATATGAAATGTCCTCACTTGATTATTTTATCTTATGAGACATTGATGTGAAATTTGGTCATAACTGGAGTGTGAATTTTTGTGATTATAACTGTGTTTTGTGAGGTTACAGTGATCTTGACCTTTGACTAACAAAATCTAATGAGTTTGTCCTTGGGTGCCAGTGAGCATACGTGCCAAATTTGCTGTTGATATTGCTATTGATTCAGTGGGTTGTGCTGTGGGCTACAATATGAGTACTGTTATTTATTTATTTTTTACGTTTTGGCAAACTGGCACTACTAAAAGTATGCCAAATTAGCTAATAGCAGTTCCTGTTTGCAATGCACTAATAGACATATAGAGACAACTATTTCTAGGTTTTGAGTTATTCGGTGTGAATTTTTTCGATGGTTTCTCAGCAGATTTATGGATGTTTATTCACAGTGGCAGAGATAATGATATCCTCGGAAAGTGTAAGTTGCACTTAAAAAAAATGTGTATAATGCCTGTTAGAGTTGTGACTCTGAGAAAGGGTGTGATTTTTGAACCAATTGGTCGCTAAGGGTTTTAAAGTACCAATTGCTTCGGTGAGCTGCGCTTCATAGCCACAGCTCCTGCCTCACTGCTGACTGTGTTGGCAATGTAAACCAACTTCCTGTTGTTTTTGGAACCCATCATGCACCTGACCTTTTCACCTTAAACAATATCTTTGCCTGACATCTCTCCCTCTGTGCTCCCCCTGCAACTTGTCTGCCTCAGAGTTTGAAAACCTCTGACCTACATAATTAAAATGAAGGGTACAAGCCCGCAAAGTCCTCATCATAAGCATTCAAAGTTCTTTGAATTAACTTTTTCTTTCTTCTTGATCTGCTGCTCTTTGATACCTATGGACAGCCCACTAGACAGACAGGTTGGTTTGACTGTATTTCCTGTTTCCTTGAAATGGGGCAAAGGAAAAGCCTACATGACCTCATGATATATTACCAAGGGTCATTTCCTGATGCTCTTTGTCGACAAGATGTCAAGCAGTGAAATATGAACAAGTTTCTTCATACAGTACATCCTAATGGTTAGACGAGTGTTCCACCTTGTCAATATTTTGGGATGACACGTTGAATTAAAAATGAGACCATGGAAATTCTGAATCTTAATATATTTTGGGTAAATTCCAACACATTTATGGATGAAAATGCAATTACAATTATTATGGCTCTTAGAGGTGGTACAGTATTGTACAGCGGTATATGAACTTCGAGCCTCAGGCTTTGCATTTCCCACAACACTAGTAGGAAATGAATTATCAACTTCCACTTGGAGAGTAGAAGCTAGTTACGTTTGTTTTGTAATGTTGGCACTGATTCCCTTTCATATATTATGAACACCTGCTTAATGCCACCTTCAAGCTCCTGAAAAAAAGACAAAAAACAATGCATGCTCCCTGGATAACACTAATGTAGGGGGTGCTGTAGGTGCAGAATAATTAATTAAATTCTCTATTTTTGGTTTAAAAAAAAAACAAAAACAAAAACACCAAGGATATCTATACGTATATCTGGGCATATCTTCGTTAAGTGCGACTTAGTATTGGGCAAAATATTAGCTTCATTAATCAGCATCACCCTGAAAATATTTGCATGGCATTTGAACATGTGTTGACAGGCCTGAAAGTCATGAAAATATGAAGCTGCCACAGGGGCATTGGACCTAGATGAAGTCTGATTAGCCCCTGAAGTGCCCCTGTTCCATTCAGGGCACTTCATTGGCTCAATACAATCTTTTCACTCATCTGACTTGTTTTTATTGTCATCAAGACTGTCAGAGGCTGACTGACTCAAACTTCTCATATTCTGTTTAAAGATCAAATTTTCCAACATGATTTCTTCTCCTAAGTACCCTTAAAGTTAAGATTGTTACAACCCAAACATAACAAAGAATTAAAAAAATGGCCAGATTAGAAGAAGAATATACTTGAGTTTGAGTTGTTTGTATTGCTAGTAGCATCTCACTGTTGCTTTTTTGCTGTATAATGTATTTGTTGGAGTAGTCTCCTTTTCCTTACAAGGGGACAAGAGGCCCCAATGAGCCCAGCTACATGTAGAATAAGGTTCTAACTCCATGTACATTACCTTATTTTGTTCGTTACTTATTGTCACCAAAAATAACAGTCAAGTTGAGAATTTAGCTACATTTTTAGCCATTTCAGCTACGTGACCAAAGAGAGGTTTCCTCTTGTGCAAACATGACATTTACAGTTATGTTTATTGTACAAGGTCTCCACAACTATTGCTATGGAATTTAGAATAAACATTATGGAGCTTCGTTCCCTTGACTTTTCTTTTAATGTCATCATCTGGCCAAAGTTTGATATTCTGCATCTACTTTTGCTTTTGTGACAGTTGCCATGATGCATGCCATCAATATGTTGTAACCACTATGTTTGCATTGCATTTAGAAACCACCTAAATTGCCTCGCGGGCTGGATCAAGAGTTGTAGCGGGCCACATATGGCCCAGAGACCAGACGTTCCCCACCCCTGGTGTAGTAGTTGTTAGAAAAGTCCTTTCCCTGAATTAAGCTACTTGTAAACCTACACTTAGTTCAAAGTCTCAGATTCTGAAGAAAATTCAAACTGAAGCAGGACATTGTGTGTTGTGTTATGACACTGAGCAATGGGCAATATCAGCATTTCAGCAAGTTTGAAATAGAATGTCACATTTCCCCTCACTTTCCCGATCAGATCATGTGTAGTGTCGAGTTATTAAGAGTTCATCCGCCTGAACTCGACCAGGCTTGGCACAGAGGACACAGGAGTCAACTCATTTCAACTTAATTCAATCAGCTCTCTGTCTTAGTCTTCGCAAATTAAATAGATATCATCAATCAAATCAATCAATCTCACAATCTCATATCTTGAGAGAAAATAAACCAAACATATAATTAATGTACATAAAACACCCATATATACCAATAGCGTCTCTGTGCTTCTCTCACTCAAACTGCACTCAGGGCAGACAAAAGGCCTCCCAGGTGCTCAACCAAGGTTAATCACCATGGTGCTTCTCACTCTCTCTCTGAAAAGTGAACACTCGGACCCTCTACTGCCCTCTGGCAAATATCTCACACACAACATAAACATTTAACAAATCCTCACCCTGAAAAAATGAACAGCATATAATGCATAACTCAACATGTAGAAAGTCCCAAACCTTTACTAGAAACCATAGTGTGAGTACACTGAGCTATGCACTGTACGCTCCACATCCCCGACACCAGTCACTGCTGCCGCAGCTTAATATGGTGATTCACAGGAAACCTCACAAAAGAGGAAAGGAAGAAGGCTGATTGCTTTCCTCTTTTCTACTTACTCGTCTTCTCATTTCAGTGACTCTAAAACCTAAAAAAGACTCCCTTCTGTCTTTTTTTATTCTTTTCTCTCCATCCCCAAACCACCACTCGTCAGCCTGATCTCTCCCTCTTTTCTTTCTCACTTCTCCTCATCTGCTCACCTCTGGGTCTCCTGCTCTCAGCTCAAAGGCCAAAATATTTGCTGAGAAGAGTCAGAGGCACAGCAATGTGCAGCAGACTCCCCGCAGCATACATAACGGCACCAGCTGGAAGTCGAGAGCAGGCGAGAGGATGAGGAGAGAAAGAGCAAACATGAGACAGAGGGAAAGAAAAAAAAGGTAAGGAAGGAGAGGCAACATCATTGCAGAGCCCTCAGAGGAAGCACAAACTCTATCTCATACCTCAACACTACTGAAGGAGGAATATGCCTCCTAACAGACCCCTGAAGGAGCAAGCAGCATAAACTTTATCACTTTGATATAAAGCAGTCTAGAGCGAGGGAGGAGAAAATGAAGAAACAGCAGACCTCGCCATTAGTGTGACGCTAGGAACATTTGAAGCCACATGTATTCCAGTCACAGCCAGCAACAACAGTCGCACAAAGTTTTTGATTATTCTGACAGTGAGACACAAAGGAAAAAATGGCTTTAAACCCCTTCAATCTTCCACAGCTAAACATATCCTACTTGAGATTTTTATCCCAGTCTGGAGCCTTGAGACCTCATTTTTGAAACTCATAACTCATAATTTAGCTTTTTGTCCAACAAAAATCAACCTGTCCCAAGGATTTTAGGGAAAAGAATCAAGTTGTCTGCTTTCTTAAATACATCTGACATTACTCTCCTGCATTTAGGACAAAGAGGCTTGTTAAGGTGGGCATTTATTGTTGTGCATGACAAATTTGTAGGCATATCTTCACATTTGACCTGGCAGCCAGAGTAGTGGATCTGAACTGGTTGCGTATGCTCACAAGTACCTCTCATTGTTATCTCAGATGCGCTTTGCTGACTCTCTGCTGCTCAATTCAAACTCCAAACAACAAAAAGTGCTGTTTGAGGGTATACAGCGGATTGGATGGAATTGAAATTGATGGGGGTTTGGTGAAAGAAAGAAGGCTGGAGGATGGAAACATCTGCAGAATGAAATCAGGGAGATGGAAGACAAGCAACAGCAAAATAGTGAGGGAGAGACCAGGGAAATAATGCCCTCTTACACTGTCTTTTCTCTTGCACCATTTGCTTATTAATATTAATGTTAACTTTTTACTCTCATTCTCTCTGCATACAGTAACTCCAGTTCTAAGCTTCACTATTAACTTCAATATTACATTAACCCATCCAAAATGCTTGTAATACCATCTCTACAATACACAAGATTAGCTATCAAGATCCACCCTGCTGAGCCCAGTTCAATGTCATCATTAGATAAGAATCTGTACACACTAAGTAGCAAATCAGATTTTCAAAGAAAAATCCTAAACTGTTTATTAAAAATCAATAAACTCTCCATTGAGAAGGTGGGCTCGCCAACAATGGTTCAAAATTCTCACAGCTTCCACCTACAACAGACCCTAAGAAGAATTAATTTTTCAGACAGTGATATCATCTCATTTTATCCAATAGTCCCTAACTGATGACCAAATTCTCCTTTTACTACGTTCTTGTTTTCACCATTTCTGAAGAACCCTGAAGATAACGTAAATTAGACCCATTATGGAAAGAAAAGGCTGTCTTCTGGACATAATGTTTTCAACATTACAGATGCAGAGTCATCATGAGGTTCATTGTCATGTTGTATGCAGTGGGACTATGATGTCTAAATGGATAATAGAAAAGAAACATGCAGTGAAAGTAAGGATGAAAATTCCAGACAGGCAACATGTTTGTTCCTAAAGAAATCTTTTGATCTGTTTTGTAGAATATATGGCCGGCTTCTCTCTGCTCCTTCTAAACCGTATCTCTAACCTCTTGTCCTCTGCCACTTTCCTCATTTGCCCTTTGCCCACATCAGCCTGCAGCTTTTCTGCTAAACTCGACTGAAGAGCTGGAGTTTGAACAGTAAAACAGCAGACTTCAGATCATCAGACACTGGTCTCCCAACTGTACCCATGACCAGGGGATCTACTGAAGGTGCATTCAGTTCTATAGGGCGTACTCTCTGGAACAAACTGCCTGATGATATAAGATGTATGTATTACATCTGTGCTGTCTTTTGGAAGCAAACTTAAGATGTACAGTGCCTCCACCTGTCTGTCTATCTATCTCTCACTGTATCTTTGGGTATATCTGCCTGGGTATGTTCATGTTGGTGGGTGGGCAGAGGAGGAATATTTTTTAGGATTTTTTTTCCTTCATATGTATTTGATAAATATGTTCATGTTCTGATTTGATTTGATTCGGCTTATTTCTCCATGCACTGTGCTGTGGTTTCCCCAGCAACCAACCCAAGCAAGCACCACCTAACCAGTGCAGGATCACCTATGTTATTTCGATGACATGCTGCATTTTCCATACACCCGTATCAAAAGCTGCATCTATCAGTAACATCTGGCAGAAGACATGGTCTGTCTGACTGATGGCCATTCTGCTGTTGTTGGCCTACTCAGTACTCCAACAGACCATTGAGTATCATGCCACCAGCTGACCTGCATGATGGACCCTTACTGCACATGCCATAGGTACATTCACCATTATGCTGATGGTGGCATTCTGTCCCTGTCAAACAATTTCAAATTTCAAAAGGCTGAGGAGCTTTTGACCTCAGATAACTTGGAAGTATGATTATGGCTTGGCTGCTTTGTCATCGAGAACACCACAAACTTTGAGGGAACTTCACAAAACCTGCAGCAAAATGCACCTCACCTATTTTTTCTGGGTCTGAGATAGGCCTGAGGCAAGTGCTGCAAACGTCTAGTACTTCTGCACAGGATTTTGATTGATCCGGAAGGGTTCAGCTCTCACAAGGTTGACACATTTGCTATTCCTTTTCTTCTTGATGTAACAGAGTTCAGTTTGAAAGCCAGTAGCCTACAGGAAAGTTTAACACAGGTCTCACATACTGTATAATTTAAGAGTCTGCATGTGATGATTTGCTCTGACCATGGGAAGGTCAGACAGGTGCAGTAGCTTCCTGACATGTGACGTATTAGATATGTGGGGAGGAGGATTAGAATTCACATGCATGTGGACTGCAAATAGATTGGATTTACTTCAGTATCTCTGGACAGCAGGAATGGACAGAGAAAAGTCTTTCACGTGCAAAGGACTTCCAAAAATACATATATATCTATCTAACTTGCTTAGCCAAATATGTTTTTGGAGGAATGAAACCTCCAGGACAGCAAGGTTACCTTAAATTAATTGAAATGAAAGCTGAGCTGTGAGCTGCAGTCTGTTGTAGGTGATGCACCAGGCCATGTTGGGCCCCCTAGTCCCCCACTACCAAGCAAGCAACACCACAACAGAGCAGTCAAGCTCAGCAAGGTTCAGGTATAAAACATCCCAAACCTGTCTAGTAATTAAGTTTTCTCAATTTGGAAGTTCTAGTTTCAGTTTGGCACTTTCTATTGTTGCCTTGATTTTGTCAATTTTTCCAATCCAGACCATGTGAGATTTCTATACTGCAGAAGGTGTACTATACTGAACAAAGTATAAACTTCAAATAACCCTTGACTTTTTCAATATTGTTCAAGCCCATCGCATTTCAAAACCTTAAACCTGCAGCAACTAACCTTTTGGCCACTTGGGGGCAGTAGAAGCAATCTGTGAAAACAACACTGACATATCATCCAACACCTTTTAAGATGGCTAACTTGATAGCGAATGGTTGCTTAATTTGTCATCCAACATTGAGTCTCGACTCCGATCTCTACCAACTTGTGCTTGGCAGATTGTGTGTTTCAGAAAATAAGAAATTCCAGGACAAAGGGTTGGAGGGAGGGTGTTTGGACAAAGTTTTAACAATCTGACATGCCTTTCATTTAAAAGCATATTGACATATTGTATTGACAAAATAATCTTTTAAATGTGGATTACACTATTGGTTGTTGAAGCACTTAGTCTAAGGAAGCAATGAAGTATTATGATTTTTTTTTAATTATAGCAATGGTCACTTTCACCATCTTGCTGGATTTTCGCTATCAAGCTGTGATTAACCAAAAGAGAGCCATTTTGTTGATGCAATGTGTGTGTGTGTGTGTGTGTGTGTGTGCGTGTGTGTGTGTGTGTGTGTGTGTGTGTGATGCTCTCACCACTGTAACAGTTTCGTCTGCAATCAATGGGTTTATTGATTGGATGGAACAGTAATGGAAAGGTTTGCGTCTGAGGTCGTTATTTGAATTACTGTTTTTCACTTAACACACCCAGATACACACACACTTCTACACACTTCACTGTGTTTTATACATTACACTTATATAAAAATGTTAATAGGGTACACAATGGAAAAAAAATAAATAAATAAATCAGATTTGCAGCCAAGCTAAATAAATGTGTTCCAGACATCCATTTGGAGCCTGTGGATATGACTTATTCATCTTTTTGGGGAAATTTCATGTAGATGTGATTTTTAAATTCATTATGATGAATACTTTGAAATAAAAAGGCAGGATTTTCCAATTAGATTGTCCCAAGCTGGCCTTTTCATCATCCCTCATCTCTCATAATTACCATCTCTGCCTTCCTCTCTTTCTCTCTCTTGCTTTTTCATTTCTTCTTCATTCTCTCTCCCTCTCTCTCTGTGGTTTGTCTCTACCTTGTGCTATTGCCTTACTTTCCTTCGAAAACCCCTTTATCTCGCTTTCTCTTCCCAGCCCTCTCGCCTTAAAGCCCCTCTTCTCCCTTTTCTGTTTTCTTTTTCACTCTTTCTCCTGGTTTAAGTCTTCCTCACCACACCCTCAGTCACTCACTCTTGTCGTTTTCATCTTTGTGTCCTTGTTTACTGCAATCTCTTTTTCTGTCTTTTCAAAAGTCTCCCTTATTCCTCCATTTTCTCATTTTCTGTCTACACACACACACACACACACACACACTGCCCTTTCACGTCTTGGCCTATATGACACCCATCACATAAAGCCTGCAAATAAGTGTGTGTGTGTGTGTGTGTGTGTGTGTGTGTGTGTGTGTGTGTGTGTGTGTGTGTGTGCGTGTGTGTGTGCGTGTGTGTGCAGGGCCCAAAATCAGTAAGGCAACAGCCCCCTTTTTCTCCCTCGCTACTCACTTATATAAATTAAAAACATTAATCAGATTAAGGTTGGAGTGTCAGGTGTGGCGTCGGGCCAGCAACTCCATTTTCTTCCCAAGCAAAGGAGAGGGAGGGAGGGATGGAGCGAATGAGAGAAAGCACAAGGAATACATTACAAAGGAGGAGATAGGAGTGAGACCCACTCCTTCATCTTATCCAGGCATTTGGGCACAGAACCATAGTACAAAAAAGCACGTCTTTGAAGGAGATTGCCTAGTGGTTGACCAATGAGAAAAAAGACACAAAGCCATCTATGTCTCTCTGATGAATCACAGGCACGAGCATGCAATGGCAACATATTCTGAGTGGTAGTATTATCAGTAGCTAATTATAAAGCTCAACTTTAACTCAAAATGTAAGCCAAAGTCTTACTATTTTAAATGTGTGTGCAGGAAAAAAAAAAAAAAAAAAAAGATAAAAAAAAATATCAGATCCAGTGAATGGTTGGAGACTCTGCAGTGGATTGTAATTAGTAATAGCTCCAAAATTAAACTTGGCTATATGTGTGTGTCAGTAGTGTTTAGAAGTTAAAATGCATTGATCCACTATTACATCCACATATTTTTCTGTTAAAAATGCTCATAATTTGAGAAATACTCCTCACCTGGCATTACTCAAAAGGTACATGGTGAATACTCTGAGATGGTGATGATGATGGATGAAGATGGATGATGATTATTGATGAAATGAACTCATCGACTCACATGTCAGTGATAACATAGTGTCTCACTGTGGTCTTGTGATAACAGGCATTACAATTACCCCACTGCTCAACTCATATACCATATACGGCCACCTGTCCACTTGCTGAGTAAAGCCATGAGATACGACCAAAAGCTCCACAAACAATGATGATAACTGAGCCATAAGTTTTAATCACAGTGCATGACCTCTGTCTGTCTGCACTCTTGTCATTCTCGGCCTGTTCTACCCTCTCTCTCACCTGCACCCTTGTCCATCCACAGCTGATCATTCCTGTGAACACAATGTTGAAAATACAAATCAAAAACAATAGCTTCTAACTTCTGAATACTATTATGAATAATAGGAGTAATTGTCTCCAAATCTGCATTGGCAAGCTCATTTGTTGATTTGATTTTCTTTTCTTCGTGCCAGTAAAGCCTCTTTGAATTCAAATTGAATTGATGATGGGGTGAGGATGTAGGGTGAATGAATGAGTAAGACAGTAAATGAATGAGTCACAGAAAAAAAGAAAAAAAAAGGAGGGAGAGGTACATTGCGTTGATTGTTGATGTCCACTCTAAGCACCGGGCATCCTTTTCTATTATTACTCTGCTCAGCCTCCAGTTTTTAGAGTTAGAGGACCCAGCTGGCCTGTTTCAACCTCCCTGAACACTGTAATGAGTCCACTGACTGATTCTCCTTTGCTAAGACTTCAGATTTAAAGCCATAGAGGCTGCAATGCTCATTACACCCGACAATACAAATGTTCAGGATGGAAGGAGCAAATGTATTGATGATTCTTCTTTTCTTTAAGAGTTGAAGTGTAGCTGGACTAAAAAATAAATGTGAGGGGAGCAGTGGATGAAAGGCCAAGGGTCATTCAAGCCATCTCATGGTGGCATGGCATTTAGATTTTGCGATGTTGAGTGTATGGAGTTGACATTTTGGCCTTGGGAAGCAAAATGTGAAGGATTCACCCTTTATGGAGCATGGATGTGATCTTTGTCAATTTCATGGCAATCTGCTCTTTATTGTGTTGAATGAGTAGACATTTAAGTAGGCAGTGCTGCAGGACACAGAGAGGGTCACCATAAACTTGAGGATTCATCCTCTTCTTAATCATGAATGTCCACAGGGAATTCCATGGAAATCAAGCTATCGTTATTCACTCTCTTGAGATTGTAACAGTTTGTCTTGAGAGTGGTGGTAAAGCTGAGCTTATGGAGAGCTTGAAAGGATCAGGCGAGCAATATTTCATATGTTTGTTATTGTCTACAAATTGAATCAAAACACCAAAATGTGTTGAGTCTGTCATGAAACTACAACTTCCCAAAAATACATGCTTTCATTAAAAAAAAAAAAAAAAAAAGCCTATAGAATTTACTACAGCTGGACAATGTTACTCTTAGTACACATTACTCAAGAGTAAATTGTTGTTGTTGTTTTTTTCTTGGTTAGCATTTACAGCAGTAGTACTGTGTCTGGGAGATTGACTCAAAATGAAATACAGTGTGTTTGTTCATGACGTGGTCAATGAAGGTCACCAGTGTAACAGTGTGGCTCATTGATGGGTTTCTAACAGTTATTGGACAACAGTGGAGCTCTCCAGAGCAGAGGAATGAGATCTATCAGTAGAGTACAGTGTTTGTCTTCTGCTTGTCAGTGTGTGAGGAGTGTGAGGCTGAGGAAAGGTTTCATCTTCTGCTTCATCTGCTTCTTGAGGCAGCCTCATGTTTTTGTAGTCATGAGAAAACATGGTTTCCATTCATTTTCCGATGCCATGCACTCAGTTTGCTTGAAAAATGTAATCGAAACCCAGTTTTAGTATGCAGATCCAAAATGTGAGCCACAATTATAGTGGGTTGTGTGGTGAGGATTTAAATGGCTGCAGTGTGTCCTATTATTCCGTGCAGTTCAAGCTGAAGTTCAGCTGAATAAAATATTACTGCCTAGCAAGTAGCCATCCTGTAAAACTAAAGTCACTGTTGGTAAATTACCCAGAGAAACAGATTGAAGTGTCGGCTTAAAGCTAAAACAGTGGCGGTAATAAACTCGGTAGTGCAGCACAAGTGCTCCGACACAGAAGCGTGCTTCATTATTTGTCATTTCTTTCCTGGAATATTCAGACTCATGACACCCCCTCCCTTCTGGGTCACTCCATTTGATTTTGTTGCTCTCTCTGCCAATTCATTTTAATGTATTCCTGTCTTTCTCCCCCAAGTCGAAACTCATAATTCCTCAATCATCAGATTGAACAAAAAGCTGAATGGTGTTCCCACATAAATGCCTCTCTCTGCTCCCCAGAGTAGGTCTGGATGTCAGTCTCTGCTTCATTCTGTCTGCTTTCTGTTGCTCTTCAGCTTTTTTCCTGCACTTTACTCATTTCTGTTTCACAAATATCGTAATGCCTTTTCTATAAGAGGAGACGTGTGGGTGAGGGAGGCGGCGGGGCAAAATATGAATTCACAAACACACATCCAGGCTGCTGCATATGGTTACACCTCACAGCGCACACACACACACACACACACACACACACTCCAAAGGGGTTTATCAGCGGTTCCACAGAGACAATAAAAACATGAGATAAAAGCAGTGATGGGTGGTAATGGAACAACTTCACACACACACACACACACACACACACACACACACACACAGTGAAAGAGTCCCTAAAATGCTTTCAGAATAAAACAGTCTCAATAAATCACCATTAATCCAGTTTGTTTTCATGCAACAACTCGAGTGTCACTTCATCAGGAAGAAGTATTCCTCCTCCAGTTTAGTCCATTATTCATGTTTTACTGATGAAGAGCTTAAAGAGAGAGGCAGAGAGAAAGAGGGAGAGAAGACAAAAAGCACAAGGATGAGGGCAAAGTAAGCTAGAAAGGTATCTAATGGATGCTGCGGTCGGCGTATTGGTGCCCCAATTGGAGTGACATGCTGCCAACGACAGACATGGCAGCCTGTTAGAGACTGACGGTCAGAATAAGAGAGATTTACAGGAAACAAAGAGAAAGAGAGAGAGAGAGGACAAATGCTCGGGCTCCTTCACTGTGACAGTCCTAACCAGTCAAAAGCTGGTGTTTTGAATCCTGCATGGTTTCCGTCTATATTTACTTGCTAGCAATCTTGTCCCTCCCTGCCTTTGCTAGGGTATTGTTGCATATTTGACAAGTTACCGCCACCTTGTGGTCAGTGGAATATGCTCCACAGGGTGCTTTTAAATAGCAATTTAACACTCCATCTTAGTTTGAACACTTCACAGACTGGAAACATGTATTAGAAGCCTGACGTTCATCAACAAGCTGTTTGAACGCCTTGTTATTTATTTATTTATTTTTTTTAAGTGACTGGACATGTGATTTACTTGTGGGTGAGTGGTGTCCAGTTTGAGCTGGTTTTCGATCGATTTAAGAGCAAATCCAAATAGACAAAACAGTGTTTTTCATACAGCTGATCATAGTGAGAGAATCAGTAGAGTCAGTCTTTCTGGATTTAGAAAAGTTTGAAATGAGATAAGAACAGGCAGCAATGCAAATTTGGGACAGTTCAGGACACAGTCATATCTACCTGACTTTACATCAGACCAAATACAAACCATGTTTTCATTTTTACTCTGCTAGAAATAAGTTGAATTAAACTCTCTTGAACTCTTCTTGTTCAGACAGGCAGTTTGCGCTTCGTCAGTGACCTGCACTCACATTTAAAAGGTTTAAGATCAGCTTAATGTGAGAGCGTTTACTCGCAAAATCTTCAATTTTGTGCAAAATAAATGCCGAAGCTATCAGGCTCTAACTCCAATTTGATAAGTGAAATGTCATCCCAAACTTTAGAATGCTGTGCCAAAAGTTTCATTGCAACCTCCCCCAGCTCAGTCTAGTTGGAACACTGTCTTCCTCTGTCTGTCTTCAGTTACAATGGGAGTTCAGCTGTCCTCCCTCCCTCTTTTCTCTTTGCTCTGTAGATGGTAGATATTGCCAGTTTAAAGGAAGTGTTGCCCTCCCACCGCAGTCCATCCATCACAGCCATCCAGCAGCAAGCTGGCACTAAGCAGCTCCTTGTTTGACATTTACTTCCCCTCGACTTCTCATTTTTCCCTTTCCATTGTTTGATCTTTTCCCCCTTTTTTAGATGAGTCATGCTTCGTATTTTATATGTATTTGTCCCCCCCCCCCGCCTTGCAGTGTATGAACACAGATCATTTTATGCAGATGCCTAGTATACATCTACACACATACATCTTGTATATAGTTCCATTAGTTTAACAAGATACAAGAATGTGGAATAGTCAGACGGAGAGATGAATGCTAAGGATAACATATTTATACATTCTTGTGGCAACCTGGGGCCTCATAGCTACATATTTATAGAGATATACACAACATCCTTGCTCCCTGCAAAAGATGCAAATCCTTCTATTGAATTTCTCAAAGCATGAACCATAAATCAAAGAGACCCTCTCCTACCATGTAAGTCACATGTCCATTAAGAACCCAAAGGAACAAAGACGACTTTTGATCCAAAAGCCAAGCGGTCAGACTGATGCAAAGTCCTCATTACCGACAGAGTTTTGTCAGCTTCATCAAAGGAGCTTTCCGAGCTGTTTGGGAGAGGCCTCTGGTTAGACTCTGTGCAGGGAGAGGAGCTCATAGAGGAGTTCCTCATTCTGTATCTGCTTTGGAAGAGCTTTTTTCTCACAAATCTAGGCTGGTGTGTTATGATTAAAGGAATAGCACAACATTTTGGAATTTTATTTTTCGCTTTCCTGCCGAGAGTCAGCTGAAAAGATCAAGATGTAGCAGAAAGGCTGCAAACAGGGAGAAACAAATGCCGGTTAGAAGCATCAGAAAATCTGTGTATTAGCACCTCTAAAGCTCACTAATTAACATGTCATACTGTATTTTATTTTATTTATTTTTTTTTTTTTTTTGCTGTTGCTACTTCTTGGCCAGGACCAGTGACTTGCAGTTTTAAAATCTGAATTGTCCTAATAAGTAGATTCCATTTTGCCAGTAAATGTCAATTTTTGCCATGATCAATGTTTCTACCTTGCCTGAGCAGCAAAGAAGAGCGGCACAGCAGACAGACAACAGGAAAGGCAGAAATTTCACCTTTGAGTTATTAATCTATAGAAATTCAGACATCGCTTCCTTGAACTGTGTGTATAATAACTTATTAAACGCATCATATTCATTAATTTTTCTGATCGATTTCAATGTTGAAAATCTATATCCTAATGGACTGGATGGTCATCACCAAGCCATCAGATGTATAGTGACATTAAACAGCATCTGACAGCAACATTAATCTCATGGTTTATACATTTAGCACAATCATGTCAGTCATCAAGTTGATTGCATGGTAGTTCACTTTAGATAATACAGCTACAGAGGCCAGTGGTTATTGTCGAAGTTATTTGCAGCCGTGCTTACCTCCAGACGAAGCTACTGAGCTCTGAACTCAAGCGTTTTGTCACATACCCACTGAGATGTTTGCCCAGATGGCAGCATGAGCAGCACATAGGTGCTGCTGGTAAAATGAAACCCCAGACACGGAACAACCTGCTGAAGTGACTTCAACCACAACTTTGTTACTTTTAAGAATACCTATCAATAAAACCTTACATTATAGTTGTACGCATTGTGCAGTTACACATCACTAAAAAGAAGCATGAATGGGAAAATCCATCATAACTACTTAGACATTTTGCACTGTCTCATGTTACAACCTTTGTTGTAGTGGACATGTAAGGAATATAATAGATGTTACAAAACAGTAATCAAGACACAAGTTTACATAAAATTTGATTTAGCTTTAAGGGTAAGAAAAAAACCTTATGAGTGGAAACATTTAGGTCTGAAGCAGGAAATTGAGAGGGAAACCCCATTACAATGGGCATTAGACACGAGTAATTATAACATTTCATTAAATATGAATGCTTGTCTCCTGTCCATTTGTCATCTCCATTTTTTAATTGCAAAGGTGCTTGATTGACAAAGGCGACGGTGTTAGTCACCACATGAAACAAGAAATGATCTGGCTTCTCATCTACTGTCTTTTCTCCCATCTCTATGAATCACACACATCAACGCCTCGACTCATCCATCCATCCTGCCAGTTACATCTGCCACATACATACAGAACATCCTGCCCTGTGCCTCGAAGGCCAGCTGGGTCCACACACACTGTTCTAATTGAGGAACATGGAAATAAATATATGTCATATATATGAAAATATATGTGATGTTTGAATTTGACTCTGAACTGTACGCATGCTTTTATACTTTCATATTGTGAACTATTAACCGTCAATATGTGTGGGTCCTATAGATCAATGAGTCAAGTCAGCTGACAGACAAGACCAGTCCTCAGAAATACTCACCTTGGACTGGTGCCATGTAGCAGACTAGCTTTCTGTAATTAGGCCCTATGGAGAAACTGGGTTACAGTGTCTTGATTAATTCTCATATTTTTCCATTATTGGATTAATCTCTCTGACGTTCCACATTGCAGGTCCTGCTGTGGGTGTGCTCCACTATCTCCAACAAAAGGGCCCTGTGCCAAGTCTTATAATGCTCCTGGCTGGGGGCATGCAGAGTGTGCAAGTCACATGTGTTTATTATCTTTCTTTTTTTTTTTTTTTTTAGCCTGGAATAGGTCATTTCAAGTTGTGAAAAATGTGCTCTGTGTGCATATTTGCTTTCCATTGCATTTTCATGTATAATCCAATGAGTAACAAGTATCCCCCTCCTAATTTTAAAAGCGCTGCTAATGTGATTACTGTGTTTGACTTTGCATGTTTCATATTGTGCATCCCTCTGTTGCAGTGCTGGAGTATTACAGTGCTCTCCCACGCTGGGCCCCGATCCAGCTCTTGCACTGTAAAGCTCCGGGCGAGCAACATATAGCACAGATGGCGCAGTATCTTCATTACCCTTCTTGGCACGTGTCTCTCCTACCAATATGAGGGGACGAGAGCAACCTGTATCAGGCTGTGCCCCAGTAGCATGCCTCAGAAATCAGCTCATTCACTCAAAGTGGAATAACAATTACTCCTCCTTTTGGGCTGCATTTCAAAGATGAATTATTAATGAAGAAAAAAGAATGATCTTCATTAACCTTACTGCCTGTCTTCATGGTGGTATGGCTCATATAGAGCTATGACTGTAACAAGGTTTAAAACATAAATCCTTGGGAGGATAATTGTCCCTGGCCTTATAATTGCCTCTAATTTAGTAGCAATAATAAAGTGTTAGTGTTCAATTAACTTAAAAGGTCATCTGACACATCACTAATGTTGCTAATAAGGCTCCCGTGCATTTCACCTACAGTGATGTTGATGTGGCAGATGGTTCATCCTGATGGTTGTGCCTAACCTCAGGCTGATAGTTGTCTGAGCACCACACGGGAAATTGTTTTCTCATAATTCTTACATTAGAAAAAGATCATACTTAAGATGAATACACAGCCAAGTGCGATGGAGGCTGTTGATCTTTAAAAGAGCACAACTGCAGTTTTGGTTCCAGCTCACATTGTTTTTCCATAGTCTCAGTGTTTCTTCAGTTTTTATTATGCTCTTAAAATAGTCTAATCTCATTTGAACACAATCTCTCCTAAAGCCAAATATCATGAAGTGTAGTATCTCTGATAAAAAAAAAGAAAAAAAAAAGGATTATACAAAAATTGGCGACTCATATTTTTTGTGTGTCACTTCTGAAATCCATGTGGAAGGCTTTAAACTTACAAATGCTGAATCACTGGTACCTGACAATAGAAATATAGAAAAAATCACGTCATCATATCATTAAACCTGACTTTTAATAACTTAAGATCAGATCACATTTACCTTGTTTGGCAGGTGGTAGGCAGTACAGTTTTCCACTTCACCACAGTCCATCTTAAATGAGCTCGGGAACAGAGAAGGTGTTTCTGGACCTGGTTCATATGCGGTTTCCACTTTGCATGGTGGAGTTTCAGCAGTGATGAACTGTGTTCACAGACGATGGTTTTTGGAAGTGTTCCTGAACTCATGCAGTGATGTCCTCTGCAGAATCGTGTCTGTTTTCAGTGCAGCGCCATCAGAGGGCCTGAAGATCACGGCCAGAGATTTCTTCAGATTCTCTGAATCTTTTAATGACTTTATGTAAATAACTTTTGTAAATCCACAAATTCTTTGCAATTTTACATTGAGTAACATTATTCTTCAATTGTTGCACTGTTTGCCAGCACAGTCTGTCACAGAGTGGTGAGCCCCTCCCCACCTTTAATTCAGACACACTCAGCCTCTGTGGGAGGCTCTTTTTAGACCCAATCATGTGACTAACCTGCTCATAGTTAACCTCATTCATTGTGAGATGTTCCTGCAGCTGTTTTCTTTTAGCATTTCACAACTTGTCCAGTCTTTTGCTGTCACTGTCTCAACTCTTTTCGAACATGTTGCTGGCATCAAATTCATTAATTTTCAATTAAATATGGGGTTTCAGTGTTTTGCAAATAATCACATTCAGCTTCAGTTTACATTTTATGCAGTGGCCCAGCTCTTGGAAATGGGGTTGTACGTTAAAGTTGGATATTTGACAGGGGTGTCACAGTATATTCATCTCTTACCTGCTGTCATTACTCCTCCACACTCAGCCCGCCTACCTGCCCGCTCACCTGATCACACACCTGAGGCTCATAGCAATCAGTGCAGTATATAAGCTGCTCTGTCACACGCACTCTTTACCAGTCTGTCATTGTTTCCATGCAAGACTCTCCAGCTCTTTCATATGACTGACCGAACCTGCCTCTTTCCGACAATGCCTGTTCTCCTGTTCCCCAATTAGTATCTCAGCCTTTTGTCCCTGACCACGAGTCTTGCCACACGCTTCCTGGATTTTGATTTGCCTGGGACTGCTTGGTTTCAAAAAAAGACTCAAAGACTTGTTACTCAGCACGTCCTGAATCTTTGCCTGTCTGTGACTGCTTGGTGTTTGATTCATTTTGCATTAATAGAGAAAGAAAAAACAAAGTAACAAGAATTTACCACCTCTGTTCAACCCCCACAGGGATGTGAAATTCTTTACACTGTGATCAGGAATGCATGATTTGGTAAAAATTGCTAATACAGAACACAGTGAAAGTGATATTTCAGCCAGGATGCTACTTATCATCACATCATCCAAGTGCTGCCAGTCTGATGGTCCCTGATTGGTCTTTTCTCATCAAGCCACTAAGAATGTGATCAAAACATGAGAATATAATAACAATGAAGATTTAGCAGTCTTAGTTTGTTATTGGAGCAGATGATAACGACACAGAGCAGAAAATACATCCAGCCCTCTGGGCTAAATTTTGCTAAAATGTTGAAGCTTTGTTGTTTATAAGCTTTATTTTGATGCCATTTGATGACTTTATTTTCAACATATAAACACAGCTTCAGCCTGCTGGACAGATTTAGCAAAAGCGCTTAAAAAATATAATCCCATACAAACATTTTCATGTCACTGCAGTAAAAACTGTAGTTTGCTTGCACCAACAGCCCAAAATCACTTATAAGACCCAGATGTGTTCTCTTGGTCAGAGCAAGGTTTGAATCTGGTTTGAATGTGGCTTCAGAATTTTGCTCTCATTTACTCTTGTTGTTTCATGTGTGTTGTGTCCAGATAAGATTCAGCACACTTTCATTTAAACCTAGACATACTTTGACATTCACCTGTGTTAAGCTGAATGAGAAAGGGTTTATTGCACAGTCAGCTCCCTCCTAATGTCTTTTACTGGAGGTGACAAGAATGCAGAAGTACACATCTTTAATTTCTATTTAAATAATTCACTGAGGATGCAAACCAGCAGCCCTGGTTTCCCTGTTTTAAGGTGACTCTCTCCTATCTATTGTTAAATGTTTAAATCCTTTTTCCTCAAGGGGTCGTATATAATTGATGGAGACGCTTTGCCGGCAGAATCCTGTTGTTTAATGCAGGTTGGTAACATGATGAATGGTTGAAATGTAGTTGAGCCTGTGTCAAAGCGGGCAGTCTCGCTGGAGCATTTTAGGTTAACGACACACAAAAACTAAAGCCAGATTGTTTTCCTTTTGGATCTTACTGTTGCTCTAAACAACTGTCAATCAATGAAACTGTGCTTTTAGAGTAGATTGCTTCTTTAAACATGGTCGACTTTTGAGCTGGGCTGAGAAATCTCTGGGTAACCTTGTTTCCATTTTTTGGAAAAGACAGCATTTACTCATGACACACGGTTATATATCCTGTCATTAGGTGTGTAGTGGATTGTTCTTGTGCAATTTGTGTGTCACTTTGGTCAATTTAATGTCACCCAGAGCTTCATTTAGCTTAAAAAGGCTTATTGTTGCATTGACTGTGGTGCTGCTCTGTGAAGTAGTTAGACTTTCCTGAGATGTGAAGAATGAGTCATAAGTCAAACACCTGAAGAATGGATCAGTGAAGCTGTGTGGGCAGCTTATACTGTGTGTGTGTGCGTGTGCGTGTGTGTGTGTGTGTGTGTGCGTGTGTGCGTGTGTGTGTGTGCGTGTGTGTGTGTGCGTGTGTGTGTGTGCGTGTGTGTGTGTGTGTGTGTGTGTACTCTCCCCAAACTACAAGGAAAACTTTTCTCTAATCTAAATTACCTTCATCAGTGGAAGCAGCATTGCTGTTATGACACCCTGCTTTCTTTGTAGCTCATGAATCAGAAGAAGAGCTTACTTCATTTTATTTCATTTCATTTTGCATTATTTTACTTTTTCACTTCAATTTTGTTTTTTGTTTGAACCTTCCTACAGACTGTCAGTGTACACTGTACACACATACATGAACTGGAGCATCTCTGCTGCGCAGATTAGTTGACATCATGCGCTTTCATGACAAGCAGATGTAGTAGAAATGTGTGTGTTTGTTATATGATTTCTCTCATAGGAATGGTAAGATTTAGGATGTGAATCTGTGGTTCTTCTGTAAATCAGCTGTTGTTATTCTGGGTTTACAGAATTAAAATGGATCTAAAGTTAAGCCAGCTGCATTGGTTAGCGCTGGGTAACTTTTGTCTGTTTTACACATGAGGATACGCGTGGAACTGCGGCAGTGAAACAGAGAGTCACGAAAATGTGATTAGTTGCTGATGAGCACTGCAAAACCCTCAGCTGTGCCCACTTGAGTACCAGCTCAAGACCAGATCTGATGAATGTTTATGAAATCAGAACACTGCTTACAACTAAACAACAGATTTTTTTCCCTCTAAGATCAAAAAAAAACAAACACTTTAATTACTCATATCTTTTTATGGACAGGTAATTTTTAAAACCTGAGAAATAATCTTTTTTTTTTCTTCAAAACCTGAACTTGAGGACATTTTTCAAAGTGGAAAAAACAGCTCCTCACAGCCCTTTACTCTAAATGTTAAATCTGATGAGGCATGAGCCCTAAACTGTCTCCAAGGGAAACTGTACGCACCATCACCTTTCACAGATTACTCAAGCCAGGGTCTGTTTTGGTACCACGCACTGACAAAAGTGCATTTCTTCCCTGAAAGAGCCAACCTGGAACACTATCCAAGAGCACCTCTTTGGGTTTATCCACCCCAAGGTCATCTGGAACACTGCTTCATTCAGTGCAGGCATTGAACCAGAGTTTCTCTTAGTTTGGAACCCCATCATAAGGCCTGTTGATTCCAAATGGAATTACGTACAGCTGACGTGGTGCCAAAATTCTGGACGTGGTTAGACTCATCAACATCCACCCAACTGCCCACGCTGTTAATTACTGTTCATGTGGCCACTAACAAAATTAGACTTAAGCAGTCAATTAAGCTCCAACAAAACCATGAGACTGTAGCTGATATTATGCAGAGACTTGGAAAGCTCTGTATTCTGTCAGGTTCAATTCCGTCTCAGAGGAAAGGTTGTGAAAATTTCAGTCATCTCTTCAGTGCTTACCAATGGCCATTGAACTTTTGTATTGTCACTGCAATTGAGTTTGTGAATAAATTGACAATTTCTGGACCTGGAAGAACCTGTACAAGAGAGATAACCTTCATTCACACCACAGAGGCACCAGACTACTCACCGAAAACTTGGTCCTACATTTGCAGTTCCTGTGATGTACTTGGAGGAGAGCTTGCACCAGTAACATCCCCCACCCCAACAGCCCACAGACTGTATCCTGATCCCATCGTGTCTATTCAAGCTGTTGAAGGTCTGTGATCTCATTCTATTGGTCAGAAAACTGTACACAGGTCAGCCAACCATCAAAAATTGACTCAGATTAATGCTGTCTCTCAGACTGAAGCCTCAGTTACTGGGCTGAATCAGACAATTGTAAAACTTGCTTTATTAAATGTGAGATCTTTAAGTAGTTAGGCTGTGCTGGTTAGTGATTGAGTTACAGATCATGAACTGGGCACACTGTTTTTATTTGAACCTTAACTGGACTCGTAACTTAACTGTGGTACTTTTACACTAACAGAGGCATCGCCACTGAATTTGAACTTTAAAGGTAGTTAGATCTGACAGGAGAGGTGGAGGTGGAGCAGCAGTCAGCTCTGATATGTTCTTATGTGGACAACTCTCTTTGGTGAGTGCACTTCTTAGTACAGTCAAAACTGTCCAGAAAACAGTACGTGCTAACTGAACTGATGTGTTGGCTATCAAATTCTGCTATGTTGTGATGTCTGATATGTTGTCTTGTGATGACATGGTGCTTGCTTTTAATCAAAGGACTAAACTAGTTTCAGAAGATGTTGCTCTTGTTAAAATGAAAGTTGTATCTCATGAAAGGCTTTTGCTAATGGATGAATTAAAAAGAAAGGAAAAAAGGGACTGCAGGAGGCCTGAGGTAAATGGTGTAATGGCAGAAATCAGCCTGTGCTGATGATCATGGAACAGTGGTTGGGTCTTAACTATACTTACTTACTTAATTGTAAACACGTCTTTACAAAGTGGTGTTTTTCCCAGCTATCTGAAAAATTGAGTAGTTGAACCATTTTTAAAGAAGCACACTTCTATGATCAGTAACTGCAGACCAATCTTTAACCTCCCATTCCTCAACAAAATTACTGACAGTCATCCAAAAGCAGTTTATTGAACAACCAGTTGCCATAAAAGTACAAGAACTCTACCAATCTCCCATTGTACAGTAGCAGCCTTGGCCAGGTTATTAACAGCATAAGAATAAATAGTGACAGTGATAGAGTTTATTTCTTAGTATTTTTGGTTGTAAGTGCAGTTTTTATGCCCCAAGCCGAGCCGATCATCATACCCGATCATGTCAGGGGTGCTCCAACAGTTTTCTTTTAAAACTAAACCGAAACTATTCATTTTTAGCTGCACCTTTCAGTTGTGTGGTTTATTTTATTTAATCTCTTTAATTCATGTGTTATTATTTTTACTGGTTGTAATGTTTTTTTGTTTGTTTGTTTGTTTTAAAATTTACATGTATTATTTATGTGTTTGTTTTAGTTGTGTTTACTTATGTCTAATGTTTCATCTTTATACTACCCACATATTTTTCGTGGCTTCAGTTTCTGAAGTAGTTCAAAATCTGTGAAGCACATTTTACTTCCACTCAGAACGAAATGTGCTATATACTGTAAATAAAGTTTTCTTTGCTTTGTTGAATTATTATTATCATTAAAATTAACAGCATCACCATTCATTTGCACAAGTCAACAAGCCAACGATGCTAAATGGCAAAAATACTAAAAAAAAAAAAAAAAACATTACCAGTACTGTCATATTACCAAGGCCACTAGAGGACAAAATGCAAATTAGCATAATGCAATTTTGGGGCACTTGCTGAAATACTGATCACATTGAAAACTCCACCATGCCACATGCCAAGAGCAGTTTTTCTGCAGCTGACTTTATGTAAGAAAGACGCCTGAAAAGGCCTGGTTTGTGTAAATTACCAGGGTTATCTGTGGTTTCTATTGGCTCCATGGTCATATAACACTATCTCTAATAATAATCCACAGCCAAATGGAGCAACATTAATTCTGAAATACAAGATTTCTGTAGTGCAAGTTCACTTTAAGTTCACATTCTGCATGGAAGCTGCACTATGTAGTAGGACTACACAAGACTAAAACAAAGTCTGCCTGTTTGAATGTGCAGTGGAGTGGTGTGAATATTTTATCCTATGAGGAACTTGTGGTGCACAAAACCCCTTTTCCTGACTTGTTACATAAGTTGGAAAGATGTGTAACCCGCTAAAGCAATGGGTTTTATTCTTCTTTAACAAGGGTTCTTTTCTGTATACCTAATCTGACTCTATAAGACCTCCTTTTTTCTCTATCTTTCTGTCTCTTCCCCTTTCTTTCTCAGGGGGCTTGTAAAGCTTTGAGTCCAATTTCATACACTCTGTTTCCTCCTTTTTATTACCCTTGCTATCCCTTTCTCACTCTCACTCTTCCTCCTACTCTCTCTCCCAAAGCTCCCTCCCCCCCTTCATCATACAACTTGGCCCGGTGGTAATAACCCAGAATGTCGACAACAAATCATCTCCTCTGTTCCAAAGATTCACCGCATGATGCACGCTGACCTTACGCTCAGGAGCAAATAGTATAAAATGAGAAACCTGGTGGCTGGAAATTGCTCCAGCTTGTAACCTAGGTAGCATGATGGTGCATCAGTGCGGCAAGAGGACAAGTGTTGGAATTTCGTGCCTTTGAGACAGAAATGCTTTGGCATCAAAATGTGTTTGAGCATTCACAATTGGCAGCTCTATTTACTTCTACTGACAGTGAGTGGTTTTCAGCACATCACACAGGCTCTTGGCCTTACTAACCAGTTTATTTTTGCACAATTGTCAGTGGTATCATGAAAGCGGTGACCATCAGTGAGCAAATATATTTCCGATTTTTATTAGAGGTGAAAAACATGACAGCAATCATTAACTCATCAGACAACTTATTCTGTAGACACCATCCAGACAGATGATCTGATGCATAGCACATCTCATACGTTAATCAGGCTTATTTAAATGTTGTGAGACTTTTAAGTCAGAGGCTAAATTTAGGTTGGTTGTTGTTGTTTTTTTGTTTTTTTTTCGTGTTAGCCATACATTGCATTTACAATCTGTAATAACTTTTCGTTGCTCGTGATGGAGCCTGTCATTCCTGTGATGGATAAGATTACCTTCACATGTGCGAAGGATTCACAGGAAGCAATGCAGCATGTATTCCAGATTCGCAGTGTGCACTTTAATCTCATAGATATCAGTCTCACTGTTGACACTATATCAGAGCTGTATTATGATACTGCTAATGGAAACCGAACATTTCCTACTGCTGATACTTCACATTAAATATGCAGAACTGGCACAGACTGGCCATCATTGTGAAGCAGTCACAGGAATGTCATCACCACAGTTCAAATTGGCTGCAATTGTTCATCAAAAATGCATCTTTAATGTGTCTTCATCTTTTTCTTTACTGAAACAATGTGACTTTGTTTGACTGCACTGTAAACTGATACATCAGCTGCTCTTCTGTTGTATTTAAGTAGCTGCATGAAGAGTGTCGCTGAACCACACTTGCTGTGACCAACCGTGACCACAGGTGTTACCAAATCAAGTAAACATGAAATCTTAAGAATTACAACATTCAATAAAAAAGCAAATTGTGATAAACACATTTATATGTTTACATGCAGCATTCCGCACCAAAATGCATGCTGAAATGCATGTGAGGCCTGACAAATGTGTTGCATATACTTTGTCCTACTTCTCAGCTTAGTCAACATAACACAACATAACATGGACCAGAAAAAAACAACCTTAGATTAACTATGCCAGTGAAGTTCAGTGTGGAGGTGATGGCTTCAGATCATCAGCTGTCAGGTTAACACAATTGAACTCTCAGTCTCTGTTCACTGGTTGCAGAGATGTTTGGCAAGCTTTGGCTCCATGAGACGTACGGTAAAGGGCTGGCTAGTGGAGCGTTGACTGAGACTTGATTTTTAGATTGTTTCTTGGAGCGTTTGCCAGCTAATTTGATGGTTCTTTTCGACTGACACTGCTTTGATCTGTGCTTCATTTCTTGGCCTGCTAATTAACTGGATTCTCCCAAGAGCAGACGGAGGTGGGGGGAGTTGACAACAGAACTGGCTTATGGACCCATAGACTTGCCAACTGCCCTAGGATCTCCCACATTTGTCCCCTGTGTGTCACTCCAAAGCTCCTTTTTTCTGGTGCTCTACCAGTTACGTCGGAATCTCAAGCTTTTGTTTGTGTTTTCTGCACATCAATTGTGTGTATTCAGAGCCAAGTGCCACAGTGTACTACCCTTGTACTTTCCCTCTAAACCATGTATTTTTGATTATTTTTGAGCCAGATTTGAATATTTAAATGTTTTTCATGTAAAATCTGTGTGTTGTCACTCAAACATGCACATCTCCCTTTGCTTTGAGGATCAGAAAAAAGTAGCAGTGCTATTTTAAGTTTATATCCTTGTCTTCATATTGAACTAACTTAATTTTACCATCTAAATTGTTCACACCACACTAAGGCTGAGAGCAACCTCATCACACAGATTCAGATGCTATCCTTCCTCCACATGCTCTTTCTTGATTTATACTGTATTAACACTTGTTAGCCTTCTCAGGCTTCTTTGATAAACTGAGTTTCTATGGGCTCCTGATTATTGACCAGAAAATGGACCAAACAATCAATGGGAAAAAAAAAAAAAAAAAAAAATCAATCAACAATAAAAATAATCTTTATCTGCAGCCCTAAATATAAGCATGGAGGCACATTCAGGTATCCGATTCCACTGGATGATTGGTTGACTTCTTAGTATTTAGTCCAGCATTTTGCTCAGCAAATGAGCAGTGGAACAGTGGCTGCCAGGTACCATAAAATAAACATCCCCATTCAAAGTAACAGAGAAAGTTTCCATTGGTGGAACCTTTTACTTTTCTCCATAATGCTGCACTACAGTACATTTGGGGAGTTTTCTTTAAATACACCACCACCAGCTTGGTTTTCAAACTACACAGTCCAGCAAAGACAATCCTAATTGTACTGTAAGCTTCATATGAAAGATGGCACAGACTTCCTTTCTCGTACTCTTCCAGTATCTTTTCATGAATGGACAAAACCACAGAAAATGAAAACGTTTCCACATCTTTCTTGCATTTAATGCAGACAGGAGAGAGTTGATCTTGTTGTGGAGCTGTGGTGTTTGTTGTAGTCTATGTATGCAATACTGACAATCAATCAACTCTGCATTCTTCTCAGAGGTAAAATCCATTTGATTAACGAGGTAGCCTTCAATTGGATTTAAACCAATTCAGCATGAGCTCCTTGGATGTCTGATCTGTCTGAACATTCCGATATTCTTACAGCCCTGAACCATGTTCCTCGGTGGAGCTGACCTTGGTCCTGAAAAGGCTGTGACGCCTACTACAAATGATGCAGCCTAATGCAAGACTGCTGAGGGGCATCCCTCAACCCAAGACAATACACAAATAAGCAGGCAAACAAATGCAGATATGCACACACTGCACCAAAGTTGGACAACACAACACTGTAATGCCATCAGCCTTTGCAGAAAGGAAAGTACAGTCACACCAAAAGAAATTAAAAACTATTACTATACTATTCTACTACTATTGCTATACTATTCGTCATGACTTGATTAAAGACAATAATTAAGAACTAAATGTCCCACTATGTTCACTACTTTCTGTGTATTTCTGTTGTTTAGTGGTAAGCAGGTAGTGTAGAGTTTATTTATTGAGCTTTTTCTCTTAAAACAGCTGTCGAAAACAATGCTGTTAAAGTGGTGAGTGGTAATGCTGCTGTCTTCTACAGAAGCTTTTCCAAACTTTCCCAGAAACACAGTTGGCAGTGACATAGCACAAAAATTCAAACAGTTAGGTACAGCAACCAAACAGAAATCACAAATCCCACTCACTTTTAAACAACACATCAGTTAAATGGACACATTCTTTTGAACCGGCCACTGAGCTTGGCACTGGGCAAAATACTCAACAGTGTCCTTTATATATATGTCTGTACATCTCTGATGAGTTCTGGTCCTCTTAATTGCTGAAATGATGCATTCATTTGGTCTTGTCTGTGTCATGCTGCTGCATGGGTGGATTCTGATTAGTTTAGATTTGGAAAAGGTTCACCCTGCTGTTGTAATTGCATGACAGATGTTTATTTTCCCGAACTGCTTCAGAAAATGGTCAGAATTCCCGGGGGAAATTATTCTGCAGTGATTTTCCAGATTCAGTCTATTTGTTAAGCTAACTTGAACATTACCAAACTATTAAATTCATCAAATGTAACAACATTCTTTCAGAAAGTTAGGGTGCATAAAAGGCCTATACTTCCCTCTCAGCTTTAGCCATAATTGCTCTTTTCCACACACGGGTTCTGAGCCCCAATTCCAAACTACATACTGATTGTATACAGTATGCACTAACCTTTATAATAAGCTCTTTCTATAGTTGATAATGCTAATGGTGCAGAATCAGATATGAATAAACTGCCACTTTAGAGTGCTATTGCTAATTAAACTTCATAAACTCTTCAAGCATTTCAACCCATGTTAACTGATTTATTGGCTATTGCCTATTATGGTCAGAGGAAACCAGCTATACACACAGCACTGACATATCATTGCCATTTAAGTTAATATGGTTAACTTGTTAGCAAACAGTTGCTGTCAGGCCCGAACTCAAACAGGACTCAGACGCAGAGGATGTCAGTGAGCAGACTTTTATTATATCTAGACACCCCGATGCAGAGCAAACAAAGAGGGCTATGAAAACTGAGCTATGATAATACGCGACTATGGAGAAAACAAAAAACACTCCCAAGGAGGAAACTATCCGATACGCAGATCTATCAAATTTATCACAAATCAAAATCACTCTCTCAGAGGGAAATCAAAACGGCTACAAAACATTAAACTAAAGACACTCCAAATGGAGGTAGAGCGATCAAGAAAAAAAGGACAGAACAAAAAACTCTCCTAAAAGATGGAGGCTAGACTTAATACTACTATAACTAGATGAACAAAAAATCACTCCAAAGGGAGGCTAACCAAGAAAGCAAATAACTCTAATAACTATGAATGCAAAACTTAACTACAAAAATTACAACCAAAAATCACTCTGACGAGGAATCAAGACTTACAAGATACAGACTGTGGCTGTGGACTATGATGCAGGCTTTGGTGATCGGACACGAGACGAAACACTTCGGCACAAGACAAAGGGAAACGCAGACTATTTAAACACATGAGGGTAATGGGGAACAGGTGGACACAATCAGGAATCAGGGATGACAAACAGGTGACACAGGAGGAAGGGCAAGTGACCTGAAACGAGAGGAGAGTTAGACTTTCAAAATAACACAGGAAATGACAAGACAATAACCCAAGACAGGGCAACCTCACCGCAGTGTGACAGTTGCTAGACGTGGAGACATATCAACATTTACCTGGGGACAAGTTTCTGCCACTTGATGAGTGTGAGTCAAGTGTTCACTCTCCTATTGGCTCTGTTTTGGTCTCCACCAACTCATGATGGAAATATCTAGCTCTTTAGCTGCTAAAGGCTCCTCTGTGTTCACTGGCTAATTGCTAATTTGGTCTGTCTGGGCAGACAGTGCATGGTGGGTTTGGAGTTTTTTGCACTGTATGTAGATGGCTATTTATTACTCTAAATGTATAATATAAATCCTTTAATATCTATTTTATTCTCTAAAATCTTCCTGGAGCTGACTCACCGTATTTCAAAATTCATTTTTAAAGTTTTTGCAGAGTTGCCTCCTTCTCATTTGAGCATTCCATGGTGGGACAATAGTCAACTGTGCTTTAACAGCACAGCATTTTTAGTTTGCTCACTGACTTTTTGTACTGGTTTGATACTTAATTTAATTGCTTTCCCATGTACTAAAAATGGAGAGGTCTCTGCCTCAAAATTGTACTGAATGCCCAAACTTATCAGAAAACACAGAATGTAAATGAGATGACTGTTTTTAGCTTTTTAACATGTCCTGAATGTGATACAGTACCTTTCACAACTGGAAATCGAGCCCTGTTAGTCCAAGGACCAGAGTGCAGTAAAGTCTGTTATGAAACTATTGTGCTCTGTTTGAGCTTCCAGCTGTCTACATATTTTGTAATACACAGTGTTGATGAAAATGGGAAAGCAAAGTTAGTTTGACCTGAAGCACATATAAGGAATAGGGCTTTAAATCTACTAATGAAAGCTTTAACATATAAACAAAATCACAATCACACATTGATTCCATTCAAATTAGTACTTTTTTGCAAGGTTTTGGTTTTGAACCTTACTGAAGTTATGCTTACCTAGCCATAGATTATTGAACACTTCTTCCAAAAGAATAAGATCTGTCTATCCAGGTCCGTGTTGTACTTCTTTAAGATTGATTTTCAGCTGTGAAACTTCTCTTAAAGAGTCACCTCACATTGCACTGACCTGCTAACGGAGATAAAGAAAACAACTCAAAAGAGAAAGGAAAGCCGAGACGGAGACAAAGGGGTTGCAGGTGAAGGCCGGAGACAGAGAGAACAGGCAAAATTAACACAAATCAATTCTAAAGATTATTTATTTGCATAAATAAGAATCTCTTTGCAGCAGAATAAGAAAAGGGGCAGATAGGAGGACAAGAGGCAGAGATAGTGCTAACAGAATCAACCAACCTCATCCATCTACTCACAAATTTCCAAAAATTCTATTAATCTCGGGATCTTGCAAGATAAAAACTATATTGCATACACAATTATTGAGAAATTGATGCACTTTTTGAATATTGCAAGGATTTCTTCTGAGCTCCTATTGATCAGGAAAATGTATCATAAGTGATGCTGCACTAGTCTGAAGAGGTTTTTGGGCAGTCTACTCTTGGACAGTCTCATGACATCTGAGTAACCTGCAGAATAGTTTAGTGAGTCATACAGTGGAATCAAAAGAGTCTGAATGAGGCTGTGTTAAGTGCTATACAGGTCCCTTCTGTCTCCCAGTGATTGCTGGAGCTCCATCAGTTCAAATGGACCCCACTCTCTCCAGATCCATTCATCTCTCACTCATCAGTGGCTCAATAGCTTTATACATGCATACTATCTTTCTTTGTGTGGTGATGGAAGTTTGTCAGGCATTACAGGTTGACATAAAAATGAGAAAAACTTTTTCTGACATCTGTCATCTAACTGACAAGAATTTTGGCAAATTGAACTTTTTTTTTTTAATGTCATCCAGATGTCAAATTGTTAACTGACTTTAGATTGATGTATTTGTCATTTGTCAATCAAACACATCAAACAGAGTGGCTAGTAATGGCTCACTGATGATGTTATGGTTGCTGTGATTGGATAAATGAACATGTAAATAGGCTGCTGAAGGTGATGTGGAAGCAGAGAACTAAAGGGCTCCAAGTCCATGAATCACTGAGATCTGGCATTACACCAATCTGCCATTCAATCTTACGTTTCATATTTCTTATGTTTCATGGTGAGGAAAACTGGGCCAATGATAGAGCCTTGAGGGACACCAAATGTGTTTTATCTGAACAGTTGTTGGCCATTGCTAAAAAAAAAACTGTCAACAAGTAAGTAGAACCTGAACTAACAAATAATTGTGTATCAGAGGTTCTGGCCTGATCAGGAGGATATTATGGTCCATAGTATCAAATGCAGAACTGAGGTTCCTGAGGCTAAAACTAAAAAGCATGGCGAAGCAGATTGTGCTTGTAATGCCCCAACCTTGTGGCAGAGATTTTATGGAACTCAGAATCTGTAGACACTTAAAAACTAAAGTATCTTACGTTGTAAGACAAATCTTTTTAAGATTAACCTCAAAATATTGTAAATGTCAGAAGTATTTCATGAGATTATTATTTTTATTAAATTATTATTATTATTATTATTATTATTATTATTATTATTGTCCCTTACACTGATAAGCACTGAACTCTTATAACATTCTTGGACTCACAATGGACAGCAACAATATATCAAAACATATCAAAATCGATGCAGCAGAACCCAAGTCTTAATTTTCAAAACAGTCTTCTTCTTTGTCAAATCGTGGTGCCTTTATTACCAACAATGGAACGTGACCACAGACAATTCCTTCAAAGATGTGGGCTTGTTTGGCTAGTCACAGCTAAGAGATAAGGAGCAAGAAGTCTGGAGAGCTCACTGCTTTCTAACTCCACACCCCCACAATTTTTCTTTTTTTTTTTCAATTCAAACATGTAGTCTTCAGCCCCAGCTGATGCTGACTCAAATGACATTGCACAATTTATTATATTTTCCGCAGCTCCCTCAGGAGCCATAAAAGGCTTTATACAACAATTTCATATGTTTGGTGAAAACCTACTTTTTCCTGGAAAGTTTTCATTAAGCGTCTGAAAAGCAACACCATCCGGTATCACATAGTATACAGCCTGAAATGTATGAGCTAACTGCAGTGTATTAGTTGTGACCTTTCTGGATGCACTAACAAGGCAGCCAGGCTGCAATGAGTTGTCAGCAATGCAGTGCTAAAGCCTAATCACCAGCAGTAACCTCAGTGAGAGAGAAAAACAGGGAATCTGCGAAAATAATGAATCTCTCTGATCACACCGGGGCTGCAGTGCTGTAGAGAGACTCTTCAAATGGATGAGTGGGGTTTAAACCTCTGTGTCAGCACACTCATGCTCTGCTGAAGTGTCCTTGAGCAATATATGGAGTCAAAACATGCTCCAATGGGGCTTTTCTGACCTCTGTTTTCTCTATAATGTGAAGCAACGGAAACTTATTAATGAAAATCAGTTCTTACACATATTAAACATTACACAACTTCAGAAACAAGCAACTTGGAACTTCAAATGGAGAAGAGAGAAAGCGAGTGAAAAAGAGATAGTGTGAGGCATATGAGCTAACCAGCCAGCATTAGCATTGACCTTTCCCAACGGCTGGGCAGAGCCAGCCGGGGCTAAAGCAGGGACTGGTGGTACTCTGCTAAATGCTAGCATGTCACAACCTATCTCATCAAATCCTTAATTCAACCTTTCTTCTGCCCCAATGGGCTCCGGATGTAATAAGCAATATCTTTATAGCACAAAAAGGCCAACATACCAACAAGGTTTTGTGTGAGAGAATGTGAGAAGATGGTGTGTGTGTGTGTGTGTGTGTGTGTGTGTGTGTGTGTGTGTGTGT
>JBBMOE010000010.1:8711484-8747060 GCA_037975065.1 Chaetodon trifasciatus | reverse complement strand
ATTATTATTATTATTATTATTATTATTATTGTCCCTTACACTGATAAGCACTGAACTCTTATAACATTCTTGGACTCACAATGGACAGCAACAATATATCAAAACATATCAAAATCGATGCAGCAGAACCCAAGTCTTAATTTTCAAAACAGTCTTCTTCTTTGTCAAATCGTGGTGCCTTTATTACCAACAATGGAACGTGACCACAGACAATTCCTTCAAAGATGTGGGCTTGTTTTGCTAGTCACAGCTAAGAGATAAGGAGCAAGAAGTCTGGAGAGCTCACTGCTTTCTAACTCCACACCCCCACAATTTTTCTTTTTTTTTTTCAATTCAAACATGTAGTCTTCAGCCCCAGCTGATGCTGACTCAAATGACATTGCACAATTTATTATATTTTCCGCAGCTCCCTCAGGAGCCATAAAAGGCTTTATACAACAATTTCATATGTTTGGTGAAAACCTACTTTTTCCTGGAAAGTTTTCATTAAGCGTCTGAAAAGCAACACCATCCGGTATCACATAGTATACAGCCTGAAATGTATGAGCTAACTGCAGTGTATTAGTTGTGACCTTTCTGGATGCACTAACAAGGCAGCCAGGCTGCAATGAGTTGTCAGCAATGCAGTGCTAAAGCCTAATCACCAGCAGTAACCTCAGTGAGAGAGAAAAACAGGGAATCTGCGAAAATAATGAATCTCTCTGATCACACCGGGGCTGCAGTGCTGTAGAGAGACTCTTCAAATGGATGAGTGGGGTTTAAACCTCTGTGTCAGCACACTCATGCTCTGCTGAAGTGTCCTTGAGCAATATATGGAGTCAAAACATGCTCCAATGGGGCTTTTCTGACCTCTGTTTTCTCTATAATGTGAAGCAACGGAAACTTATTAATGAAAATCAGTTCTTACACATATTAAACATTACACAACTTCAGAAACAAGCAACTTGGAACTTCAAATGGAGAAGAGAGAAAGCGAGTGAAAAAGAGATAGTGTGAGGCATATGAGCTAACCAGCCAGCATTAGCATTGACCTTTCCCAACGGCTGGGCAGAGCCAGCCGGGGCTAAAGCAGGGACTGGTGGTACTCTGCTAAATGCTAGCATGTCACAACCTATCTCATCAAATCCTTAATTCAACCTTTCTTCTGCCCCAATGGGCTCCGGATGTAATAAGCAATATCTTTATAGCACAAAAAGGCCAACATACCAACAAGGTTTTGTGTGAGAGAATGTGAGAAGATGGTGTGTGTGTGTGTGTGTGTGTGTGTGTGTGTGTGTGTGTGTGTGTGTGTGTGCGTGTATGTGTGTGTGCTGGAATTGTAATATTTTCACATTCAGAAACTGACTGGGTCTGAAAAAAATATAAGTTAAGGAGTTTGGCATTTTGAAAAACAAGCACCTTGCCTGCTCGCAATTTACCTTTCTATAGGGCTGTTTTATTTCAGCACCAGAGAATATAACCTGAAAGTGAAAAAAAAAAAAAAAAAAAAACACCCTGAAGCAGATTTCATATGAGAACACACTCACAGCTTTAACTCATCGGCCTTCATACAAAACTCTTCCAGGACAGCAGGGACAGAAAAGAAAAATGATTAGCCTTTTGCTCCTGCCACCTACAACTGTATGTTATCCAGTATGCTTCAGTACAATAGGTACTTGTGAGCAAGAAAACTCTCCCAAACTACAAATTCAAACAGACAGAGGTTTTACTGTCACTTTTCAAAGCTGCTTCATTGACTCTGAATGGCAGACACACAAATGTAAAGCTTTTTTATTGGTATTTTTCATGTTAATCATTTAAACTTGTCATAGCAGGAAACGCATGGGTGTAACTAATAACATTAATAATGACTCAGATTCATTAGAGAAGTATTAATTGATTTTTTTTTTTTTTTTTTTTTTTCTTTTTCCACTGCAGGGACACAGCACTGTCATACTGTAACCATACAAAGTTGATGTGGTTGCAAACATTTGGATAATTGCACCTCCAGCAGACACATAACAACATTAGTATTTATTTGAAATTCTATTTCTGTCCAGCAGGCAAATGTGACCAGGATTATAAATCTCTGTTAAACACTGTTTTGGCCAGTGCTGGCCAGTGGTCAGCTACTTTATGGCTGCCTGCTGATGCGAGAATGGCCAGATATCTCAAGACCTCCTCAACAGATTTTAATGGAACTTGATGGAGGGTGATACCAAGGAACAGGTGGTTAGTTTTCATTGACGATGGCCCCACCATGAGGCCATTAGGGTCTTCTTCATTCACTCTGCCATTGCCACCTCGTTTCACTCACAAGCTTACGGGTGGCTTCATATTTGTTAGCGTAGAATGCCACTGAAGGACTGATGCAATTTACAAAGCCAGCACAGGCTTACCTTTTTTCCACGATTGTTCCATCTGCAGCGCTGAATCCAAAATGCCTCCACACATTACTTCTCAGATGGTTTAGTGTCATATCCGCTCAGCACAGCTTCCTAGCTGTCTCCAAATTGGATTAGCAAAGACAACAGCTAATAGCATTGCTTACTGGGCAACAAGGCATAAAATACATCAATGCATTCTAAGAATGCCTGCTGTTCCTTGTACACAGTGAGCTTTGAATTTGGGTAGACACTAGACATAAAATACTTATTTTTTGCAACATATGAATGGTTCCAAAGGAAAATTAATGTGGTAGACCAAGTGGCCATTTTCAAAGCTCTTAATATTTTCACTTATAACTCCTGAAATAGCATAGAAGCAAACATTGTTTCCTGGTATCATTAGTAAAAAGGAAATTAACAAAATCCCTGTATACATTATAGTTTCCCACCATTCTTCCTACAGTTTTACTGGTTTAAACATCACAATCAGGTTTATTCACCTCCCTAGTTGGGTAGAAGCAGAGATCACAGAGACAGAGTATCTCAAAAACTGGACAAACGCCCATAAAAATGCACGAATAAAACTCGGGATTAGAGAGAAAATATGTTTTTGTGAGTCATTAACTTGTTTTTGGATGTTGGACCAGATAATTCAACAGACTGAATTGGTGGCTGAATTGGACCCAAACACAAAAAATACATGTTAGGGTGTTCTCTTATTGGACAGTTTTGTGTGTGTGTGTCACTGCTTTGTGACAAATGCACATTTAACATTGAATTGTGCGCATACAGCACATAACAGCATTTATATCATCAATAAAAATTATTCTTCCAGGTGGAATTCATAGAATTCATGTTCCATTGCAATCACTTTAATAATTGCATGAAGGCACACACAATGGACAAATGTCTGGTCAGTCTGAACAGTGATGAGCAGAGAGCAGTTAATGGCCGCTGGAAATCACAGCAGATGAGAACCTTTTCAGCAGGTTACTGTGTGTTTCAAATGAGTGAAATTGACATTAGATGAAAAGGGGAGCAGGAGAAAAGAGAGAGGAGTGGATGAAAATGAAGACAAGACGATGCTGTGACTAATTAGTCACAATGCTGACTTCACATCTTTGTGAAAACAAATTAGATCTATACCCCAAATAAAGTTTTTACTTTCAGCCTGCAAATGGCATTAATGGGTGACTGTGAGACACTTAAAATATAACTGACATCTACAGAAATGTGTTCAGTTAGCAGTAGTTTGACTCATCATCACACAGACAATCTGTTATATTGAGAGGGAATTTATAGAAAGGTCAGACCATTTCAAGAACTAATAATTTTGAATTACTAATTTTGCTAAATGTCACCTCTGAACTAAGTTTTCCTGAACTTAAAGATTTAAATTCAAACAGATAAAAAACAACCATATACAACCTAAGTGTCAGTCGCTCTAATTTCTTACAACTAATGTTACTGTAAGTTAGCAGTCAGTTATTGGATTGAAGCAAATTTTGAAACAGCATTATTTATTTATTCATTTTGGCCAGTGAAACAGGCCGTAAATACAACATTGGCATTTTTATGACCGTATTAAAGTGCTAACATGTATTTACCTATTTACACATCAAGTTGCAGACGTTGGCATTCATTTGAGGTTACGTTTCTGGACACCCGATAAATGTATGTCCAATACTAATACTCTAGAATTTGTCACTTTGAGTGACCCTTTTTAAATTTTTTATCCAAAGTTGATATCTAAATATTGTTTTGTGCAGCTTTAAACAACATTGAAGTGAGTCAGAGTCAGGTGGACTGGAGCAGAACAGCAGGGCAGCCATGTTGTTCTTCAGAAGTCACCTTCAAAGATCCGATCGTGACTTTCCGAGTTGGACAATATCAGTGCTGCTCACATTTAAAGCTCTGCTCACATATGTACTCTATAAGGTACATGTGCAATTGTGAAATGGTGTGTGTGTGTGTGTGTGTGTGTGTGTGTGTGTGTGTGTGTGTGTGTTTGTGTGTGTGCATGCATGCATGCCTGTGTACCATTACAGAGTAATGGGATATCACCTCAATGCACCTGCCATTTTCATAAATACATAATAAACATGGTGCACATATTCTGTTATATATACATATTTAGTGCATATGATGTGGGGTTTTATGCCTTGTTTACAAAATGTACTTTTTCTCTATTACTCTCTCTCAACTCCCCCACCCTTAACATGCCCTCACGGCACATCTACCAACTTCCCTCATTTTCTCTGTGGGCCCATTAAAACCAGCATGGTGCTTCTCTTAAGTGTGATTACTAGGACTCCATAGACCATCAACAAACAGCTTATCAACAGAGTTCCATGAATGTTATATGAACAGTATTGCTTCAGCGTGCAAATAAATGTCCCATACCCCCGTTCTCTTTCTGTCTGTATGATGTGTGTGTTAATCACTGTCACTGGAAAACCTCAATTACTCCTGTCAGACCTCTCCCATGATCTTCCACAGATGACTATTGGAGTGGGGGGTTAAACGCAGGACTTGGATGCAGGAGACTGGGGATTTTGTCTGATGTGAAACTAGAAGTCAACCATCTTTCTTAAACCTAACCAACTACTTTTGGTGCCTAAACCTATTCAAACTCCTACGGTTTCACAGTGTTAACTATGTGCCTCTCTGGCAGAAAGGATTTGCACACCGCACACTAAAGTGCACTTTGTGTATATGTATGAGATGACAAAGCAGTGATTGTGTTTGATTTCCTTCCCTTTCTTTCATCTATTTTTTTCTCTTTATATATATCTATTTATAATATTTGTCTTACTTTTTCTCCAGTTGTCTGTTATTATCTGGTTTTCCTGCGTTTTTGGCTGTTTTCACATTCCTCTCTGTGTGTAATGACTTGCTGATTGTTCATATCAGCAGTTCAATGGGGCAAAGACGGTCAAACGACTGCTGCCATTCCATTTAAATATGGAAGGAGGGCTGTGAGGGGAAGAAAGACAATTAAATGGATGAGGAAGTGACTGCAGATAGGAAAGGTTGAAGATAGAAAGCGACAGTTGTGATTGCTAATATAATCTTTTATTAAAGAACCGAGAGAGTTTACTTTAAGTAAACCAAACAGAGTTATAAGAACATTAGCTTTGAAGAGAGGACTTAAATACAGATTTCACATTTGTTAAAGTTTTACTGTGACTTCCTATGTTCTCATCTAAGTTCTTACATGTGGTGGACATTGTAATTTTGCAGTCAGTGACAGAGAGACTGGACGCATGGAGGGAGAGAGGAGAGTTCGATGCTCCAGGTCAATGAGGACTGTGAAGCGGAGAAAAGATTGCAGGGAGAACCAGTCAGTCAGGATGGAAGTGCAGCACAGGAGTATGCAGCTAACACCTTAGCAGCTCAGATGATCAATGGGTCAACAAAGCAAACAGCTGCAATTTAACGCAGTGTCTGTTGGTGGAGTCTTAAGTCCTGGCTATGCTGAACTGGTTTGTGTTAACGTCCTGCCCACTGGATTCATCATTCACTCTGAAGCACCTCATCTTGAGGCCAGCTGAGGTGAGATCTCTGAGACCCTCCATTTGGTCTGGTAAAGGTAAAGAGCACCATAAAAAAATATGTTTCTGAGGCAGCGCGCATCAAGGTCCAGGATGACCATGCAAATCTGAAGCATAAACTCAGGTATTACTGGCAGGGCCAGCTGGCACTTACTGGACTAAAATGCTGTGACTTTGACACTGAGTCAAAAGTGAAGTTAACAGTAAAGAGAGTGGTGTGATGATGCATTTATTGCTGAAATAAAGGCTACTGTGGGTTAGACGTTTATTACTGCAACACTTACATGAACACTGTTTAGTGAAAAACACTCATTTGTTATTCATAGTGATGTTGGTGGGAGGGGGGTGGATTTGCTATAACCAGACTTTCTTTGCATAAGCTGGCTCAACAAAACCCCAGTCAGACTTCCTTTGTGAACCTCAGGCTCTGTGAGTGTCCCCATAAAAAGAGACGTTTGATATGTCATTTGATGCACAAAATGAACTGATTGTATTCCGCCTTCTTTAGTTAAGGAACAAGTCATTATTATAGAGAGCTATGACAAATGAGCTCTTGAACTTTTATGCAGCCTATTTAAATATTATACTTATGAATTGCATTTAGGTCTGCCACTGTCCCCCAATGGAGAATACATTGAATTCACTCTAGTTTTTGGCAAATTGAAAGTGAAAATAATGCCATTGATTGCATATTATCTGTGATAAATACCAATAGACTAATCAATTTTCTAATCAGTGTTCTGTTAGCTGAAAAAACAGCAGTGTAAAACAGACTTGGCAGCAGATCAGGACCAAATATAGAAACATAATCCAAAGTGCTCTATAGTTTCTGTGCCTTCATCATTCTTTTAGTGTATGGATGATAGTCTGAGTAACATTTAAAGTGTTAATATGACCTGAAGCACCACCAACTGAATGCATGTTGGTTCCTGTGGCAGAAAACACAACACGATGCAAACAGTTTGCACTGCTGTAATTACACAGCTCCATGCAGTGACGTTACTAACACACAGCTCAGCAAGTTTGCATTTATAATATGTAGCATTAGTGAAAGAGTGATGCTTCTTATAGCTGATGAACACCTGAAACTCTGAACGTAGATGTGCAGCATAAGTAAGTAGCCAGGTTGAAAGACAGCCACCTTTGTGACATTGAAAACTCTGGCTTTAGACTCAACATACCTCACTAACACATTAATCCCACTACATAGTACATCCCTCTGTTGACATGTAAGCTCAATAGGCTTTATCCTCTTTATTGTTATCAGTTGTTATCATGTCTGAATCTTGGGGGAAATGTTTGACAAGCGATGTATCTGTAAATATAATGTTCCCTCCTCACTGTCAGTTGCTTTGGAGGCAGGCATGACGGCAGTAAGTAAAGGTTTTTAAGGCTGCTATTTTAAAACGTGGTGATGGGCATTCACTGTGTTTTATTACTTTATAATTTCTATCAGTGACCTGAGTTCACCTCCAACTTAGAAAGACTTTAGTTCATTTTATAAAGGCCCCAGTTCAATTTGAGCGATCACACATCTGCAACAAATGCTGACTGCTGCGAAAGTCAGAGGCAAAGAACGAAGATGCGAGGAGAGAAAGTGTTAAATAGATCTCTATATCATTAAGGCCATAAATGACACAGCCGCCACATGGCTCACTACGGAGAGGAGGGGAGTTAGAGGAATGTAGGAGAGTGGAGGGTGGATGAAGGGAGGAGGGTGGGAGGCAAGGAGAGATAACAAGAGGAAGTGTTCACAGACCTTTTTATTTTCCCATCATCCTCAGCAGTGGAAACGAGAACATCCACCGTCACTGACAACAAAAGGGACCAAAACATGTAATCACAGCCTGTCAGGAGCATAATAAAGTCACATTTATTAATATCTACACATGCACACAACCAGCAATAACCGCCACAAACTCACAGCAGATAGGCACCCACACAGGGTATCTTAAGACATTACAAAACACCTTATTTCAAAATGACCCTCATTTATTCATCTGAAAAAGCACTGCATTAACAATTGCCCAAGCTCTTAAAGCATGTAGGTGCAATACACTTACCCACAATGCAAATGTATACACATAATCCATCACACATGCACACATCTATGATGCTAAAACCTCCCTAGTCAGCCTCTACCTACCACACATCCAGTAATGAGCTTTATACCTGTTCGTGTAAGTGGAGAACAGCATTTTGCCTCAGTCTTGCAGCACAAAGGAACCTGCTGATGTATGGACTGTAATTAAGGGTGATGATAAGAGATGATATTGTGCATGTGTGAACCCACATGAAAGTGTGATCACTATTAGACTTTGTGAGGATAATGATACAGGCGGTAAAGGTCGATTTGCTCTGTGGTGTTTAAAAGAGCGAAGGACAGCAGGTGAGAGAGATCAGTGAGATGAAAGTGTAATGATCCCTGTGGGGAGATCGGGTCATTGCAGCAACAGGAAAATGGATTCCAAGTAAGATGAAGACAGTAAGCACTCAAGGTAATCTGAGCGTTCATATCAAAGTTGCAATGCAACAACAATAATCAAAAATAAGGTCACAGTTTAAAAAGAGATATTTTATTGTTGGTTTCTGGCTAGTCACTATAAATGCCGCCTGTCCAGGGAGCTGCATCAGGAAGTGGGTCTGATTATTCTGTAACCGAAAGACAGTCAATCAAGCTGTAGAAACACTTGTAATAATTTTCAGATATTAAAAGTAAGGGTAAAGCTATAAATAACGGGGAGTTATTATAAGAGTCTTTGAAATGAGTATTTTTTGCTTTTCTTGTCTGATGATGAACAAACTATTGTGGATATGTGATGCACATAAAAGAGTGAAAAGTAAAGTCAGACTGTTTCTGCTGCCAAAGTAGAGAGGAAACGACAGAGGAGAAGGAAAGTAGCTCATAAGCTCCCGCGACTGTGATTGCAGCATTTTGGTCAAATAAACCTTATCAGGCATTAACAGTGTGTGGATTATTTTTCTGATAAAAGACAACAGAGGGTGTTGCGTTTTACTACCATTTATCATTACAAAGTTGCCTCATGTTATTCTGATTTGCAGTGATGGAATAGCACAGTAAAAGCATCCGTGCTGTCAGGAATCCTGTGGGGAATTAAAGAAACTTTGCTTTATTAAAATGCAGCTCTAATTGTCATTATGTATTCAGCACCATAAACGAGAGCGGACATGGAGAACCTGGAACTGAAAAGTGATTGGATTCATCTATTAAAATCTGTTCCTCTTCCTAAACTCTTTTGTCCCTGCCTGGATCCCATAAGAATGATGACTGTTTTTCAAGCAATCTGATTGGTCAGGGGTCAGTCTGTTTATAGTATTGATCTGAAATTAACCTGCTCTGGAGTTTGTTAGCCTGGCAGGATAGGTTACCATGGTGATTTGCCCTGGTTAAAAGAAAGCCAGCTTCATGATACAGTTAAGAAAACCTGAGTTAAACCTAACCCAGGCTGCAGGACTCTACCAGTGTTGTGGTCCTATATAGCCAACAGATAACACCCGAACACGTAAGCTGCTGCAGTCAGCAAAGCAAATAAGCCGTGATGACATTAGACTTCCCCTTTTACCCACCAGCCAGATGTGGTGGCAGCAACACAGCTTGTGCTTTTTTAACTTTTCAGCTATAAAATCAGTCAGCCAACAGCACAGGCAATAATGATTAATGACGGGTTAAGCTTTTTTTTTTTCTGCTAGAAGTAAATTTGTTGTTGAAATTGTCAAGCCATGTGGCTATTGATGACAAAATCCTTTTTTTTTTTTTCCAAAAAAAAAGAGACAAAAATAAGGTACACATTGATCTGACGCATTACACACAAAGCATATTATTGAAATTGAAGGTGTTTTGAATCCAATGGCACCAAGCATGTGATGTAACTCCTTGTAGTTTTTGAGATACAGCCATTTCTGTATCATACTATATTTAGTCGATAGTCACATGGGGTTACTCATTTTATCATCTTTCACAAAAACACCAGTGGAAAGACAGCTTCCTGTGATCACATGTTCAAAAAACATTTATGCACTTTATGAGCAGATGGACTCAAGTAAGAATTAATGATGAAACAGATTCTCAAATTCCTTCTAGGGAGAAATAATGAGAAATGTAGCTGCATGGCCATATTCTGATATTCTGAACTAATGACCTCAGTTCCTTTTCGAGGTGTCTCAACCACAAACACACACACACACACACACACACACACACACACACACAGAGAAGCCCTACTCAAGTACTTAAGTATCATTTTGACAGTTACTAGTGACTTTGCAGAGTTAAATTGTTAATATAATCATTATATATAATCAATGAATAAATTCTGATGTATTATCACGGATTCATCTACCCTGCAATATATAAAGTCATTCAAAATGGGCTCCACATTTATCAGCTGCAACATTAAAGTGATACACATTAAAGCATCACTAATCATAATCCAGTATTATTATACATATGATTCTGAAATGGGCCATTGTGCATAATACATACTTTTATTTTTGGTACTTTAAGTGTATTTCTATGCTAATACTTTTCTACTTTTACTCAAGTAAAATAGCAGAATACTTCTTCCACCACTGGCTGGCAGATGCAGGGGAAGAGGTGCTGTAAGTGAGATATGGCTATTTCTCCAAAAAGACTCACTGCTCAGGAGGTGATTGAGATTGAACAACCTGGAGCAACAACTGACAAAGGTCAAAGAAAAAAAGGTAAGAGAGATGTTCCCAAGAGAGAGAGGGAGGACTTTGTGTGGAATAGAGCCTCAGACATGAGACTGAGACTGTTTGGGAACCATACCGCATTAATTGTTTAAGGAATTATGTGACAAAAAGCTGATTGCTTACCTACATGAGCATAGCAACCTATTTGCATTGTACAAGGGGGAGCATGACCACAGTGCGTCTCGAGATGCGTCCTTGGAACTGTGTTCATATTGAAAATCACATGGGAAGACTACATGAAATGTCTCTAAGGTTTGCACAATGTTAACAGTGGACTAAGAAAAAGCAGCAGATTTATATTTTTTTCTCACTATGAAGATGTGAAATTCCTAAAGAAAGGTAAATTGTAAAATGACACAATGGATATTACCAGGTTAAGGGAAAGCAGCTGCTAAATGCAACACCAAATATTTCTTTTGGAAGTTCATTTGGTAACTACATGCTGATGAAATCATTGACAGAGCAACCAACAATATGTTTCAGCAGCCCACTATGTAGCTAGTCATAGGAGTGAATTAGCACAGTGCACAAAGCTTAGTCTGAGGTAAGAGTTAAAGGAATTCAACACCTTCAGTACCGGAAAGCTACTGTGGAACCAAATGAGGAGCTGGGCTCTCCCTCCTGTATGTCCAGTCCTGTATTGTTTGACTGCTAAACAAACCTTTGTAATGATAGTCTATTTAGTCTATTAATAACCATTTTTTGCTAAAAAAAAAAAAAAAAAGAAAAAGAAAAAAGTAACTCTCTAGACATTTGGTTTTTATTGGTAACTTTTTGGTCCGTTTTTTTAATGCAACTGCTTTATATTTGATAGTAGTATAATACTATGTAGGTTTATATGTTAAAAGACTACCATTAAATGATATCTTCATTTGCTGTATATTTTAATGATGACAATTAAAATTCAGTTTGGTCGATCATTGTGAATTCATTGTGACCTGATCATCAACCTATCATTTATAAGAACGGCAAATTATGCTAAAGTCCCACAAACTCACTATTAAACCTTACAGTTCACACACACACAGTCTGAGACCTGAGTCAGTTATAAGTGCAAAATAAAGTCATTAAAACAAAGACATCACAGCAGTCACATCAGCCCCATGGACTACACATCAAACAAGCAAGACTATGACAGTGTGCAGCTCAGAGGGTATTTTATTCTATTCTCACACATATCAATGACTGGATATTAGTAACCATTCACTGCAAAAAGACTTTTTAACCACCTAAGAGATGGAAGATAACTCAGAAAAAACAACATACGCACAAATGATATGACTAATATGATTGTAACCTATTTCCTACACTTCAGGCTGGGCCCAATAAAGCTGCAGCAGACATTTCTCAGATAAATGAAATCAGTAAACTCTCTTTGCACTCTGTCTTGCATTTCTTGTCAGGTCCTTCTTAACAACAAGTTGAGGTCAATGAGCTTTGTGGGGCTGTGATATGCTTCTTCTGTGCTCAGTGAACACTTTTTCAAGTGGAGCCAGAGTTGTCAAAGTCTGTTACTAGATGCTCCAGTTTTCCTTCTGAAATCTTGAATGAAGGCATTGAGGCAATGTATGGCTTATCACATGCCAATCTTTGCTTTGTTACGTCCAACCTTAATTGACCAAGTTATTCTCTGTTGTTCATGTTTCACATAGGCAGAGTTGACTGGTCATTCATTACTTGTATGAAGTCCCCATATGATGCCAGTACCATGCAAGAAGGGTTTAGGGCGGTGCTCGGCTTGGACTCACCCTCCCCTCCCTGCTCTTTTTTACCACTATGCTGAGCCTGCAGGCACCTCTGCTTCTACTGCTGCCTTCCCACCATATGAAACAGCAACAAACAGTGCACTGGAAACACTCAGACACAGTCAGAAAAACAGCCTGTTTACTTAGATTTGCCTGAATTTTAGAATGTCCTTGCAGTTGCGTAGACACTGATGATCATGTGCATTTGTACAATGACTGCTTTGAAGTAAAATTGTTTCTCATCTCATTGTATTTTTAAAGCATGATGATATAGAACAATTTGACATGATCTAATATCTCAGTAGCACAGCAGCTGAATTCAGGAGATAGCTGTGATCCTGCATTGATTTCAACACTGCAGGCATGAGAAGAAGGTTTGGATTCGGGGAGGTAAAAAGATAAAAATTAGGTTTTAAAGCCTTGAGGTTCAAAGTAAATGTCAGACAGTGTTTCCTCGTGTTTAGGTTAAAGCTTGACAAAAGAGGCCTTTCTACACCTTACAATTCGCTCTAAATAACACATGCATCAAGATGAATGTTAGTAATAATCATGGTGGCCAAATACTGCATTTTAAAGCACTGTGAAATCTTTACTTAACACTCACTTTCCTACTGGGTTCACTGAAGAGATGTCCATATTTACAGCAACAGCCCTGAGGACTGAATTAATTTCTGTAGTTAATTTTGGCATGTGCCAGTATGTGCCAGTGATGGTAAATCCACTGTGAACCTCTGGTGTTCCTCAGATATTTGGCTCCAAGGTAATCTACATAAATTTACATGTTAAATAAGATGCCTGAAATAAAGGCAACATTATGCAAATTCTTTTGAACTAATTATTAAAGCTATTTATTTTTGGTTTCATTTAAGAATGCCATACACGGTAGGTCACTGCAGCATTGAGTGCCCTGTCACTGTGTCATTTTAGCAGATGGAGGAACTGTATGTGTGAGCTGTAGAGGAGAGGAACAGCTACAGTGATATTAAAATGGAAACAGGCAACTTTTCAATCCCCCTTGCATTTTCAAGTGGTTGAAAACATTAGAGGACAAATGGTGAATTCATTCATTCATATAATGGACAAACAGTGCCAGCCTGACTGCATCGCCAGCCAGCCTTCATTTTCCCATGTGATCCAACCAGGTGGCAGAAAGAATTGCATAGAGAAAGCGAGGCTTTAGGGAACCAATCGAAGGTGTCATTATTCTATAACCATTACATCATGTCATCAATATTTCTTTCGTAATGATACATTAAAGCAAAACACTTATTTATTTATTTATTTATTATTACTCATATTTTACAAGGTTGTAATGGCAAATGTATTGGGTAACAATGCCTATTTACACATCCACCTCATACGAAGCAACATCAGTAAGAAGCAACATCAGAGTCGTGCTTCTGGCCATCAGCCCAATATTGAGAAAAATATCTGGCTTTTTAGCTAGGTAACAGCTATATTCTAGCCAATGCGTTTGTCTGTTGATTACTGCAGGTCAGAATTTTTTAGTGGAAAACACCTGCTTAGTGCAGCTGGAAATGAGGTTGATGCAGTAAAGTTGCAGGCTGTACAATCAAAACAATATGCCAAAAGATGGTAGAGAATTCTATAAAGTTGAAGGGAAATGCAGAGTCACGTGATACGTTTCTATGGTTTCATCCGTGTTAACTAGCTTTTTCACATTACAAATATGAATGCCGTCCATTATTGATATGAAAGTTTGATTAAAGCAGCTCTAAAAAGAGTGTTGCACCCTCTTCAACATGTAACATGGCTGTTGGCTGCATTGCACTTGGACCTATTAGTAATATGTGTGCATGTGTCTATTCTTGATTGTTATAATTATTATTTTTTTATTTGCCACAGCTAACAGAATATTATACATATAGTTGCATTTAGTGTGTCTACCCACTGTTGGAATTGTTGTGTGCCATAGTTCCTTCACTACATATATTGTATTTCACCCATAATAACAGTCACAGTCTATACAATTTAGTGAAAGCAATTTAATCTGTCACATATATGTGTTGAAAAATACTTATTCTCCATTCTGTACCTGTTAGGTCCACTGTTTTTACACAGGAAGCTAGTGGTAATCTTCCCCATTCCCCTTGTTTTTGGACCTTCTGTGTGATAAAAGCTTTAGAGATAGCACACATGTTCATAACAGTTTTCTAAAAGCCGTGTTGTGCATGAGGGTGTTTGTCAGAGTGAACTAGCTGTTGGTCGTGTCACATGTAGAGGACAAAAAAGAGATGCACAGAGAGATAAATAGATCTCCCCCGTGCACACAAATCACTGCAGGCAGGTGCTGTAAGAGTGTGTGTAGTGTGTATGTGTGTGTGTTTGTGCGTCTGTGTGTGACAGCATGCTGTGCGTCATGCTGCTGTTGGGCTATTCCCGGGGAGAACTGCAGCAAACACTCACAGTAAGCAAGGAGGGTGACTCACCGGGATGTCCGGCAGGGATTTGGCCTGCCATGCTGCTGAAGTTACCATCTAATACCAACTATCAGTTAACACTCTTCAGCCAAAGACACACTGGTGGGAGGCATGGTCAAGAATCCGAGACCCAGTGTATCATGAACTTACCTAGTCTATCACCTTAATGGAGGAATAGACCTAAAACATGAGTATTGGTAACAGAACATTAAACTTTAAAACTTGGAATTAAGATTTAATAAGGTAAGGCAAAGCAAAAATTATACAATTTTAAAGGTGTATTCACATTCACACATATGAATGCATGCATCAAAAAATAAATGATAATGATGATCTAATAACCGATCTCTAATAATGAATGACCAAAAATAATCAAAAGCCATATGTAGCAGCAGTGGTGGGATATTCAAATGTGTGTCATGGTCACATGTCTGCAGAGGGCTTTATATGAACAGCAAATGTTCTGGTGAGAAAATGTATGATAGCACCTTATCAGTATTCAGCACCTGTGTAAATGAGCTTTATTACTGTAATAGCTGTTGGTGTTGCAAATTGTACATTTCTTTAAACATGACTGCCTGGTTCAGCATTGCTTTTTAGATGTGGTTCACTGCAATCTAAAAAAAATGTAGTTTGGATAGAAATCCACTGTATGAGCATGAAACAAGTCTGATACCCACCGCTGAGCTGCTACCCTCTCTGCTTGGCATTATTCCTCCAGGGGTTGCATATGTGAAGTAACTGTTAAACCACATATTATCTGGTTACAGTGCATCTCATGGGAAATTAAGCAGTTTTCAGAAAAGCAGGTTCATTATAGTAAATATAGAAAGACATGTTGGAGTGGGATATATTTGGCTACACAGCATTTGGTTGGTAATTGTCATTTTTGCCTCAAGCTGTCTTGAGGATATAAACAGTTATTTGGGATGTGCAAAGAACTACGTAGTAGGTTGCTCAGCTCAGTTGAGTTGAACCAGATTTATGAGTGGGAGCTAAGTTTGATCTGATTGACCTCATTACATTTCTCACGTGCAACTTAACTGAATGGCTAGGACCTGTAAGTCAGCAACAAATGTCAATATACCAACTCCTTTATGGAGAGTTTCACAATGACAGTTCTCAAGCATCTCCCAGATAAGCCCTGACCACTCAGTAGAAGTAATTTCTGCATTTACTGTGCTGTGTTGTAACAGTGATCCAACAACTTGTGACCAATTCTTGATGGTCACCAACTCTTAAGAAGTTGGAAACCAAGACTATTGGGAGTTACAAATATGAATACAGTTCTATGAATTCTGGATGACCACCAGCTTAAGTAGCCACTTTTATTTCTGACCAAAGCTGGAAACCAAGATCATGAATATTTTATCATATCAATATCAAGGTTCAAGGGTTTGTTGAAAACCATGTTGCCATGGAAAGTTCAGCACGGTCAGCGCACAGCAACCCTGCACATAGCCCACTACCCAATCTGGCAGCAGACAAAAGAGGGGGCCTTGGTGTGCTAAACCACGGTAACTAATTGGAGAGACATGGAATGTGCAAGATGGTGCAGGAATTGGTGTGGTAGTGATTTTATATATTTGGACTCACTTCACCTCAAGACAGAGCACCAGCGCTGACAACCAAGCTGGTCCTGGGGGCTGGACTCTTGTCCTCCTAAGTTGCAACAGCTAACAGGCACTGGCCAGGTATGAGGACTCTCATGAGACCCTAAATTTAGAAAATTGAAGGATTGCCTTTATACATCTATCTATCTGAAGGTATCTGATTGTTGCTTGCATCTACACACTAAAAAGTAGCTGAGATTATCCAGTCTTCCTGAATAGGGCACCCTCTGGGGACTCCATATCTTTGTTGGGGGACATCACCACTAAAATATGCAACAAACTAGAGGCAGTGATTGGGAGGAACAGCCTGTCTTACGTGAACCAGTGTGGGGTTTTGTTATTGCACATGAATTGGCCGTAGCAAACACCGTGTTTGAGCATCAGATAATTTCTGAGTCTACTTGGTACAAGAACACCATAGTGAAGGATTGACGACAGAGCCATAGGTCCAATGATGCAACAGCAAAATCTATGTCATGGTGTCTTGGTTCAAGGGAGGAGCAGAGCTGTCAATTAATCACATCCTGGTAGTGAGTTGGAGAAGGTGGAGCAAGAATTTGGAAAACGCTCTGAAAAGCTGGGAGTGAGCATGAAAATGATCCTTTAGATTTTTCCAATTGTGAAAAAATAAAAATTGAAATCCATGTTTTAGATTCATTGCCATCTGTACCATTTTTCGTTTTGACTTAAGGTATGATGAAGTATTCCTTAACTACACAGTCCTGGTGTAACAATGATCGTGATTTACAACATCTAAGAGGATTCCCATTGCAATTTCTTTGTGCCTTAAAACAATAAAGTTTAACATGTCTCTTCACTCCAAAATACTGGCCTTTGTTGTATGAATGGTGTGATCAATACATAAACAATGCAACAAAAAGCCAGCAGGCGATGACTTCCCCTATTAGCTTTTTGATGCACATGTGCACCATGAAAAAATCCCTCTGAGAAATCTGGAGTCCACTGCGTAAGATTTTTTTTTGTTTTGTTTTTTTTGTTTCCATGTGTCACACCACTGCCAGGACCTCGATGCACCACTACGCTTCTACAGCAGCCCAGAGCAGACAAACCAAACACACACTCTTTTAGTGGTCATCATAGGAGACGCATGAGGCGAGGGGTGTTTAGTTGGTTTCAATCTGTAACCTCACCACTAGATGCTACCAAAATCCTACATGCTGGAACTGTAAGTGATGAAAGCCAAGAAATCAGGTTTTCCCAGCAGAAATCAAGTTGTGCTCAGCACATTCCCAAAATCCCCTGTTCCTGCGTAAATAATGCCAGCTTGTCATTAGAGTATACAGACACTAAAAACATAGGTCTCATTGATATTCAGCAGGGATTGTCATTGCTTTGATTTGTATTCTCCATGCCAACCCCATTCATCATTGAGTTGTTGCAATGGACCACCTATCAGCAAAGTGGCCATCAGAAGAAAATAGTGTTTGCTTGCTCCTGATCCCAATGGAAATGAAAAAGAGCATCTAGGTCCTGGAGATTAGAGGAGCAGGAAGGATGAGAGGGACTTCGGTTTGATACAGGCAAATGAAAAAAAGTAAATAAATAAAAAAATAAAAAAAAATAAACCAACAACAACAAAAAAAAAACATTTTAATGTAGTGTAATATCTTTGCTCCACCTTGTCTGTGTCTACTGTACCAGTACTATTGTGCACTTCTCTTTTCAGTTTTAAATACAGCATGTCTTGCAGCACACTGGGGAGGCTAAGAGGAGAGAAAGTTTACTGCTGCAACTGTTGCTAGGCTACTGGAAAATGTAACGGATGCCACGTTGTGATCAACATGAAAGTGCTGCTTATATTACCAACAGTTGAGTTTCTTCAAATCATGGTTTCAGGCATCTCAAAAGAAGTGTTTGCATTGAATTTACTTTTAAATTAAATAATTACATATCTGTGCATCAGTGCATATATTTTACAGATGGAATTTGAACCCATGGCAGAAATTAGAATACTAATAGGAAGCTGTGTATTTTTAGCCAAGCGAATGGGTCTAAAGGTGCCTGTCAGCCTGTTGGTTGTTGGTCCACCCCTCTAGACCAGGCTGAAATACCTCAACAACTATTGGACAGATTGCAATGAAATTTTATATTACTTAATTTTAATATTTATGGATGGATGGAGGATGAATCCTACTTTGCTGATCCCCTGACTTTTCCCATGGCCTCCCCATGATGTTGGCATCTTCTGCTGTTAGTAAAACAACTATTAAAATGAAAGAGATTTGTTTTCCTCTTTTTCCTGCAAAATTTACATTTGAGCAAGGTTTAAATTTATGTTAAAATCTTGTCAAACTGATGTAATTTGTGTTTAGTACTAATCACCAAATAGAATGTTAATCTAAAGCAGGTGCTTTTACCTAAATGCTAACTTAAACATGCTAATATACATACTCGCAATGACAGTGTTAACATGTTTAGCACATGCATCACAAAGTACTGTTGAGGATGCTCAGAATGTCCAAAGTTTTGCAGGTAGTTGTTTATGAACCAAATGAATATCCTGGCAATGAGTCAGAAACAGGTGATTATTATCTATCCATAGGGGAACATGACTAGAAAATTAATATTAAATGGGAGTCCGTCAAATAGTTGTTGAGATCACTCAAAACCAAAAATTTCAACTTCATGGTAGCACAAAAGGAAACGTCAGGGGATCACCAAAGTCAGTTGGATTCATCATCATCAAAGTCAGTAGGATTCACCATCATCTGGACACCATGTCTGTACAAAACTGATGGCTCGTGACAATCGACAACAATGAATGTCTAGAACATTCCCATTACTGTGACAAAACATATGGCAATTCACAATTCCTGCAAACCTGAAAACCCTTGAAACAACAGAGATGAAGAGTAAATATCAGAGGAAAATACAAAGAATTTGAGTTAAACAAGGGGCGGCACGGTGGTGCAGCAGGTAGTGCGCGTGCCTCACAGCAAGAGGGTCACCGGTTCGATCCCCGGGTGCGAAGTTTCCATGTTCTTCCCGTGCATGCGTGGGTTCTCTCCGGCACTCTGGCTTCCTCCCACAGACCAAAAACAAGGGATAATCGGGGGTATAGAAGATGAATGAATGAATGAATGAGTTAAACAAATTGTACCACATAGCTAAAAATACAGAGGAGCAGGTAAGATGAAGAAGTATGAGAAATGGAGGGAGTGAGAGACAGACAAAAGAGAGGAGAAAAAGAGTGATACTGCAGACTGAGATATGCTCCCACACACCATCACTCTGTTCCTAATAGAGACAACAAATGACAAAAAAAAAAAGGCTGATTCTTTGAAAGAACAGAGAGGCGAAGGGAAAGTGCTTCTTTACCCTGGGACCAAACGAAACAATTGTTAATCCACAATAAAATGTCAAAATGCCCAGAGATCAGATGGATTGTTCAGCCCCGGAAATGAAACAGGTCAGAAAATAAACAACTTTTTTATTAAAACTTATTGATGAAAAATACTGTAAAGTTATTTCTGCTCTTTTTACACTTTTTTTTTTCCTCCCCAGATGAGTGTTTTCATGGTTTTCATGCTTTTATGTCTGTTGCCTATATGTCTAATAATTTGATTGTTGCTCCCTAATCAAAGTAAGAAGTGAACCTGTAATGGAAACAAATGGATGTATAGCAGAGAATATGAGACAGATCTGATTTTTATCAAAAAAAATAAATACGAACTGAGTTTAACTTTGTTGAATGATTTTGTAGAAAAGCTGAAGATAGCTGGTTTTACAGACAAGAGATTAAAACTTTTAATATCTACATTCATGTATACATGTGTTGGAGAACTACTTAGTTTGAAAGAATCAGAAAGCATGCTTAATCCCATTCCCACTGACATTTAATAAAACTAAAAAAGATTTGAAAATCTGCTTCCACCGAATGTATTAACATAAAGTTGATTTTGATTTTACCCAAGACAATCTCACCCACATTTTTCTTCTTCTTCCTTTTTCTTGTCATCCCACATGAAACCAGCATTTTTACAGCAAAATTATATTATTATATTATATTATGGTTAGCAGAGAGTTGTTAGACAACTGTCAGTGGTACAAATATGTCTCTTGATTCTTCATATTTATTTAACGACCTATCAAATCTGTGCCAGCTGGCAGATGACTGTGACTGGCTAAGTGTTAGCAACAATAATATCATTTTTTAGAAGCATAGGAGAGCAAATATGGGTGTATAAAACAGTTCTTGGTGTGACACACAGTCCTCTCTGTATAGTCTTACCCTACTTCATTCAACGATGGGCTGCTCCTGCGTGAGTGCCACAATAATTCTTTAGGTTGTAAAGATTGTGTTCATAGATCCTTTAGGAATAATCACACTGTGTGGGGTGCCTGTGCTGTTGGAGAAGACAAATCATATGCAGCGCCCTTCATATTAAAGCAAGTCCATATCAAGACTACAATTGATACAACAATAAAAGGCTAGGCAGCTCACAATGCATTCATGTAAAATAATTGTATTAAACAGAAGTAACTAAATTACAGATAATCTAAATGCAAAGCAAAGTGAATTCCCTTGACTTGGACCGCACACACCAAACAATACTTTCATACCTTTACTTGAACAGGTTTTTCAAATGGCAGTTTTCACTTTTGTACTTTTACTCGAGGAAAGATTTTTAGTACTCTACCCACCACTGATTGTGTTTAAATCAACAGGCTAAAAGCCATTTAGATGTGCATGTGTACGTGTATGTGTGTGTGTGTGTGTGTGTGTGTGTGTGTGCAGAGAAAAAGGGGCACAGAGCAGGTGCACCCATGGCTACCCATCAAAAAATGTCCCAAACAAGGTAAAACCAAATCCTTGGTTTACACTGTGGTTATGTCAAGAGATTAGATACAGTTTTCTGTTTCAGTGTTTTGTTTTGTTTTTTGTTTTTGTTTTTATGATCCATTACCATTGTCCAGGGTCCAAACAGACATAAGAAATGCTCTGACACTTGAGCGCTAAGATCTGTCACAGTAGTTGTCAGACTTTATAGAAGCATTGATATAATCAAAATCAGACTTAAAGTTGGAGAGGGGCCATTGTTGGGGGGATTTAGTTGGACATCTTTCTCCAGTTGAGTGGATTTTCTGATGACATTAGCCACTTGAAGTTAGCTGTTTAGCATGGAATTTTTGCTCCAGTGTGCATGAAGTAACATATGCTCTAGCAGAGCAATACCTTAAATAATGTGATGCCATGTGGTTTGTAGCTTGATAAGCGCTAAAACCAAGGCAGTTTAATGCGTAGACAGTAGTCAGAAGCATTGCATGATGAGATGAGATGAGGAATTCCTTTGTATCTGATATGAATAAAAAATCGTTTGAATTTTACAGCACACCTCGAAAAAATGATATCTGGGCTAATCCTTCTGATACCATTATTGATCCAACCGTAGAATCTCAAAGTGGAGATTAGGTCAAGTCACCACCTCATCCAACCCTTACTTCTGTCTCTCCACTTCCTCTTTCTTGTTATGGTATTTTACAATAGTAAATTGCATTGACATAAAAGGGTTGCCATGGCTCACTGAACAGATATGTACTATGTCCTCTAACTCTCCTTTCTCATCTACCTTTAATCTCTCCATAGCTAACTCTCTTCCTGCTTTCTTTTTTAACAGAGCTCCACTTTCTTACAGTACCCATGGCAACGTTCATCAATGACCCTTTTACCTAGAACTTAGCTGATGAAATCAATTGTAGGACCAAGCTTTCACAGTACTCACCCTCAACAATGCATGTTCTGCACCAGTGGCTGAGCTTTCTATAGTCGACGTTACCATTACTGTCTTGATATCAAAGTCCGCTTTTGTTCAAGCCCTTGTTGAACCATCATGAAATGCACAATTTACAAGTTCTGAAATTTTTTTTAATGACAAAACTTAATGACACAGTCTCAGACAGACTAACTGAAAGGGCACATTCTGTAACACAACTTCTCTCAACACCTAATTATAAAATAAGGAGTTGAACCTGGAGATCACCTTCAGTGTCTTTTTGTTGTTGTTGTTGTTGTTGTTGTTGTTGTTGTTATTGTTGTTGTTTTATTTCCACAACAAGTACATTTGTAAAATGCAGTTCACAGAGTTCCTGTTCAAAAACCAAAAAATCAAAAGTGTTGGCTGTAGCATTGCATTATATTGTTTACTGAAAACTCATCAGAAGTACATCACTGTACAGCTATTGCACATCTCAAAATTCAGAGGGTTTAAAGCAAAAGAGTATTTGCGTATGGTTATTGGGGACATGTCCCTATCAATATCAATGATTGGGTGTTAACTGCCTAATAAACATTAGCTTGTAGCCACCACCTTTTCACATTAAACAGGTTGCCACCTTGGAATTCTGAGGTTCTGTCTGACACTTCTGTCCAAATGAAAACTGCAGGGCATGTAAAAGCCTCTGGTTATGTGGCTTTAGTCAGCAGAGGTGGGCACACAGCTCCAACATCACAAACAGCAGCCGCAGCTTGGGTCAGGATCTGACGACAATTTATGGTCTGTATTCTGCTACACATTCACACAGGTCAGCTGTTCGGCACAGATTCCAGGTTTATACATTGGAACTATTTGTAATAAAGCAGCCCTTATGGATGATTGCTGAGCTTCATCAGAGCTGTCAGGACATTTTATTTTTGCCAGGGGATCAAGTTTAGTTCATTTCATCCTCAGCCAAATATGGCAAGCTATCCAATAGTTGTCAATATTGCAATAAAAAAAAACAAAAAAAAAAAACACATATGTCAACCTCATGGTGGCCTGACAGGAAAAATCAGGGGCTCATCAAAGTCAGAGGGATTCAGCCTCTGGAGCACATAGATGTCTGCATAAAATATGGAAATCCATCTAATAGTCAGCCTGGACCAAATTAGCGCACTGATCGACGGACAAACAGACCAACATTGCCATCTCTAAAGCGACACTGTTCGTGTGGCCACTGAAAAGATTTCAGTGTTCAGTGTTTTGTATTCCATTTACTTGAAATTCTGATAGCAAGGAAATCTTTTTTATACTGTACATCATACACATGCACACAAAAAAGAAATGAACTTTGGCTCATGAAAAAATAAGTCGACAATAAGGGTCTGCAGGGAGGATGTGTTCAAGTTTGCCTTGTCTGGGTGTTGACTTCAGGTGCTGCGGCTGCCTGAGTGTGAAAACAACTTGACAGTGGCTGTGTCACACTATGCTCTTTCTCTTCACATGCGTGGGTGGGGGATATGAGTTTTTGTTCACCTCTATCTTTTTCATATATAAGTGTGTATGTGTGTGTGTGTACGTGTGTGCATACTTGTTATACCTGCCTGGGAAGACCTGTGTCTTGAAAATAGACGTACTTCCTCCCCCCAAGTTTAAATAGCTCTGTCTCTCTACTTTATATCACCTGGTTGTCTGAGGTGTGTTTGTGTAATGTGGGTGACATACTGTGGTGTTAGCCCAGGGTACTAAAATAGCTCTACTTAATCCCTCAGGTTTCAATAGCTGTCGCTATACCTTATATCACCTGAGCTGAAAAGGGGGAAGAGAAGCAGGAAAGAAAATCATGGAGAAGAGTGGTGGAGGCAAAGAAAAGAGGGGCAAGACAAAGGCAGGTGAGAAAGGAGACGACAATGTGAGGACATGGAAATAAAGCAAAAGGAAACACAAAAAAAATGAATAAAGTCTATAAGACAAAAAAAGGTAGTTAAAGATCCACAATCTACATGTTCTCCTTCTTAGTTCATCTCCTTTTCTTCTCTCTCTGCAGCATGACATTCATTCAGGCAATCAGTCAGTCACTCAATCCTTCAAACAGTGAATCTTCATCAATTATTTACCCTCAGCCCTTGTACTTTCCACTACAGATTGCAGGCTTATTGCAGAGCCCTGTAATCACATCTCCCCTGAGCCAGCTGGGGCTGAACTAGTAATGGAGGATACGTAAGAACTAAAACAGCATGTTGGGATGTTGTCCGCATTGTCAAGCCATCTACACCTACAGGGTCGCTAATCCCGCTATGACTCACGCACAGTGGCCTCGGCTTTAAAATAGCTTATAATGGCCTGCAGAAAAGGGCTATACAAAAATGTCACACGCAAACAAGCATTCAGGTTGCATGAGGGTGTAAACAGAGGCCAAACAGATCTGTTCAGTTACATTTCTGCACTGTGGACAGGCTGTTACCAAAGGAGGGAAGAAACAGCCTACAGCATTTTTATTGTTTTTTTTTTTTCTACTTTCCGTCTAACATTGTTTAGACAATAGAAATGGCAAAAACTTTGCCTAAAAATAACTCCAATGAACCGATCATTGACCAATCAGATGAATCAACTAGCTTTTGAAGCTCTCTACAAGCCACAAAGGTACTAAAAGCTGGTAAGCGAGGTTAAGGTCGCTTTCACACCAGAGCTGTTTGGTCCGCTTTAAACGGACCAGAGTTCGTTTCCTCGGATAGTCCGCTTCGTTTGGGCAGGTGTGAAAGCTCGTCCGAACTCTGGTCCGCCTGAAAACTTGGGTCTCCGTTTGCTTGCAAGTGAACACTGGTTCAGTTCGTAGGCAGTGTGAAAGCTCACCGAACCAAACACAGGACCAAATGTACGTAGTGACGCTATACGCAGGGGTAACAAGTGAACGCTGACATTAGCAGTTGCTAGCTAGCTTAGCTCAATTGTCTGAACAACAATAACCCATAAATTCACAATTTGCCATATTTATACAAAATCAAATCACAACTACCAACAGTCACATTCCTTAAACTCTGAGCTCATACGTTGTCACATGTTAGATCATCAAAGTTAGAAAAATAACAGAATCAATCCCTGACAAGCTACGATAGCATTATAGGAACAGTTGCGTTCACTAACGTTGTAGCATTCCCTAAGATGATGGGAGGGGGGAGGGAGGGATTTCCCCTCCTACTTGATAAATGCAACAATTTTGCCACTTTCAGCTCCCCAATCGAACCGAGTACACTTGGTCAGGTGTGAAAACGACCTAAGACTCGCTGAAAGCAGTGCAGCACAACACAAAGTTTGCCCCCATTCATTTTCTATGGGCCCCTTTGCAAGGCATTGTGGGATTCCTTGCAACACAGGGCTGACCAGCGATGTGGATTTCTTACTAGCTTACAAGTGCTGACAGGTGATTATATGACTTCTATATAAAAAAAAAACTTGAACTGAACATAGCTTATAATACTTATGCAGTCACTTATTTTGTTCATAGATAATTTAGAGATTTTTTTAGAGATTTGCACTAATACTTTTTGGTGATGCAGTATTATAAAACAATAAAGCATAAACTTATCCAAGGAAGCCATATGGCTCACACAGTCACATTAAAAGGTCAAGCTTACTTGTATGCATGCAGTTATTACATATAAACATCATTAATGAACACCATGTCGGCACAATTGCCCACACACACATGCACTTGTCTACACACTCAGCTTGTGTTTCAACAAGTGTTGAGTTTACATCAATCATCAATCAAGTGAACTAAGCAGCGTGTGTGTGTGTGTGTGTGTGTGTGTGTGTGTGTGTGTGTGTGTGTGTGTGTGTGTGTGTGCATGTGTGTGGAGTCAGCTGACATGGTCAGTGCAAGGTTACAGAGTAATTATAGATTGTCAGGAGTGTGTTCAGGTTTTGTTTGAGTTGCTCTGAAAGGGAGTATACTTTTACATAGACGAATAAAAGGGTATCTGTGTGTGTGTGTGTGCGTGTGTGTGTGTGTGTGTGTGTGTGTGTGTGTGTGTGTGTGTGCAGTGTGTGCTTTACTGTACCCTTACTCTGTCTCTAAATATTAGCAAAGTTAAGTTGCTGTAGAACAAATTGCATTCGGAAGCTATTAAGCTCCCAGCCGATTTGTCATCAGAATCGAGGCTCTATCTCCACCGTGCGCTTGTGTTGCTTTAAAGGAGGAGCCGCGCAGCTTCCTTTGAATCTCAAATTGCTTCGGCAAATCACAACTGAGTCGGGGAGACACTCCAACTTCAAAAGCAGAGCGATGGAAAATGAAAGAATGAAAAAATTAAAATGTCAGATTTTGAGTAATATTGCAACGGCTTGAGGCTGAAGGTATACAGGAAAGTTGGGAGATAATTCAGTTGAAAACACTGTCCTTCAACCCCCTGTACTTCCAATAAAAAGATTAAAGCGGCACTGAATAGCAAGCACTCCCTCTTCTAAGCACCGAGAGTCATCATGAGCATCTCAAGGAGTTCAGCCTTTTTTCTTATCTCAACTTGTGAGTGTGTTTAGAGCGAATGCAGTGAATAAGAAACCCTCAACACGTCCTGGATTTTATTAGCAGAAGCAGCAAAACAGTGATCTTCTCAACATAGACACAAGACTGTCACAGTGGTGGTCACTACTTCAAAACAGCACAACAAAGTCTCTATTTCCCCAAAAAATCTGTTGTATCATGAACCTTGTTTAATTGTAGAAGGAGCGAAATACCTGATTCTATTCATAAGGCTGATTTTTGACCAACCATCAACAAATTCACAATAGTCCTCAATTATTACATTATTGGCCTAAATAATGATGTCAAAGTGTACAAATGTGATATTTACTTGTGTGCATGATCAAAATAAGAACTGTTCTCTGATTCGTTAATGTTTGTTTCTTCCCAGAATGTTTGCAGATAAGTGCACATATGCTGATCAGCAGATATTTATTTTGGTTTGTGGCAAGCTCATGGAGAGAAAAGAGCACAGAAAACACAACTGACCTCGAGAAAATACCAGACACAAAATGTTCCAACATAGTGGTGAGACTTGTCATCTGGTTTGCTCATGCACAAATACAAACATGGTCTGGTGATTTACTTGAGTCAAGTGTCAAGTATAAATTAAACCAAAAATATATGAAATGTTATATCAGTATACATTAACCGTGTGGTAATGTACAATATTTGCATTAATACATCTATATACTGTATAGTGTTTGTGTGTATAGTGTATATAAATAACCATTTAGCATAACCAGAAACTGTGCAAACACTATTTTCTGATTTTGACATTTCCAGCAGTCTTTGAACAAATCATGTGCTATGAACATGTAGAATTTTTCAATATAAAGAAATATAAATATTATGCTTTTTCCTAATGACAGTAACACAATTGTATACATATATGTAATCATATAAATTCCACTTTTTCTCAATTTTTTTGTAATATAAACTTGAAATACAACTTATGGTTTTCATTTTTTTATGAACTGTTTTAAACTGTGCAAAGGGCATTTTTTGAGTTCTCCCTATTATGGTTATGCTGTTTCCATGGAGGTGCAGTGAAAAATGAGCCCACAGTGAGTGAAAATGTGCACCAACCACTTAGCTTGGGGTTCAGTGATGTATGTATGGTATGCCAATACTTCTGGAGCTCAGCCCAGTTATTTGTCCAGTTGTTGGGGTCCTGGTGGCAGCAGCCTGTTACACATGCTACAAAATCTTGCTGCCGTTCCACATTGAGTACTAATGAGGATAAAAAATGGCTCCACTAACCTACTGAAGCAATTGAAGAAAAATTATGAAAACCCAGGAACGTATTAATAAATATGAGTTTCCTGATATGAAACATGTTCTTTACTGAAATTAATTACCAGACAGCTGCAGAACGCAGAGTACTGTAAACCCTCACAGTGTGTGCTTACAGTGGCTTCAGGTAACAGGGCCATGACATTCTAGAAAGTTCAGAGGTGTCTTAATGAGATTGAGGTCTGTGCACAGGGCCAGCGGGACAGGGAGGGAGTTACCTTCACACACCCACACACACACACACACACACACACACACACACACACAGAGAGAGAGAGAGAGCAGGACTTTGCTCATTTACATACTGCTCACATAGTATTCCATACATTTCGTGGAGACTTATCCTAAACATTATCCATTACTACTGCTTGCCTAACCCTTACCCTAACCTTAACCTAAACCTAACTTTACCCTCACCTTAACCACTGACCCAAAAATCAGTTGTTGGTTGTCCAATTGGACAAGTCATCCCCAGTTTACTGGTTTTTAGTCTGAAATTTGCAGTTGCCTGTGTCAAACACACACACACACGCACACACACACACACACACACACACACACACGGTTCCCATCACTTTTGGGGACATTACATAGACTAACCCTAACCCTGGAGACTAACCTAAACCTAACCTTAACCCAAGTCTTCATCCTAAAATTTATTGATTTACATTATGGGGACCTGCATTTTGTCCCCACGATGTGACTGTGTAAACAGATTTATGTCCCCACAGCGTGAATAATACATGGCCACACAGACACACACATGCATGCATGCACACACACAGTGCCGTTACAAAAGTACAAGATAAGTAAATGAATTACCCTCTGTATTGTTCAGTGTGATTCAACACCTCACATGTCCACATGTACACACACAAACACAAGCCATCCCAACAGCATCACATGATACGAGAGGAAGCACAGGTGATCAGCTCAGTTCCTTTTTCGATCTCCTTCCACTGTGAAGGATAACTATCAATTAAACAGCAGCTGGACAGATCAAATGTTGTTTGTATGTGTACATGTGTGGCCGTGTGTGTGTATACTCATGCAAGCATTGCGGCGTGGGTGTGAGCGAGCTGCCTAGTTGTGGCTTTGCAAAACAACCTTATGATAATTTAATGAATTAATCAAAGCTTATGGGTTTCTCGTTGTTGGATCATGTTCAGCTTGTAGCAGGTGATGCAGAGCCAAGAAACGCTGACCTAAAAATAACAAAAGGAGCTGATCCACTGACACTGGGCAAAGGGTATCATGTTGAATCGCTCTCAGTGAAATGGTATAGATGGCACGTGAGACTGTGTGGCGAGGTTGGCACATTAAAGAAGAACAACCGGAAGCTTGCTGGAAGCATCCTCCATGCTGTACACCAGCTTTGGCCTTTATTTCAATCTGACAAGTCTATTCAAAGGAAGAAAAGTTTTTTTTAGCAGCAAGGCCAAAGAATGGCAATGTAAGTCTGACCTTTTCCCCATCCAAAGCTTTGCTCCAGAGCTCTGTGTGTGTGTGTGTGTGTGTGTGTGTGTGTGTGCATAGACATCTAGATGTTTTGTGTTTGACATCAAGGCAAGGCAAGGCAAGGCAAATTTATTTGTATAGCACAATTCATACACCAGGCAATTCAAAGTGCTTTACAGAAGCATAAAAATACATTAAAATCATACATTTCAAAGAAAGAAAGAAAGAGATTGGAAGAGAATAGAAAAATAAAAATAAAATACAATTAAAGGAAAATTAAAAACAGAAGCCAGTAAAAGACAATAATTTAGCATTTAGAATGATTAAGAAGTCATTGAGCAAATATATTTACTTTAATTAAAAGCTGTAGCAAATAATAATGTTTTCAACCCTGATTTAAATGAGCTGACAGTTGGTGCAGACCTCAGGTGTGCAGGGAGAATTTTCCACAGGTGAGGAGCATAATAACTGAAAGCTGCTTCACTTTGTTTGGTTCTCATTCTGGGAATACACAATAGACCTGTCCCTGATGACCTGAGAGATCTGGATACTTTATATGGGGTTGATAAATCTAGAATATATTTTGGTCCTAGGCCATTTAATGCTTTGTAGACCAGCAGTAAGATTTTGAAGTCTATTCTTTGACTCACAGGAAACCAATGTAGTGATCTGAGGACTGATGTGATGTGGTCCATTTTTCTGGTGTTTGTAAGGACTCGTGCAGCAGCATTTTGAATCAGCTGCAGTTGCCTAATTGATTTTTTGTTTAGGCCAGTAAAGACTCCATTGCAATAGTCCAACCTACTGAAAATGAATGCATGAACAAGTTTTTCCATGTCCTCTTTGGACAGACATCCCTTAATTCTGGATATATTTTTCAGGTGGTAGTAGGCTGATTTGGTAATCAGCTTTAAATGGTTGTTAAAAATCAGGTCAGAATCAATAATTACACCAAGATTTCTGGCTTTATCTGTTGTTGTCAGTGACATGGCGTTAAGGTGAGCACTGACCTTTGACCTTTCATTTTTGGGGCGAAATACAATCACTTCTGTTTTATCTGCATTAAGCTGAAGAAAATTCTGGCACATCCACAGATTGATTTGATGAATACACTCACTCAGTGAAAGTAAGGGACTGTAGTCATGTGATGACACAGAAATTTAAAGTCGTGTATCATCTGCGTAAGTATGATAAGAACTATTATGATGCTCCATAATCTGAGCTAGGGGCAACATGTAGATATTGAAAAGAAGTGGTCCGAGAATGGACCCTTGTGGCACCCAACACATCATCTTTTTTCGTTGAGACACATGCTCACCAATTGACACAAAATAGTCTCTACCTTGTAAATAGGATTTTAACCAGTGTAGTACAGTGCCAGTAAGTCCCACCCACTTTTCCAGTCTGTCAAGAAGTATGTCATGATCAACTGTATCAAAGGCAGCACTAAGATCTAATAATACTAAGACTGAGGTTTTGGAAGCATCATTATTCAGATGTATGTCATTTAAAACTTTGATAAGTACAGTCTCAGTGCTGTGGTGTGGATGAAATCCAGACTGAAATGCATTAAAAAGATTGTTCTGCATCATGAAAGCATGCGTTTGTTGAAAAACAACCCTTTCAATAATTTTTCCTAGAAAGGGTAGATTTGATAATGGCCTGTAGTTACTTATTACTGAAGCATCCAGATTAGTCTTTTTTAGGAGAGATTTTATTACTGCTGTTTTCAAGGCCTGGGGATACTTACCAGACTGAAGAGAATTATTTATTATCTGCAACACATCTGGAGCTAAGCAATTGAAAACATTTTTAAAAAAGTTTGTTGGCAGAGTATCAATTCAGTATGTTGTGGATTTTAACTGTGATACAGTTTCTGTCAGCCTTGTATGATCTAGAAGGTTAAAATGTGCTAGAATAACTGGGGGAATCAGGAAGGCACAGATGGACTTATCATTTTGCCTGAGCTGGAGCTGCACACTGTTTGTCTTATCCTTGAAATTTTATCTGTAAAAAAGGCTGCAAAATCATTGCATGACTTGTTGGATAGCAGCTCAGGAGGGACTGATGCTGTGGGGTTTGTCAGTCTATCCACAACAGAAAACAAAGTGCGTGCATTATTACAGTTTCTGTTGATAATCTCTGAGAAGAATGCTTGCCTTGCCTTCTTCAGTTCATGGTTATAGGTGTGGAGACTGTTTTTGTAAATCTCATAATGAACCTGGAGTTTTCGCCACCTGCGCTCTGCCTGTCTGCAGACTCTTTTCTGGACTTTGACCAGTGTGGTGTTTCTCCAAGGTGCCTTTTTCCTTCTTGACAAAACTTTTGTCTTAATTGGGGCGATGGAGTCAATAATAGTCATAACTTTGCAACTGAAACTATTTACAAGGTCATCAGTTGAAGCTGAGGGCAGTGTTGGTGATGGTGTAAAAGACTGAGTGAAGACTGCACAGGTGTTATCATTAATATAACGCTTTTTGATTACCTCTGTTCCACTTTTGTAAAGAATAGCAGGTGTGGCCATTTTAAATGACACACAGTAATGATCAGGAGGAGCAACATCCGTCACCACAACCTCAGAGATATTAAGCCCTTTGGAAATAACCAAATCTAATATATGCCCTTTGTTATGTGTTGAATGTGTTACGTGCTGAGATCCAAAATGATCCAGGATGTTTAAAAGTTCTTTAGCACATCCATCTTTGAGATTATCAACATGAATGTTGAAGTCACCCACTAACAACAAAGTCAAAATCAGTAAAAACAACAGACAGTAGATTGGCAAACTCATCAGAAAACTTTGCATTGTATTTTGGGGACTTGTAGATGGTTATGAAGACTGATCGACAGGGAGACTTTGATTGAATGGCAACATATTCAAAAGATTCAAACTGACCATAAGAGACTCTATTGAATTGAATGCTATCATTAAACAAAATGGCGACTCCACCTCCTCTCTTATGCATTCTTACTTCACTTATGAAACTGAAATTTGGAGGGGCTGACTCATTGAGAACTGCTGTGCTGTTATCTTGTCCTAACCAAGTTTCAGTTAAAAACATAAAATCAAGCTTGTGCTTGATGATTAAGTCATTGATTAAGAATGATTTGCCTGCCAAAGACCTAACATTTAAAAGAGCTAACTTAAATGTGCTAAAAAGTCCAACATCCCCATGTTTTAGAACATACTGTGGCTGACATGGAATACATGTTAAATTCGATGATGTGATGTTTCTGGAGAGATGGACCGATCTTCTCCTCCTACCTATTGAGACATGAATCAATGAAGCTTCCTGCACAATGGGCCCTGGCTTTTCCTTGGAAAAGTCAGGCATAACATTTGCCTTAAAAGCTGGACCCGTAACACATCAGTTACCAACACAAATAGGTGACTGTGCTGGGCTCTTACTAGGGGACTGGAGTAGGTTCAGATCAAGCCGTGGAGGAGGTGGAGGTGGTGCCCGTCGGCACTGTGGTGGTGGAGGGGTACAGGGTGGTTGTAGGGGGCGGGGTGGAATTTGGGGGGACAGGATCCTAGATGCCAGCACTGACAAGTTTGTTCATTTGGTCAGTAAACTCCAGCAGGGGGAGGAGGGTGATGGGATACCCAGTGAAGATAGAGAGATGATAACGCAGGCCAGCCTGTCGCATCACAGATCTCTGGGCACTGGGTTCTACCTGTTGGACATCTCCCCATATCAGCTGATTTACTCTTGGGCTTTGCCCCGAGAGCATTCCAGGGAGGAGTGATACTGGCAGATTTATTACCTGGTACACAGCCCTTTAGTGGTAGCTGTACCAGAGCTAATTAGCTGGATGTTAGCATTCTCCAGTCCGCTGTTTTGTGGCAGTGGCAAAGTGCTGTCATTTCCACAAGGTCCATTCAATTCTGCGTTTATTTCTAGATGCTGAACTTTAGTTTCCAACACTGCAACCTGCTGCAGAAGTTTGTAGAGGTCATCTGTGGAGAAAGGAGGCATTTTGGTACTAGTTAGCTTTAGCTGCCAGCAGGCTTTTTCTGTTGGTAAGCCGAAGCAGGCTTTTTTCTGTCAGTAGGCCAGAGCAGAGTGTATCCGTGAAATATCAGGGGTCGCAAGGGTCATCCACAACTTTTAAATATTTGTCCATAAAATATGTCTTTAGATGTCCAATTCAGCCAAAAATTAAAACTTTCAAGTTCAAGGAAAATTAAAATAAATACAGGAAACAAGATGGGAAATCATGAGCCCAGGCAGAAACCAGCTACCAGAGGAGGAGGAGACTTGGAAGTCTCAGAAGGTGGTAGACCCAGCGTTTGATTATATTCAAGTTAAGGTTTTGTATTTTTCTTGTATAAGTAAAATTAAACTATACAGAACAAACCTGAATCATTTGCTAATCCTCTTTGACATTTACTTAAATGAAAACTGTACAAAGACAACATATTCAATGTGTTTGCTCATCAACTTCATTGATTTTTGTAAATTTCTGCTTATTCTGAAATTGGTGCGGCAACACATTGTGACGGTTTGCTGTGGGCACACAAGGGGGAGGTTTTTTAGGGCGCCAGCCAGGTCTCTCTCCTGACATATAACATGTTTGATTTCAGTCAGTCAGTTAAGTCTTTACCTCTTACTATTATTATTTTTTATACAACCTGACATATTTCTTTTCCCCACATCAAAACACACAAAGGCAATACATTTAACCATCCACACCTTCACTCATGAAAATAAACTGAGCAACACAAAAACAGCACAAAATATTATAGTTAATGCAAACACTGTATTTGTGGATCAAAGAGTCACAGCGTGGCAGTTCAGACACTTCAGTTCAATCAGTGCAAAAAAAATAAAGTCTTTTCCTAAAACAAAAAATGACGAAACCCTTCAGGAACAAAGCAAAAAATTCATAAAGAACAAAAAGAGCCTCAGTCCAAGTAATAAAAAGAAACGACTCGGTAACTGAGTGGTATTTGTCACAGTCAGTCAGTGTCAGTCTTTGAGGGCTTCCAATCTGCTCAGGGGGCGGGGTTGCTGAGAGGTTATGGCAAAAGGGACGGAGATATGAAGATGTGGCAGGAGTGGCGGAGATGAGTGAATGGATGCCGTTTGAGGTCCGGGTCGCAACTGAGGACGGTGCGGGAATGTAGCGGTACAAGAGGTGAGGATTAACGGCTCACTTTTTCTCAAATTACTGCAGAGGAGCTCTGACACTTTGTGCTTCACGCTATCCGGCATCAAATTAACAACTGAGGTGGAGATTTTTGTAAAGCAGCGCCATCACAGCCTCGGCGAATCGGTGCCACACAGCGCACCAGAGGGTGGTTACGAGGGCGTGGGCAGGCTGGCTGTCATAACATTTCAAACATGTCGGGAAAGGAGCAACTAAAGACTAGGAAAGATGTGGAATGCTCCAAAACACCTGTTTTGAACATTCCACAGGTAAACAGGTTCATAACAGGTGATAGTATCATGATTGGGTATGAAAGGAACATCCTTGAAAGACTCAGTCGTTCACAAACAAAGATGGAGCGAAGTTCACCACTTTGTGAACACATGTGAACACTGTGTTGTGTTGTCCTCAAGGTTGGACAAGACAGAGACCTCAGACAGTCACACATTAACATGACATTTAGAGACCATTCTAGCAGGTAGCAGATAAGTCTCTCCCTGTCTCGGTCACCGTAGCAACCAAGGTCTTATAGATAAACTCTACACACATCGATTTTCTCTACACACATAATTTTATTTCTCTCTGTAACAGTTAATAAAAAAAATCTTATTACATGCACGTTTAAAAAAGAATGGACCTCTTTTTATGTACTGATATTCAGCAGTTTTCAGTAGCTCAGTGCACTTCAAAATATTTGTTTGCTAAAACAGCAAAATGATAATATCACAAATAATGACGATCACATTCATGGTTTCTGTTCTCTCATTCCATGTTTCAGAGCAGAGCTTGCAAACTGTGGGGAGGTGCAGGGGGGTTGAAGCGTGGGCACGGAGGGAGAGACGTGAGGCAAAGATGTACATGCATAAGGTGAAATGGACAGATGTTTTTTCTGAAAACAGTGAGAAGGTAATTGTAGTTTGGCTCTTGAATCCGCACAGTCAGCATTAGCAGCATATATATATATATAATATATATA
>JBBMOE010000010.1:8621906-8706490 GCA_037975065.1 Chaetodon trifasciatus | reverse complement strand
CTACTAATGAATAATGGTGCCAAAATGTGAACAAATATAGGCTAAAAAAAAAACATGGCTCAAGTTGGAGCCCACAGCATAATTTAACGAAACCATGGCAACACATAATACTTCCTGTTTGCATCCCTCAGATCATCATGGTTTCAGAATCCATCTGAAACCTCTCATTTGTAATTCTCAACATTGCCAGTGGGCCATTATAGCAGTCATTAGTCTCCAAGTATTAATATGAATGAAAGCTGGGGAAAATTCTCATGTGAGCAGAATCTGACTTAATCTGAAAATGGAGGGTCATATCTGTTGGCATTTTATGGGGATGATTAAATTCAATTCTGTCAGTAGAACTTGGCCCAATTTAGGATTTGTGCACCCTTACTTCAGGCAACATGGGCATGAGTTTCAATACTGTGGGTGGGTGGGTGGTAAAAACTAATTATAACTTAGTATCAGAAGCCACCACCTAGGTCTACAATGCATATATCCATTCTTTGTTTTGTTTCTTTTGAGTTAAATCTTGTTGGAAAACTATGTCGTTGTGGACTTTGGTCACTAGGAGGCAGCGCTATGTAATGCTGGTTATAGCACCAAGATTTCGCCAGGTGCATCTTGGTCTATTGTTTATTGTTTTGGACAAAACTGGAGACGCATGGAGGACGGTGGTGAGACTGTTCTGTAAAGAAGGAGGTAAATATACATGTAACTTGTTGAAATATGCTGTGTAGATACTTAGATAAAGAAGTTACCAGTGAGTATTTCAACAATATGATGTATTTTTGAAACTGTTGACGTCAAAGAGCTGTACCAGTGGCGCGTACCAGAGACCGCCATCTCATCGAGTGTAGCAGGATAATGTGCTGTGTGTGTGTAATCTCCAGAGTGTCCAGCGTGGAGTAGCGAGACTACTGTGGAATGTAGGTGTCTGTAAATTTGTGTTTTCAACATTTCACTGAGAGTATTGGGCTTTTTGGCTAAGTGTTTCTTCAAAACATTCCTTACAGTTTTTATAAGATTAAAGCTGCCATTAAAGTGCTGCAAACCCCCCCCCCCCAGTTTTGTGTCCTTTGTGGCAACTAATTTCCCGGGCTACATTAACATCAACTAAATAAACTTGGTTACATCAAATATAATTATTTAATACTATTGTTACAAAGCTTGGTTAATGTGTACATCCAGCACTATGTAGGTCTTCTATTGTGTTTCTGAGGTGGATCAAATTTCCGTAAAAATATAATCAATGTAAGTTTTTTGAGTGTGCAATCTGTGTGTTGTTCCTTGATTTCCAGTTCACGAGGAATTTTCTTGGCAATATTCAGCTCTATGATGTCATGATCAGGTCTGTTTAGTTTTGTTATTTACTGTTTTATGTCGAAGGTTCACCTCATGTTTCAGTTTTCGCTTTGCTTCCTGTGTTTTTTTGTGTTTTATTTTTTTGTTATGTTTTAGCAGAATTCACAGGACCAAAAGTACCAAACTCAAACAGATGAGGCAGGAGGCAGAGTTTTAACAATTTAATAATCACAATGCAAAGATTGAGTTCAAACAAGGCTGAGTCCAAAGTGACTCAGAGTGAGTGGAGACAGGTCCAGATTCTTCGTGAGAGCAGACCGACAGGGCAGGGCCGACAGCAGGTGAGGATTAGACACCTGAGCACAGACACAAAAACATAGGTGAGGAATTCAGGTAGCAGACAAGACGAGAAAATACTGACAAGGCACTTAATGCTTGGTCATTACCACGCAGCAAGACAGACGATACACCGAATACTGGTTGAAACTCTGGTGCTTCGATACTGTGTAGGCAGGTGAGTCTTGATAGCTTGTTTAAGCGCAGCTGTACTCAGGAGGAGAGGAGATTTGGCCCAACCTGTCGGCAACTGGAAAGATGAAACACTCAGCAAGAACAGTCTGCTGTGCTTCTGAGTGTGAGAGATTTTAGGACAATCATTGAGCTGCAAAGCAACAACCTACAACTGAAAGCAGCTCTATAAAACCGACTCAGTTCCACTCAAGATTGACTGACTGAAAACTGGAAAACCAGCTGCGAGAAATAATCATCATCATCACTACAATCTGACATCAGACGCCTCGCCAAAGAGAAGCGGCTCCAGCCATTGCAGAGGTTCGTGTGCTATGTGTATTCAATAATTTAGCATGATCAGAGGCAGTGCCAAGAGGTGGCTGGGGGGGGGGGCAACACCGCTACACTATACTAAGTAGCATATGCTGGCAATCCTGACTAGTGCAAACACTCGTCTTTGGTGCCCTCTGATGGTTGGGAGTGTTAATAACTCCTGTTACTGTAGTGATTATGGGTAAAATGATGTAAAATGTCAATCAGGTTTTATTGTCACATACATACATACATACACACAGTAAAACATAGTGAAATTTGATCTCTGCATTAAACCCATCCCTGAGGAGCAGTGAGCAGCCACTGTGTGATGTCCAGGAACCATCTCTAGCTTAACACCTCTAAGAATGAACCTAATATACATATATAATATATAATATATATAACACTGGACCCCAGAAGTCACACTGCATGATCGCTTCAAGCATGTACTGTGTCATCAAGATCACACAAAGCTAAATCATAATTGTTTTTTTTTGTTTTTTTTTATTTCTTTTTGTTCAACTCATGAGAAGAACATTTTACTGCAAGAGTGTCAGCAGCAGTCTGCCATTGTGTAATCTTTTTAATAACATACCTTAGGCGAAGGAACTCTTAACAGTTAATTATTGTTCAAAGTTTTAATTAATAGGCAGCAATCACCTAGCAACCATGTGAAAGTCCATTAAATCACCAATTACTAATGTATAGAAAAATGGGGCAATAGAAAGACAAAAACATAGATGCGAGTTGCAATATAATAATAAATATCTTACTTTGCAAGACATTTGCTTTTGGAAACATACACACACACATACACACACACACCCACACATACACATATGTTATACACATGCACACACATATGCATTTGTGGCATGTTGTGCCTTTTTCTCTCTACATCTGGTTCATAATTTATTAAGGGCACATTGATATGCATGGCACTGACTGCACTCCTCCTGCCTCATTCGTATTCACTTCACTGGAGGAGAGAGAGAGAGAGAGAGAAAGAGAGAGAGAGAGAGATTTTGATTTTTCAAACCACTTTTATTTGCTCACAGGTCCAAAACAAACAGTAGTTTTGACGGTTAAGTGCTCAAAAAAAAACCAAAAAAAAAACAGACAACAACAAAAAGCTCAACATAAACCAGTTAAAACATGTTTAAGTCAGTAAATGTCCAAAGAGCAGCTTATCTCCTCTACTGAACATAGCACATCATTCACACACCACCTGTCTTTGAAGTCATCTAGGTTTTGTATCAGACTGTAGAAATTAAAATCTGTCCTCAGTCGGGTTTTCAACATCCGACAGAAGATCAGCCTGACATCGGTGTCCACAGAACTCTCCAGTCTGTTCCTCCTGCTGATGTAAATGGCCATCTTAGCCTGACCTATCAGGAAGTTCAACAGCTGCCCTTTGGATTTGTTCTTCTTCTTGTACCTGTGACATAGAGTGAACGTTTGGTGTGAGAATACCTCATGAAACATGGAGAAACACACGCTCAGCAGATGGAACAGAGCAGAGAGACGAGCACACTCTAAGAAACAGTGAAACAGTTTCTCTCTGAGCACAGAAAGGACAGCCACGGCCAACATCTGGATTGATTACGGACACGAAGGCATTTACAGGAGGCACAGCGTGCAGAAGCCTCCACTGTAGATCTCCCACCCTCATGGTTAAAGGTGCTTTATACAGTGCTCTCCACTCAGAGAAAGAGTAACCGGTGTGTGTGTCTGCCTGCATGTTCTCTGAGTCAGATTCACTGTCCTGTGTGCTCACCTGTGAGCTGTGTATGTCCTGTATGTCAGTGTGGGAGCTGTGTGTGTCCTGTGTGTGTTCCTCGTACTGAGAGGAGGAGCACTGTGGGTCTGTCTTTGACACTTTTGGTATCTTTTCACTGGTGGGTTTGCTTTCTGGAGTTTTCCTTTTTATTGCCATCCTCCTCCATCACACCATTACCCTGTCCTCCTCCACCACCCTGTCCTCCACCAATACATTCTCCTCCACCCCATCCAACACTGACTCAGCCACCCTGGTGGCAGTCTGTCCAGCCAGCTCCTTCACCAGAGTCTGACCCCTGGGCTCTGCCTGTTCAGTCTGAGAGATAACCTCTTCCTCTGTCTGACCTTTCACCTGTTCCTCACTGTCTGCAGTTCTCTTTGTGTCGTGTGTATAGCTCTGTGCACCCTGCGCTTCGCTCTGTGCCTTGCCCTGCGCTTCGCTCCACGCTTCGCCTTGAGCCGCAGGCCGGCCGTCAGCTCTGACAGGCAGCTCTGCTGCCTGCTTTTCTCCCGCTCTGTCGGGACATGAATGGATCGGGTTACCCTCTGCTCCACATCCAAAACATTTGAGCGTATCAGTGGTAACATGGACTGTGTAATCGAAATTATCGATACGGAAACGGAGAGCTATATTTAGCTCATCCTTGTTTCCATTTAGGACCATGGACACTTGTCTCCTGAAAGACATGACGTGTTTGAGCAGTGGAGACTTACAGCCGAGAGGAATCAGCTTCATGGGGGACACGATCTGACCATGTCGATCTAACTCGTTTTCTAATAGCTCGTTTTTCAGAAAAGGGGGGACATTAGACACAATAACTTTCTTTACCAGACTGACCAGAGAAAACACCGGCGTCAACGTCCCCTGAATCACTACTGCGCTCTCTACCAGCTGATTGGCTTTCTCAATGCTGTCCAGGAAAATCACCACATCCTGGAAGCTGATTTGACACTTCCGCAACCTACAACTTCAGCCACAGCCAGGCCATAGTCCTCCACTGACACAGCAAAAGGTGGAGAAAGTTTGATGGCATGTCTGCAGGTGAGTTTCTCCAAACTGCAGACGCCACGCACAACAGCCATGAAAGAATGGCAGAGAGAGAGAGAGATAAATATATGTATAGTGAGCCCGTCTGTGTGTGTGTGTGTGTGCCAGGTACATTAGAGACATACAATGGATCGGATGCTTGAACTTCTACCTGAGTCGACCTACAGACCAGACTGGATGGAAACCAGCTCTCTTTCTCCTGCTGTCTCTATCACTCACAAACTCCATTCATTCATTCATTCATCTTCTATACCCCTTATATCCCTTTCAGGGTTGGGGGGGGCTGGAGCCTATCCCAGCTGTCAACGGGCGAGAGGCGGGGTACACCCTGAGCCGGTCACCAGCCGACTGCAGGGCAACACACACACAAGCATTCACTCTCACATTCACACCTAGGGACAATTTAGAGTCACCAATTAACCTAATGAGCATGTTTTTGGTCTGTGGGAGGAAGCCGGAGTGCCCGGAGAGAACCCACGCATGCACGGGAAGAACATGCAAACTTCACACAGAAAGGCCCCGCCTGACCCGGGGATCGAACCGGGAACCTTCTTGCTGTGAGGCACGCGCACTACCTGCTGCGCCACCGTGCCGCCTCACAAACTCCATCTACATATAAAATAACTGACCCTGGTTTCCACCTAAAGACATAGCTGGTGTCAGTGTTGAGTATGAGTACAAATAAAACTGTCAAAAGCGGCATAATATTTTACCTGACCTGATATCAGTCTGAGATCAATGATTAGAATGATGATTAAAATACTTAAGTTTTATTACTGTTTTATTGAAAGAGCCTATTGTGTTTTGTCCAATTACTATTATTTTATTTCATTATTGTTTTTTTCATTATTCGTATTCATTTTTGTTGTGCAGTTTTATCTGGACAGTGAGGTTTCAGTAAACGTAGATTGCATCTAAATTTTCCTCAAGACAATTTTAATAATAGCTTAAACGAGACTGAAGAAGAAGCTGAATTGAAAAAAAAAAAAACGCACACAAACAACAATCAAACCAATTTCAATACATGATTAAGCCAACTGATTTCACTTTAACACCAATGCTGTTGTTTTACAAGACAGATACTTTTTTCAGCTGGTTCAGCTGGTTGTTTGACATTCCAGAGAATTCTATTCTAAGGCTACAACAGCCCCTCTTTGATGTATCCAAACAGCCATTATGGTAACACATTAGCTCGTCTGGAACAACATTAGCAAATGAAACTTGCTCCATCGTCCAGATCATATCAGCTTCTATAATGGTTCACAGCAGTGTGCTTCTTATTCTCCTCTGCAGCTGTATGTACAATATGATTCAACAATGTTGTTAAAGCTCCGCCAGTATTGTCATATTACCAATGGATCACATTCTTGTTCGTTCCTCTGTGACTTCTGCATCATTCTGAACCCCAGCTGACATGGTTTGTACTCTCGGGCAATGACAGACAACATGGCCACTCACTCTATTTGTAAAAGCCCAGAGCTCAGAGCAGTGCTGGACTGCCTCTGGGGTAGAGTGAACCACAGGCTCACTGAAGGGGAAATAGATTTGCCTCAGTGCCACGGGGGGGGGGGGGACTGCTCTACCACCCAGAGAGAGCCTGCAGCATTATTAGGACGTGCAGTCCTACACAGTCCTGCAATTAGAAATGGATTTCCCTTTCCCAGTGAGGACCAAAGGCTTGATGACCCCCATGAGCTCCAACCCCAGCGCCAGCCAATAGCAGCAGCTGTCCAACTGTGCTTTACTGCAATGCACCAACTTTGATAAATGAAATAGCACAACTACCTGCAAATACAGCTAACAGTAAAAGACGGTTGATTTTTATTGTCTCTACAAAGTCAGTCGTCATAAGCTCCACCTTCAATATTTCCGTCTGCTCCTCCATCACTGCTTCTGTTATGACACGTTCATGTGGCCTAAGACTTCCATTATGCAGCCAACAGGTCATATTCACTGGACAGCCCCAAGACCAGCACCCAAGTGACCCTTACCTGCTAATTTGACTGAATTAAAAGGTGCAAACTGCTGTGTTGTGTCTGTTACAATCTCAGATGATCATCTGCCTTTCATTCTCTAGAATTGCTTCATTCATGAAATCAGTTCTATATCATGAGGTCAGGTTAAAGCATCTGACAGCTGCTGGGCTCAGGCAAAGACAATGTAATCGGAGAGAGCACCGGTGTTCTTTCTCTCTCCACCATTGGCCTTAAACGTATTCAGAGAGCATCAAAATATCGTGCAAAAGGTCAAAATAACCTGACAGAACATGACCTCATTGAACTCACCCACTGCACTGAGCAGACATACAACAGACAGAGCAGTTCAGTTCAACTGCATTATGTTCAAGTGCAGCATTTCTTCTGTTTTAAAACCAACACTTCAAGCACTTGTTGTTGCTGCTTTGCCATGTGTGTCTTTCATTTTTGCCACTTTTTAATCCTCACCCACTTCTCTCTGCTGTGCTTCTGAGTGTCTGGCAGTGTAACTCCATCCTTCAGTGCAACACACACACTCAAGCATCGCATAAGGTTGAGAGGGATCAGTTGACGCAATCATTTGATGCTTGTAGCACAAACAGACAAAAGTACTGAGGGGGAAGGGGAAAGTTATTGTTAAGTTTTTTTTGTTGTGGGTATCTTGCTAAAGGTCAGGGGCAGACATAGACGAAGCAGTTCAGTCCAACTGCATTATGCTCAAGTGCATCATTTGATCAAAGATTTCAAGTACTCGTCACTGCTGAGTCATGTACCTCTGTCTTGTAATTTCGGCTTCTCTCTGCTGTGCTTCAGCATCCATGCCGGTGAAACTCCATCCTTTTAGTGTGTACTATTCAGACAGAAAAGGTGAGCAAGGGACTGTAGCCACGATACGCCAATCCAGAGAGCTAATGTCATAAAACTGCTGCTTTTCTTCAAACAAAATAAATAGAGGCAAACTTCACCGCTGTTGCTTTGCCAAAGAAAGCTTAAGTTAGTTTACTTCAGAATTCAGTTGATTTGGACAGTTAAAATTTCAATGGGCAACAAGTGACAGTTTGCATTGCGACTCGAGTCTCCAAGATACTTTTAACTGGTTTTCTATGACACATTGGTTCAGGCAGTCATGTTCTCGTCAGAAGAATGAATGGTAATAACTTTGGAGATTCCCTCAGTTTTCATGTAGCTTCGTCATCAAGTGAACATGTTAATTTGTTTTTTTTTTAATGCTTTGGTTTATGACCAAATACCCACAAAACCAGTGACATTCCCATCAGCCTCAGCTGCATTTAGTCCTAATTAGTTAACAAGTGAAACAAAGATGGATGACATAATGTCTCCTGAACATCAGTATGTCAGCATTGTCATTCTGAGCATGTTAACAGGGTGACATTAGCGTTTAGCTCAAAGCTGTGTATATATACAGTCCTCACTGCACTGCTAGCATGACTGTAGACACTTGATTTTAACTTTTTTTACTTTCAGTTAAGTTGGGACTTTTCCTTACTGTTTTCTCATTTTGCTTCTTACAAGATAAATGAGCTGTATGTGATATTTATACCACTCAGATTGATTAAGGGTGTTTCAACATCCATTTATACCTAACTGTGGGAGTAAGAATAAACTGTGTTTACACTTGCATAATTGTATGTTGACCTCCTCGTGCTGTGATCATAACAAGGAGGTGTGCATGTGTTCTATAAATTTGTAAGTAGATGTGGAAACTTCTGCGCATTTTAGCCTTTAATCTACACAATCATTATACATTTCAGGCCTTAGACTTGTTATGTAAAGCACACACACAGAGTCACCAGGCATAACAGGAACCTGGCAGGAATGCAGTCCACAGGGCATTCTTGTCATGCGTCTGAATGGATGTCATTGCTGGGAAGTTTATCTTGAGGAATAAAGTGAAATTCTGACACAAGCCCTGGCAACATGTGCACCCCAAAAACATCAACTGTCAACCAATGCCACTTTTCAGTTTCCTCTGTTAATAAGTTGAGCAAAATCAGATCCACATTCCCTTCAGTGGGCTGCCTGGAACACGCTTACACATAAAAGAAGGTGATTAAGAGAGAGCGCTTTAAATAATGTTTAAGTCCTCACTTAGGGACCTCATAACCCTATTCAAATGTCAAAACTCTTCTGAAAAGTTCATCTCTGAAAGTGATGTATGACTTCCTCCACAAGTTCCTGTCCAATTGGGTTTCACTCTGCTAGTTTGCATGAATATATTTTTAGCTCTAAAAATTGGATTGCAGGGCCTGTTTTATAAGTTCAGTGCATCTGTATGGTTTGGCAGAGTATAGTGAAGGTTATACATTAATTTTAAGATTGGTGTATTCACAACATGTTATGCTTTTTAACATTTAGAGTGACTTTTTCCAGGTTTTAAATAGTGAAAACATATCACACATGTCAATAGTGACAGAGTGTTCACATGCGTTAAATAAAGTAGTAATACCATATTAATTACTGTTGGCATTTATTCAATATAACCACACATATTGTAATAATTAATAATGCCATAATGTGGAATTAGAAAAAAAAAAGAACAAATAGTATACCACAAAACCTCAAGAGAATGGTGAATGTAGAATATGGAGGAACAGGAAGAAAGAGATCACTGACGACGTGCTTGATGTTCATGCACTCAGGATATTAGGGTTATTGGAAGCAGTTTGGTTATGTGCACTTCAATAACTTGGTTACAAACCCACATTCCCATGCAGTAATCAGATTTCTACAACTGCTATATTTTTAGAACAATACCGGCATATTTTCAGTCTCATAGAGATATACGAAACAACACCTGGAGAGTGAGATATTGGGTATCATGATGGTGGTTATTAACTTTCTTTGCTAATCCAGGTTTTCTTCATCAGGCTTTGTGCATTTTCCCATAAAACGGGGTGTTTTGTGCATCATTTGACTATTCTTTCACAACAAAATTGACCAATCGCGTGGCACTATTTTCAAGAGAGGAATGCTGGCTGAAAACTGTGTGGATAAGTTCATATACAGTGTGTATTTTACCACTCAGTGTCTGCTGTTTATTTCTAAGGTGACAACTGCACATTCTCCATTGAAACTTCAATTCATGTCCTACCACGGCGTGTTACTAACTTAGCTTCTTCCCCGGAGTCTCTGTGCTTTGTCGTCTCACATGTTCCCATGGATAGTGGCTGAATCTGGACTGTGGATTACAGCTACGTCTCCTGCCATGGCCCTGCCTGACATCCACTGCAATGCTACTACTGTTATTACATCCACTGTCACTGTCACTGTGACTGCTACTGTGACTGCATGTCTGTCTGTCTCTCTCTGTCTGTCTCTCTCTGTCTCTCTCTGTCTGTCTCACTCTCTCTCTCTTGCTCTCTCTCTCTCACCCAACCGGTCGAGGCAGATGGCCGCCCACCCAGAGCCTGGTTCTGCCTGAGGTTTCTGCCTGTTAAAAGGAAGTTTTTCCTCACCGCTGTCACCAAGTGCTTGCTCATGTGTGCCTGTACCAGCTCTATATGGAAAGTGTCCTGAGACAACTTCTGTTGTGATTTGGTGCTATACAAATAAAACTGAAATTGAAATTGAAATTGAAATTGAAACTTCATACAACATATTTATACTCAGGAACTGCATATAATTCTGATAGTGTCCCTTAATGAAGGATGTTCATTTGGTCAATTCAAAGTGAATATAATGCTATTGATTGAATGTGATAATCTGTGTGTGTGTGTGTGTGTGTGTGTGTGTGTGTGTCTGGACTGGGTGGTTCCCTTTAATTATGGCTCACCTACACCTGCTCCCCGTTCCAATCAGTCATCACNCGGTTCCCAGTAATTATGGCTCACCTACACCTGCTCCCCGTTCCAATCAGTCATCACAGCTGCAGCCAATCCTCAATCACCGGCCACAGGATAAAAACACGGATCTCCTCACCAGTGTTCACCAGGTTGTTGTAGACACTAGCCTGGTGTTTTGGCCACGTTTGCTCTCCAAGCCTTTTACTCTGTGCTCTAGAGTTTTGCTTTGCCTGTATTCTGAGTAACTTAGTTTGTTATCCTTTTGTCTCGGGATCATCTTCTCATCACTCAATCTGCCAAGTCTGCCCAGCTCTAGTCCACCACCTCACCTCACCTGCCTGCTCCATCTTGGATCTACACGGAATGCTTCCTAATGATCATCTTCCTTTCTGTGACAATAAATCCTTTTTACCATTCAAACCATCAGTATCTGTGTCCTGCCTTTGGAGTCCAGCCATTCCCTCAGCGTCATACACCCCTCAAGCTCACTACTGCAGGAAACCAACCAAAAAACAGGTTAAATCATATGAACATAAAGGCAATGGCTGTCATGTTAACACGTCTAATCTTCACTTGACAAGAATCTTCACATCTCCGTGATAAGGCTTGTCAAGCAGCCGCCTCCCATAAAGCACATTTCACACCTAATTATGTCATTTACTTGAATAACCCATTTGAAAGTGACAGTCCTGTTACCAGGCTAGCTAGCAAACAATGAACCACTTATTTTGGAGAGTGGAACAAATGTGCACAAGTTCCTCTGAAAAATATGATTATCTATTGTCATTATACTTCCAAACACAACACTGTGACACTGAAAATATTAAGAGCTGATCGATCACTCATACTTACATACTTACTCATACTTTTTTTAAAGTTTCTGTAAATCAGCAGGTTTGACATGAGCTGTACTAGATGAAAAAAAGCTCTTATTTTTTATTTCAGACACACTTTCTTTTGATTTTTTTGTATTTGTGTTGTCACCACTGATTAGGGTTAGAGTTTGCATTCAGGAAAGTTTCACTGTGGTGGCAAGTGCTGCTTTTTCACAGTGCATCTGTGGTCATAAGCCCTCTTCTCTAACCTTCAGTCCACTGTGTGCTGACCAATGCCAGATATACTGTCCTGTTGCTGCTGGGTAGTCATGCAGATCACTGACAAGTCCTCTCTGCCCACTTCCCAGATAAAAGAAGAACTGTCAGCCAAACGTATCTATCCTGACACTGCAATTACAGAACAGTGAAGAGTGGGTAAGGTTTGAAATTTTGAATCATAAATGCCAAAAAGAATATGCAGTTAGGATGGAGCCTTCATCTACAGCTTTAAATGTTATAGAAAATATATCCACAACAAGACATTCACACATAAACATCAGCATCACCAGTGTAAACAGCAGCTGCCCTCTTTTAATTCACCACTGCAAAAATAGTCTCATGGTTTTAGCCCTTTCTCCATGATGATGACTCATGAAGCCGAAGGGGCAAAGTTTGACCCTCTCTGTCAATTCACATTTTGTGGCAACCAAGTAAACAGACAGTGAAAAACACATCTTTACCACATTATAAATAAGAAGTAAATATTTGGAAGTCACGTAAAAGCTGCAGTCTAAAAATAACCTCTTGCTTTGAGGCCCCTTGAAATCTGTACTCATAAAAGGAAAAACAGGGTTACAGGCTACACATGCGTGCATGCATGTGTGCATTTTTGTGAGAGTGTGCTAGGCAGGACTGAAAGATTAGGGAAATCCCCCATGGTAATTATTGGCTGTTACTTTGGAAAAGGTCATGGATGAGGTTAAGGAGAGGGTTAGTATAAATATGGCTGCGTGACTCTGTATTCGTCTGTGTGCACGCATATGTTTGACAAAGGCTCAATCTATTTTTACTAGATCTGTGTGATAGCTGACATCTGCAGGGCAACAACACACACACACACACAGACACACACACACACACACACACACACACACACACACGCTCACTCTCTCCGAGGATGCTGTATCTAATCATATTCTGTCTCTGATCCTTAGCTGCTCATTGTTTGTGCTGTTAAAGTGCAACATATTACCACTGAACCCTGTTTATGTACTTTCACAATTTACTGGCAGGAATCTGTGCAATACCTTTGAAAGTTGTTGTTCACTTCACCTCAGGTTTTGCTTCCATGTTGTGGATCAGAAGATGTTTGCCCTAGCAGCACAACATTTGAGGATTTCTGTCAGTGTATATGCACAAGCATGATTAGATTAGATTGGATTCAACTTTACTGTCATTGTCAGTGCACTGACTGACAACTAAAGGTGCAAATAGTCATAACATCAAAAATATAAATTGGCAATTGGCATGAGGTATAAACAGTATGAGTTATGTGCCGGTAGTGCAAGTAATTGCTACAAAACTATAAAACCTGTGCAACACAGAGAAAGAGACACATGTATGTCCTTTTCAAATGCAAAGCTTTTATATTAAACAAAATGAGTTCATTTAGCATTATCAGGCTGTGGCCACTCACACAGAAGGAGAATGAATCCCATCAAAATAACAGGAGATTTTAAATGCTAGGCTAGGTGTTTCCCTCTACTTCCAGTGTATGCTTAGCTAGTTTAAACACTTTCTGACTCCGACTCAGCAGGTCATTTATTTCAGTAAAAGTAGCACAGTGTGAAAATACTCCACTACAAGTCCTCCATTCAGAACCTCAATGAAGCAAAAGTATCTCAAGTAATAGCACTCATGCAGCAAAATGCTCCCTGTCACTGTTAAACTATTATATCTGGTGTGTCTACATTTCTGCTGCATTAATGTGTATGTTGCATTTTACTGCTATGGATGTTTAGGATTAATCTAATTTTACCTACTTTATATACTGTTGGGTAGTGTAATCTACAGCAATGCATCATATTCTATAAGATCATCATATGTTAGTGTCCTGTGAGAACTAAATATCTCTAAAAAGTCAACTTTTAATGAGCTCAGAGAAACAGCCTGTTTTCAGCTTTGTGACAATACAATTTACAGCTAATCCAAGAGGGTTTAAGTGGTTTATTCAGCTTAAGAGGTAGGAGAATGCTCTCAACTCATAAAGGTACACTTAATCCTTCCGTTTATCAGACACATTCAGAATCACCAAATTTGGAGATACGTGGTTTTCACTGGGAGGGAAGGGTATGCAGAAAATGTAATCTGAAAAGAAACTAGAACTGACAGACAAATGTAGTGGAGTAAAACAGTTTCATATTTCCTTCTGAGATACAATGAAGCACAAGTATAAAATTCCATAAAATGAAAATATTTACGGTAAGTACAAATACCTTGAATTTGTACTTGAGAACAAATCTTGGGTGAATGCTCTCAGTAACATTCCACCACTGTAGCTGAATGGTTAACACACAGACATGAGATGATATTAAGTACTCATCTCTTTCTTGAACAGAATGAATGCTGAAACATCTCCGAGTGTGCACACAAATGAAGAAATTGATAATAATTACATTACCTTACATTATGTATGTTAGGGTGAGGTCAGGAACTGTCGAGTCAGCTGAGGTATGACTCAACAGCCGGTTTTTGTCACACTTGAGTGCACAAGGCAAGATGTGGCCTCCTACACATCAAACAGATGTTATCTGGATGTAAGCACTTTATTGTCATTCATGTTACCTGAATGAACGCTCTCGTGTGCAGCAGTCACATTGCATGAACACAGGCCCGTTTGTTATGTGAGCTGTGTTCAGTATGTCGCTGCCAGAGCTGATCAGGCTGAGAAATCCCCTCTGATTGAGAATGTTTGGTTTCACAAGTAACGAGCTGCTGTTTTAGACAATAACTATGGATCCACAGGCTTAAACGAGCAGTCTTCACTGAACAGGAGATCCTGCTGCTGGCTTTTGAGCCTAATGTCTGGCAGTCAAAGTACTGACCTGATCCCAGTTTACTGACCTGCTGCAAAAAAAACCCACTGAGGCCTGCTGTTCAGAAAGTGAACTAAAGCTTTACTCACAAAAACAACCTGTGATGTACTGCTCTGCTGTAGCTGCCCTGCCATACCACATCAGTGCAAAACATATTTTCTTCTGAGATCAAAATATGTGAGTTAGATTGAACATCACCCCAAAGCCGCTGCATGTGCACGCACCCACACAGCACTTCCCGGTAAATCTACAGAAGGTTTTTCTGTCTCATGAGAGTTTATTCTATTGTTTTCATCCCTTTGAGTTGAATTCAATAACATACAAATTAGCAATGATATGTTTGTCTCTTTAATCTGCTGGATAAACAGACTAAGGACTATATATCTGATAATTTGCCTTGTTGAGTTAGCGATGGGTATTGTTTGGATATTATCTATGCTACTTATTACTCCACTACTTGATTGATACTCTTATCAGCTCTTTTCCATTACTGTACAAGAAAAAGCATAATATTGTCCCGTTTGTGTGTGTGTGTGTGTGTGCGTGTGCGTGTGCGTGTGTGTGTGTGTGTGTGTGTGTGTGTGTGTGTGTGTGTGTGAGTGGCCATGACTTCCTTTGTGGCTCCAAGCTCTGTTCCTACCTGCACACCTGCCATCAATCAGTTTGTCAACCCTGCAGTGTATCATCCCTGGTTCTTCAGCCACTCATCACCAGATCGTTCAGTTTGCCAGTCGTTTCCTGAGCTCTGTCCAATTTGGTGTTTGCCTGTGCCTCAGGTTCATATCCTCCTGTGATCTCCTCCTATCTCACCCAGCGTCCTGCCACTCTGTCCCCCGGCGGACAACCCAGCTCTCACTTCACCATATAACTGTAGATCAGCAGTGGGTTGCACCAGCTATGTGTGAGTTCAAAGGTAGCCTACTTTGAACGGAATTTCTAACTTAGGATGGAGTTTACGTGCTATGGACATTTTAAGGGTTGCGCCAGCTGAAATACTTCGATTTTAGGCACAAGTTAAAGCATAAATCTTACCCATAGCTCTCAGTTGGTGTGAAGTCCTCTGTAAAGTAATGGTTGGCATGGAGCAGTGTTTTGAAAGGTGGGATCACTCAGCACGTAAACTAATGGCTAACTAAACTAAAGGCTAGCAAAGCTGATAACTTTACTAAATCTGACATTAGACCATTATTATGACCATTATTATTTTGGGCTTGGGTAACTTTCTAGTTAAGAACTGCTCATTTATAACCATTTGCCAGTGTAGGCTATCATTATGTGTTATTAATAGTTTCACAACTTGATGTCATGTTGATTTTGCACTCGCTGTTGATTAATATTGTAAAGTTTTCACTTCATCATAATGCGTTGTCCTTGTATATGCACCCTTTTTTTTGTTGTTGTTAACGTTAGCTATTTTTAGCCTCTTCGCTATTGTGTAGCAAAGTGTTCAAAGTCGACTGGGCATGAGACAACACAGTAGTAAACACTGCATTAAGAATAGTGCTTTTCACTGATTGTCTCTGGAAGAGAAAACACAATTTCTTGCATCAGTATCTTGGTTATACTTTGTGCTGCAGTATTTAGAATGAACCTTACATTTCTGTGGTGCACCTAAACATCACCAAAGCTTTAGTATCAAACTAATTTCAACACATTGTTCAGTGTGGAGTTCACACCCTAACCTGGGGGAACTTACAACTGGTGCAACAGGCCACAGCTCTCAAAAACCTCCTTTTCAATAAAACCACACTGCACTGATGGAAGTGCTCCCTGTCTGAGTCCTGCTCTCTAAACTTAGTTACTTAGTTGTTTGATAAATTACTCGTATTGGCCTTTTTACTGGCAAAGGTTTTATTGCACTTACAGTAATGGGCATATATGTCATCAACTCGAATAAAACATGCGTAGCTACACTTCACCTCAGTCAAACACCGAGAGCAGATGAGAGGCGGCACTAGTGACCATAAATGTTTTTCATCTGCTCACTCATTGGTTTCTTCAGGTGCTGATAAAAGGCCCAACTTTAAATATTTGTCCATACACATTAAGAACCAGTTTCAGACTTCATCCATAGCCGCAGTAAACTAGTTAAAATATTCAGTGTTCTGCTGCCTCTTACAGTGAGTAAGAGTGATAGACCAGCTCAACAGGCTAAATAGTGCTTTTGTCTTGTTACTATATAAGTAATTATTGCCTTATTGTCTTTTGTTTCTTTGATTTTTTTTCACACTGTGCTAATTTATTTCCAGACAGCAAATCCACACTAAAGTGTCTTTAACCTCTCTCACTGCTGGAATGAGACCAACAGTTTTCTGCTTCTGTGTGCTTGTTGATTGAGAGACTATTTCAGGTGGTGAGTCGTGACAGAAGAATAAAGACATGTTGTCAGTAGTGTCCTTGCTGCTAAGCACAATAAGAGTCTCTCTGTGGCTCCATCACCATCTCTCCATGTTGTGTCTCCTTCACCTTTTCCTCTTCCACTCTACGGTTTTCTGCAATGTCCTAAGAAAATCCGTACAAAAGCTTTTCATCTCTGCAAAGCGATTACCCACACACTGAGAAGCCTCAAGGTAAACTGGCAGACAGGTATCACTGTACGTACAGAATGTACTGTATCTGTATATGTCGTTTAAGCCATGTCGTTGACGGTCTGAGGCTGTGATCGGGCTTTAGTTATAAGTGAGGTGCTGCTTCATTGTAATGATCTATTGTTATTAAAAGCCAAAACATTATTCATATTTCTTCACATTTCATCACTGCTGCAAATAGCCATGGGTGAATATTCAATATGTGGCAACTTTTACTTTGTTTTCCATTTTGTCTTAGAAAATAAATTGAACAGCTGCCAGCAAATTAATAAAGATTTCCAACATTATAATAATTTAATTAATTAATAATTGTAAGCAGCATTGAAACTTTCTGTTTGTTTTTTTTTGTTGTTTTTTTTTAGTCTCAATGAGGCAATACAACAACCTGTAACAACTTAATTGACATATTATCAGTTTATAATTTTGTTTTGTCAAATGTGCTAGCCAACATTTGTCTATTTACATACCCAGCAAATGGGCTAACATTGGCATTCAGTGGGCATCCTGCTCAATATAGGCCCAATCTTACTCCCCTGGTAGCTCCTTTTTGGGTCTCTACCCACTCCTGGGTAAAATATCTGGCTCTCGATCTGCTACATGTTTCACTATGTTCACCAGCTAATTGCTAATGTTGGTTGTCTGTTGTTTTTGTGCAGGGCAGATTTGGTTTTATCAGCTTTCTTGCTGAAAAAACTGCCTGCCAAATGGAAATTGAGTTAATGAGATCAGTTAGACTAGACCAAAACAGGACATTTTGGAGCCATGCACAAACACAATGAGGTTAAAAGTTCCATAAAGCTGAGGAACTGAGAACTGCAGAGTCTGGAGATGAATCTCTGTGGTTCTGTCACTACAAAAGACTAGTCATTTAAATATTGCTTGGCAAGTGTTGAGCAGTATGACGGTGTCTAACATGTGACGGTAGAAATGTTTTCACAGAAATTTGGTGATGCCATTTCCACTGCAGGAGCCATCCCTTAAGCTGCATTTACACACTGTCATTCACAGTGTCTGCTACCCTGCCTCACAGTGAGCGAGTGGGTGTGTTGATGACATTTCACTGTAGTGTAGTTGCTTCGTACTCTTTTCTGTCTGTCAGTATATTGCTTGCCACTCTTTCATAGACATTGCAAATCTGTCCAAATACATGTAGTATTGATATCAGTGCAAAAAGTCATTACAGATGGGTCCTCCTCTTGCTGCACGCTCTACCCAACCCAACCAAGCGGAAAGAATGTGTCTGACATGGACAAATGTGCTACATGTGTGAAAGGACAAGGCCTGATTCTGCAGAATTCATATGAGAAAACAATGTAGTAATCCAGCTATGTCACATGTCAACTGTCACCTGAGAGTGACAGGTGGTGGTGATAATGCACCTTTGAGCAAATTTTCACTTTAGTTTCTAACTCCGTGAAGCAGTTTTTGTTTGTATGGAAGTTCCAAATGAAAGAAGAAAATGATCAAATGTGATGGCTATTGTAAACCATTTATTAATTACTTTACATAACAATTACCATACCATACCATGATATATACCATTACTGTGATATAAAATGACATTTTGCATGAAAATTTAGGCCATATTGCCCAACCCTATTAACAAGTACTAACCGGAGGAAACAACTGGTAACTTCCACTACACATTTTAACAATGACCTTACTATCAGCATGTAGCTGAAAGCAACTCCTTCCATTAACAGACCAGCTTCTTGTAAAGCTCATCATTTACAGCCGACATCTGGTTTCAGAATGGAGCTCTGCCTCATTCAACGCTACAGCCAGAAGCTTTAACAGCTCAGGGCTGTACAGTAAAAGTGTGACCTGTACACCATGAAGTTTAAAGCCACTGCTACTGCTAAGGACATTGTCAGAAGAGTTCAGAATGCTGATTGCTTCAGTTATGCAAAGGAGACCAAACTGGCTAGGGACGCAGGACAACTGTCTGAAGAACAAACTCACTGAGGCAAACCTCATCGACTTTCATTTCTGAGACTGTTCCTGCAGTCATGAAGGGCTGGATTGACTGGGTGCTCAGACTGGGCTTTGTCTTCTCACAAGAGAATACAGCCAGTCCATGCTCAAGGACAAGAAAGCCATGCTGTCCTTCACCACTGGGTCTCTTGAATCCATGTTCAGTGCAAATGGTATTAAGCTTCTTAATGCAAGCTGGAACATTGTGAAATGCAGTGTAGAAGCAAAGGCAAACATGAGAAATGGTCTTGTTTACTGTAATTATACAAATGATTCAACATTAACACACTACTGACTTATTGATGTTGTGGCGAGGGTAGGAGAAGATATTTGATTACAATAATACATGTATGTCTGTCTGTATGCACTTCAATAATCTAAACAGCTGCACGACAACGCCCCCCCGGGAATTTCACCCAGGGAAATTACTGACACACAGGTCCATTTTACTCAGAGATGTGGTTCCAAGTTTCAAAAAAAGTCAATTTTATTAAATTGTAACTTTAAAAATGATCAAAGCCATTCATACAGGGAGAGGAAAAAGGACCTAATGAGGAGCTGAGGCTTCTGGGTAGACGAGTGCTAGTGAAGGGGGAGTGAGCCAAGCAAAATATGAGGAAACAAAACCAACTTAATCACCCACAAACAAATGTGACGGACAGTGAAGTAACCCAAGTCCCAGTGAGCACAGCACACAAAGCAGGAGGACACCACCACCAGTCACCAGCACGCCACCACCACCAGCGGCCTCCAGCAGCTGAAAAGGGGAAAACAAATAAGCGGGGGTGCAGCAACAAAAAAAAGGAAGAAACAAAAACATTCAAAATCAAAAGTTCAACCAAAGTTAGATTCTTAAACAAAAATATACCAAAATAAGTCTTTTAGATTAGAACTTATAACAAACAATACCAAAAAAACAAAACCCCTCAAATTAACTCAGTCAACAATGGAAACAAAGGAGACAGTCAAAATCAAACTAAACTAAACTAAACTAATCTAAACTAAATAAACAAAAGAACATAAAGTCAAAATCAAGATAAACAAAACACAGCTAAATAAATCTAAACAAATAACACAAGGGTAGTGAGTGAGCCACACTCCAACTCATGCATACAATTAAGAAAGGGATTAAACCCTGTTTAAAAGTTTATTCAAATCCACGGTGCAGAGTCAAGCCACCGTGGCAAGACACCTCGTAGAGCCAGAGCAACAGGGAAACTTCTCATAGAGAGCAAACAGCAGTGGCCCCAGTCAGCTGATTCCCAGTCAGCTGATTCCCAGTCAGCTGATTATAGCGGCCCAATCGCAGTTTTACCTAATCAAAAATAATGTTAGCGTTCCTAAGCTAACAGCTGATAATGATGTGGTTACATGCTAAATTGAATACATACCTTTTGACAAAGGCGGACACACGCACACACACACACACACACGTGGGAGGATGCAAGAGGGCTGCAGTCACCAAGGCTCTTACCTGTGACCACACTAGCATTCGCCACAACGTAGCAAATACCATAACGCCAAGAGAGAGAGGACACTTACTACACAAATGCCACACACAGGAGCACACACGGGCAGCACGAAGCGGCACACAAGCAGTCACTATAAAATACAACCATCACTGTTAGCATGAAACAATGTAACCTATCAGCGAGCAAGGAGAAGCAGTGAGCAGCCATATCTGTCGAGGGCAGACAGCCTCTGACCCGGAAGTGACGTGTCAGGTGGAGCGCAAAGAGGGAGAACCCAGGGAAAGGGCCGCTGCTTTTATACCCGGCTCATTCCTCTGACTGGCCATCAGCAACGTTCATTGCATGCAGCAATGCATAGAACGATAAACAACATTTCTATGCAGCTACAATGTTAAAAATTTTGTTTAAAATAATTTGTCAAAGCAAGCACCATCTGTGTTTCAAGATCAACCCTCTCCCTTTACCCTGAAAAATCAGTAAAAAGTGCAATGTAACTGAACGGACTCCATAACTCTTGTTACAAGCTCAAAACATGGAGAGCCATCAAGGTATTTCACAGCGTTTGTTGCCGCAGTGGCAATGAGAAGAAAAATCTCTGTGCTCCAAGCTGTGTGTGTGTGTGCGTGACGGCCATCCTTCTCTGATGTGACCCCTGTGTGAGGCCATACAAATGCCTTCTCTCTCTCTCTCTCTCTCTCTCTCTCTCTCTCACACACACACACACACACACACACACAGATTGCAGATACTAGTGACTAGAAAAGCTCCAATATTTATTCACTGAAATGTCAAGAGCAGGGAAACATATGGTGGTCCCGACACACACCACTAGATGTAGCATCTTCTTAAATCTGGCAGTCAACCGCAAATGTGAGTGTGTGTTTGCATGTGTGTCCTGTAGAGTTGTGTCTTTGTGTGCGTGTGTGTGTGTAGTCCTCTCTATCTGTCAGTAACTGTAGTAATATGAAGTGGCAGAAAGCTAAGAGGTTCCTTACATACCACCACTGCCCATATGTCACCACATACAGTACACTGATACAGACAGAGAGGAGACGGAAAGAAAGACTAGGAGAGAGAAAAAAAAGAAAGTTGAGATGGCAGAAGAGGCTGAGACAAGGGGAGCAGGAGTGGAATGGAACAAGAAGGAAACTCACAAAAGAAAAGACAAAGGAAAAGCTGCATTACCCCAGGACATAATTAAGACTACCTTAATTAAACATTACAGTTTTCACAGTGCTAACCTGCACCCTGTAAGAGCAGGCTGCTCACCAGCCAAACACATTCTTGTTTCAGCAGATCTGTTATTTATCCCATCCTGCAGACACAATAGATCTGTAGTAACAGCTGTGGAGTCAAGGCCTCTTTTTTCATTTTTGTATATCTCTTCACAATTTTTTCACAAGCTGAAACAGCTTGTTTGTCCAAAGACTACTTCAGCCTCCCTGTCTTCTTCCTCCACAACTCTTTGACAGTGATCATTAAAAACTGAGCTCTAATACAAATCAGTCTGTCCCTGACCATGTGGTTGACAGAAGACGACCAGCTGACATCACACACTACATTACAACAGCACATTTATTCATTTGAATTCTTACTACAGTTCTCACTCATAGTGGAGAAGGAGAGCACAGTCACTGCCATGATACACCTCTGCTTATAGAGGATTAGTTATTCTGTGTCACTGGGTTGAAAATAGTAAAATATAGCTACTGAACAAGGTTGCTGAAAGGAATCCTTGACCTTAAAATTATCATTTTTGTATCAAATATTTCCTTCCTGTAGCATGCCTGTCCTGCTTATCATCCATAAGTTCAGTGTCGCTATTTGTGACTGGAAGCAAATGGAGAAATCTGCAGCACTGTTGGCAAAAAGGCATCAGCTGCGCTGCATTGTCAAAGGCCAGTGTTGAGAACACATGGAGTTGAAGAATCTGACCAGTCCAGAAATATCTGTGAGTGTATGGTCACAAGACATGAAAGTGAACCAGTTCATTTTTGGGAGAGTGATTCCATCAAAACTCAAAACTATGAATGTGAACTTGTTCATTTTAATATATTTAAACTAAACTTTGAGGTAGCTCTGATGAAATGTGAACATGCACAACACTGCCAAAGGCTTCGTTGTGAACATTGTTCCACATGTTTGAAAGAGTGGAGTATTTGTCACCTGTGTGTTTACAGCAGTTTCAAAAATCATTTTTAAAATCATTTTACCTTTCACCATCAATTCCTCTTCCAAATGAGGTCTGGCTGACCTTAGGTGTAGTGGCCCTTGGCATCAAGAATAAAGCAGAGAGCCTCTAACAGTCATGGTGTCTTCTTTGCGCAAAAACTGTATTTTCACCAAAGATACTGTAAACAATTTACGCGTACCTCGCTCCGCTTACGAACCAGCTTTGAGGAAACTTTACAGGCTTGGCTACATTCACATGGAGCGCTGTTAGCTTGGCCAGTGCACACACATACACTCACTGGGCTAAAAATAGCATGGAGATGCGACCAGCGTAAGACAGAGAAAGTTAGCTAACATTACAGAGCTAATAAACAAAGCATTCATTTTTATTGTGTCACGCTAACTTACATCTTAACCAGAGGTTTGTGCAACTGAATTGTAGTGAGGGAGAAAGTCACATGATTTTTACAGGTTACGGGACACACCTCTGGTAACCGTGGTGACAGGCCATGCATAAATTAGCAGTCAATTACATTGAGTTTTGTTTAAACTCTCATATATCAGCAATCAGTTTGTTGAATTCAGTTTTATCATAGCCAGTGGCTAAACGTATGAAAGTATGACTAAATTATTGAAAAAAGTTGTATGTTACATTCCTCGTCTCTGTCCTCTGCTCTCCGTATGCAGCAACAAATGCTATCACTGTTGGCTTGTGTTAATAAAAATTACGTGTAAGTTGGTTGAAATTCAACAGACAAGATACAGCATGACCTCATCAAGATGAAAGTGGCATTTTTTGGTGGTTACTCTCAAGGCACACAGTGATTTATCAGTGAGGAGGCTAGGCAACTGTACAAGGGAGACAGTGAAGAAGAAAGCAAAGGAAACAGATAAAAAGAGGCTTGGCAGTGCAAGACAGTAAAGAGAAGGACTGAAGAGACAGTCAATGAGTCAGAAACTAATACATAAAGAGGGTCCCAATGAAAGGTGCTTCAAAAAGGGATGTGACACCCAAAACAAAAATAAATGAGGTCTGGAAAAGGGGGCGTCATAATCTCCAACCTATATCCAGGTTTTTGTTCAGTGCTGTCACAACCACATTCATTTTCCTGTCCTTGCTGTCTATCATTTTCTCTTACTTCGTCTTCCACTGTGTATTGCTGTCTCTTTCTCACGTTCGTCTCTCTTGTTTATCCCCATTGCTCTCCTCTTTTCTTTCTCTCTATGTGCCTCACACACGGTCTTAATACCCCTTCCAGACAGATGTTGTTAGAAATCCAGCTGGGATGAATGAATACACGGTCTCCTTTTGCTGTCTGAGACCTCAGACTAGGAAACAATTGTTTGCATTATCTCTATGTTGACATATCCAACAAAATGAATTCCTCGGCATATGAGGAGCTGAACGGCATTGGTCTTTTGTTTGTGATCGACTAGCTCAATGTCTAGCTGCTTTTTTATATTATCCAGGTGTAGGGACTCGTATATGTATATTCAAACTCACATGCTACAACATGTTTAATAAAAAAAACATTGTCCAAGTTTGTGTCCTTAAGATGTCTTAGTCTTGAATCTCAAACTCCAAAAAAAATCAACTTTTTGAGAATTTCTACAATCAAAAGTCCTTTTCACTGCATCAGCTGATACATAAAAATACCAATCAGGTTTGGCTGTTCAAACATACTGCTACATTTATGTTGTCAGTTCCACAATCACCCCTGCTGTTCCTGCTGCTGTTGACTGCTTGTTCTGTTTGTTGTCAACACACATTTCTACAGGGATCCAACATTTGTTCATTATGTATCATGGAAGCTCTCGTTTGCTGTGCCCTTAGCTCTCTTTTCTTCTCTTGGCATCTTGCTTTGAGTCTGTTGTGGACCATTCCAAGGCAGGAGGTTATTTTAGGCACCTTGGTACGCGAAAAACCTGCTGTTCCAGCTCTCGTATGGCAAATAAAGGTCCCTCCTACTGTCTGGAGAATACTCTGTCAAAGCAAAGAGCTGTGGTCTCGCTGATTCCACTGCTGCTGCTGCCGCTTTGGCTGTGACACCCGCTAAGAGTGAGAGTCCAAACTTTTTTAACTTCAACCCTGAGAGCTGTCATAACATCCAGCCCTCACATGGTCATGCATTCAAGCTGTGGAAAACTGTATTTTACACTGCCCTGCTGCATTTCCAGCATCTTTGTCACCAGAGCCTTCCAGTATAAGACATATTTGGCTTTCTCATCCTGAACCATTCTATCCCGTGCAAATGATGTCAAGTCACCAATAATGCTGGAATCTGTGGTCCAAGCTGCCCAGACTTAAGCCTGATGTTTCATCCTGTACATATTAACATTTGACGGTTCTGCTATTGTTACTTATGTATTTTTAGCTAAGTGCACTTTGGACTAAATCTAAATATTAATAAGAGGCTGGCTTCAGTTTAAATTTCAGTTACTTCTGGAAACTAAGTGTGTATTTTAGCCTTTGTGCAGATATTCTGACAAGCCACTAGTTGTCACCTCAGTGAAAAGCATTTGCGTTCAGGCTTCCTAGGCTGTCCTGATGGTCTGTCTGTTGCATAGCATTTTACTGTAAAGGTGTCTGTGCACCCTGCTCTCAGTCCTGGCTAAAAGCTAATGTGCAGAATTGAATGTGTCTTGTTGTGCTGCGAACCACAGAACCTGTGACACCATAACTTGTTGTATAGCTAATGATATGTAGCCATACTTGTAGTTGCTAGTAGTCAGTTGTTCAGTCAGTTGGTCTATTGGTTCATTACTTTGGTCCAGACTGAAATATCCTGACAAATATTGGATGGATCACCATGAACATGCAGTGCATTCTAGGTCTCCAGAGGATAAATCCTGATGAATCTGGATATTCCCTTACTTTTGACCTTGTGTTATCTACAAGTCAATGTCTTCAAATATCCAGTGAAGTATCTCAACATCTACATGATGTATTGGAACAAAATTAGGTAGATAGGACAGATATTCATGGTTCCCTGATGATGCATCCGAATGACTTTGGGGATCAACAAAGATCAACAGATGGATAGGCTGACTTACACGTACCTATCAAGCCAATGACATTTCAAACTACTGAAGGTTAACATGCACACACAATAAACTAAGATGCCATGTTAGTCCATTCATAGTGAACATAACTTTCTTAACATCAGGATGTTAACATTTTCTCTGTGAGAATGTTAGCATGGTTACAGCATGCCTCAGTATGCCTTTCAATTCTCGGAGTCCTTAGCATGGCTGTAGACTCGTGATATTATCACAAACCCCCCATTAGCACAAGCAAACATGCGACTGAGCATGAATGTGGTTATATCTTCCTCTTTACTGACATCAAGATGTCACATGTGAACAAAAGTCAACTCCCAAATGTGTATGCTGGGGAAGGTGGGTAGAATTTACAGCAGAGGAAATCTAGTAAAAAAAACACAGCATGAAATGATAGTTCACATCACTTAAACAAGGCGGTTTATTTAAACTGTCAGCGCCTCATTCACTCCTGTCTGCTACACTGCCTGTTGTTCTTTACTCCCCCCTCCACTTCAGTTTGGTTCCTTTTTCTGTCAATATCTACCATATGTTTCTCTTGGCTTGTCTCTTCAAATGATGTATTTTTCATATCTCAGTGATTAATGTGTGCTGCTCCTCTTCTGTATATCCCTGGGGGTTTGATTGCTCTCCTTGCTGAATCTCTGGCATGCTGCTTCTGCACTCTTTATACAGAAACTGTGCCACCAAAAACAACTGTATAACTATTAGAACAGCAATTATATTAATTTATATATATATATATATATATATATATATGTGTGTGTGTGTGTGTGTGTGTGTGTGTGTGTGTGTGTGTAGCAGAACTGGCCTCTAACTGACCCTTCCTTACCCTCTCTGCATCCCTTCAGGAGAAATGCTTGTAAAACACCCCAAATTTCAAGAGCCATTGACCATTTGAACTGGTACAGGGACAGTGCTAAGTTGAACAGAGACAAGATGTCTGGCTCAGAGACATCTCCTCCATACTCTTTCGGGGGAGCAAGAGAAACAGACACCTCAACATCAAAGGTTGCCTTTTTGCTCCATGCTTCCCATGGAGGTGCTAATTCTCTCTTGATAGCCCCATGGAAGATATGGACAATAAAGCTGTCTAGGTGAACCAATGCCAGACCTCAGAGGAATCCACAAACAAAATAATGCTGATGGGTTGTAAATTAGACATTCCTGAAACAAACTGTTTTGTAGATCTGTGTGTCTTGTTCTCCAGTATACCAAGATAACCAATTCTCTATGTTTGATCTCACTTTGGATTTTCTTACAGTGTCAAGCCCGTAATCTGTGTGATAGCAATGCTTTTTCGGTGTTTGTAGCTTGTAGAATAACAAAGCTGTGATTTTAACTTTTCTTCCAAGTTTGTTTGAGTTTTTATCATGGAACCATACTGCGATCATGAGGTTCGTAACGGTTAGGTTGAATACGCTTGACGTGATACATTTATTAATAAGTAACCATTATAGTGATGATCATTTTGGGCAAATATAGTCTTCCCTTCTTTATTTCTTTATTTTGTGTTAGTTATACCTTGAGTCATCATATATATTAAGATGAGTATTAGAAATTTATCATGATTCCGTTATTATGAGTTATCATTTAACGTTGTCAGCTACCCATAAGAATTGCCTAACGCATGTTGTGAACAATGTTGGAATGCCATTGAAAATTGTCCATTCAAAACATATGTGATTGACCATAGTGAGAAGCAGATGAGCCCCTCGTATGAACCATTAATTAATCCTCGCCTTACAAGATGAAATGACGTCGCGCGCCTACGAACCATCCCACATGCGCGACAGCCTATCGGTGATTAGACACGCCTGGGAGCGAGGAAAAACATCTGCCGCATGCAGCGGTTAGTTTTGTTTTTAGTTAGTCTGTCTTGTTAGTCTGTAGTGTCTTGTCTTAGTCTTAATTTTGCCTTTTCAGTCGAAGTTTCTATTCTAGTTTTTAAGCTTTCGTTCTGTTCTGTTTTTGCGTTCGTCTTCTCTTCTTTTTGTTGCTGCTCATAGTCACGCTGAGTAGCCTGAGTTTATTCTTAAGAAGACGTATTTGCTTTTCCTTTTGCTCGCCACATTAAGCCACGTGATTTGATTTGTTTTGTTCTTGTGTAAAATTCTACTCATGTAATAATAATTTTGGAGACACTTTTCGATCGGCCATCGAAGAGACATTTAATCGTACTGTTAGTAATCTAAAGTCCTGTTTCACGGTCACCACTTATTACTAAAACCTGCTGCCATCTGCTAACCCGCTGGTTCGGGCTAGACAACCATCAGAAGCCGCTCCTCGTCTGTAACCGACACCGGAGAGTTCCAGCCCCTGAAACATCCTGTCCATCACCGGCTCGCTACCGTGGTTTGCTCGATTCGTCCAGCAGACTGCCGCGCAGATCGGAGCCACGGACACAGCCTGGAGTCTTCGTGTCAGTTCAGAGCAGACATCCAACAGGAGCGTCGCTGGCCAAGTAGGCATGTTAAGCGGGTTTGAATAAGAGTTGGTCCGTGAGGTTATGATACTGTAAATTCGCCTAAATTCTCTTAACCATTCGTTCAGTAAATTAACTCTACATTTGCATTCCCAGTTTTCCCTATAACTACTTCTCACTATTGCCAAACTCATTCTGCCATTGTTTGCCATAAGTTTCTCTCTGCTTGTGTTGTTTCAGATCTCATATATTCTCTGTCGTACTATTCATGATACATTATTCATTATTCATTTGTGTTTAATAAATAAGTTCTTTTTTATTTAAGCCGTGGTCAGACGATGTCCTTTTGAGCTGAGTAATAACAATCCCTATCTCCGGAACTTACCCTTCAGATTATCAGACTGGTTTACTGTTGGTTCATTCGTTATCATAACATCAGCGTTACAGGAGTCAGTCTCCATACAGTCCTTCTTAGCTGAGGAAGGTGGCGCCCCGATATTTTATTAACGAATGCAATACCAACATTAATTTAATTCCCCCTACGTGTGTGTGTGTGTGTGTGTGTGTGTGTGTGTGTGTGTGTGTGTGTGTGTGTATTGTGTATTGGGAAAATGGGAGCCATGAGGAGGCTGCAAGGAAGTCAGCCACAGCCAAATACTGAGTCAGCTGAATAGAAAAAAAAAATCAAGGTCCATGCTGTCAACACATACACACTGCAAGTCATCAGATACCCCACTGGTGTAATCAGCTGGCCAGTGGAGGAGATAGAAGCCACTGATATCAAGACAAGAAAGCTCCTCATGCATGGAGGATTTTATCCCAAGTCCAACGCCCTGACACTGAGGATCAGAGCCACTGTCCAGGATGAAACAACTAAGATCCAGGAATGCATCCTCAAGATGGTCACCAAAGATGAGCTGATAAGCGAATACTTCAGGCAACAGAAACCCTGTAATGTAGAAGAGGAGGACCGAACATCATGGAGGGACAAGCTCCTTCACGGCATGTACCACCACCAGACAGAAGAAGTGGCTGATATCAAGAAATCCTACCAGTGGCTGGAAAAGGCTGGACTGAAAGACAGCACAGAAACATTAACCCTCCAGTTTTGTTCATTTGTCAGGAACAGCAATGATGTTCCTGGGTCAGTTTGACCCGGTGCATGTTTAATTATCCAAAAGATGTCTGAAACCAAAAAAATCCTAATAAGCATTGTTAATATTTCATTACAAACTCCATTGCTAACTATTCTATCAATATTTAGTGCAATGGTATTCCTTACCTCTCACAATTAATGGTTCAATTAGGATAATTCACTCGTTTTTCACCACTTTATTACTTTTAACAGACCAACATATAAAACACAATAATTTACATAACATTGAAACATAACATTTAAATTTTGTTTTACATACATGCACTGCTTGTGAAACAGAAATGAACAAAATAAGTGTGTGTGTGTGTGTGTGTGTGTGTGTGTGTGTGTGTGTGTGTGTGTGACATGTCACCACACTGTGCTTTGTACAAATGAATTTTGCACATTTCACACAGGTCATGCTTGTCTTGACATCATCAGATGGCCTGCAGACCTGGCACCTCTTCCTCTTCCTCTTCCTCTTCCTATTCCTCTTCCTTTTTTCCCCAGCAGCAACCTAGAAACAAGAGGACCATGGTTACTTTACTATGATGTCTTTTTGCTGATCCCAAGATACACACAACGCACTCTCATATACTCATACACACACATGCACACATGTACACACATGAGGCTGGGGTCCTTGGCAGGTGCTGCCTCCATTGGATGTGCGGTGTCACAGGCGCCTTCCCCAGCTCCTCGAGAAAGATGTACCTCTTGTACAGCTTTGACACATTCCACTCAGGAAAGATCTCAGTCCAGATGACAAACGCGTTATAGACATCGATCATGTTATTAATATGCATCTAAAATTGTTTTGTCCAGCTCCTTCTGCTTCTCCCCAAAAACACGCCTTCCTTCAAGATTAGTCATTTCCAGAATGATTTTCTGGATTGAATAAGGCATGACCAGCTCAAAAGCTTGATGTCTTGATTGACTTGATGTCCATCACACGAGTCACTGCCATCGTAGTGGGCCCTGGTACTGTCTTAATTATGTTTTTGGCAGACAGTTTTGCCTGACGCATATTTGGGGATTTTGACATGAATGTCTTGCTTGGAGGAAATGGAATAGAAATTCCATCATCTGGTTCAAAATCAGAATCATTAGAATCAGAATTGAGCTCAAAATCTCTACATCCTCAGACACATCCTCCTCTATTTCACTGTCATGATCTAAGACTTCCAGAGCCTCCTGGACTGTCTGTTGGTAGGACTCCCATGCAGAGAATATTTTATATGTTTTGCCCCCCCCCCCCGACTGAATGTGGGTGGAGTTTTCCCGCAGGAACATAAATGGTTCACGTCAAAAGTCATAACACCTGCACTGTGTGTGCGTGTGTGTGTGTGTGTGTGTGCGTGTGTGTGTGTGTGTGTGTGTGTGTATGTGTGGGTGTGCATGACTGGGGTGAAATATGTCTCACAGTTGCAAAGAAAGAAATAGTCTGACATTTCTGACACCTTTTTACCTCCAGCTTGACTGCTGGGTCAAATTGACCCGAACAGTATCTATGTGATATAAACATGCATTTCATTTTATATGTTGATTACACTAATTAAGGCAAGCAGAAGAAGTTTCATACTGAAAAAATACTTTTAACTATTTTTCCTAGATCTTCAAACTTTAAAACAGGTCGGGGGTTACGGGGTTTGACCTGTAACATAACAGGAAGGTTAATCATTGCAGCACAAGAGCAGGCCCTCAGTGCAAGATCAATAGAAGCAGGGGTCTACCACACCAGACAGGACCCCAGGTGCAGGCTGTCACAACTGTCTCACAGTTCAGCACATAGTAGCAGGGTGTGAGATGCTGGCGGGAAAAGTGACATGTAACCCTATATAAGTGGTAGGCATAGTGTACAGGAACATCTGAACTGAGTATGGGCTGGAAGCCCCAAGGTCAAAATGGATGATACCTCCTAAGGTGGTGGAGAATGACCAAGCCAAGATTCTGTGGGACCTCCAGATCCAGACTGACAAGATGGTGGTGGCATGTTTAGGGAAATTAAAAAAGGATATAGGGTGCATGTGCATTGTGGCAGTGCAACTCACGCATGTGAAGCTCAAGCAACCTACATTATATTTACTAGTGTTTCTTGAAGCATGTACACTGATGGGGAGACAGAAAAGATGGACAACCAGGGAAGAATCAACAAGGGTAAGCCATAGATTTCAGCTTAGCACCTTGTATCGTATCATATCACATCATATCACATTATATCATATTATATCATATCTTCTCTGGCTGTATGCCTGTATTTTTAGTATCAGGTATTTTCTGTGTATACTTGAACACTTCAGCTTCCATCAGAACATAATAGAATAACAATGATGGAATAATGGCACAGGTGGCACGGTGGAACAGCAGGTAGTGCGTGTGCCAGCAAGAAGGTCGCCAGTTCGATCCCCAGGTCGGGCGGGACCTTTCTGTGTGAAGTTTGCATGTTCTTCCCGTGCATGCGTGGGTTCTCTCCGGGACCAAAAACATGCTCATTAGGTTAATTGGTGACATAAAAATTGTCCTTAAGTGTGAGTGTGCTCAGAGTGTACCCCGCCTCTCGCCCACTGACAGCTGGGATAGGCCCCAGCCCCCCCCCCCCAACCCCAAAAGGGATAGTCGGGCTATAGAAAATGGATGGATGGATGGAATAATGACACATGCTGTGTGGTTTATCAGGCAATACAATGTCTGCCCATTTGTTCCTATTATCTTATCTATTATCTCTAACATTTTTTTCTTCCTGCAGTAAAACAATTGGTAGGTCTGACTAAGCAAGATAACCTCATGCATTCTCAACTTAAAACCACGAAACTGCAACACAGCATGCAGGTTCTTTACAACAGAACAAGATTAATTAGAAATGAGACTTAAGGTGACGTTCACATGATTGTTGTCATTTTTATTGCTTGATTTACAGCTTTCTCTTGTCTAGATGCATTCACTTTTATGGAATTTCAAGGTACAAGCTGAGGGGTTCTTAAGTGCATTTGTGAAATACTGCTGCTGTCCTGTCTTGCCTTAATTACACATCTGCAATGATTTTTCTATACTACATATAATAGAACGAGGGTGAAGATGCACCATGAGGCCAAAACAGATTTAACATTTTACTCCTTTCATTACAAGATGCAAATTACATTGTAACATATCTCACCCAAGTGGAAGCTTTACATGTTGCCCTGGGGATGGCACTGATGGAAACTTCATGCAGTGTCTAAAATAGGCTTCATCCCTTGGCAAGTACATATGTGCTCAATACATTCCATATCAAACTGCTCAATATATCATTGGATGGGCATTAGCATACCTGCCAACAATGGGAAATAAGGGAAATTTTCCAGTGCCACTCTGTAAGCCGTACTGTTACCTTGACCACTGTCCACAGAGCCCTTACATTTACACCAGAGTGCACACAGTGAATCCTAAAATCACCACTAGGCGACCGCTTGCTTTAAAATATCAGAGCAACAAAGATTGGGTGAACTAGTTCCTACATGAAGTGACTACAGTTAGAAAACACAAAGGGGCAGATAAAGCCAGCACTGAGTTTATTTGTGTATTTAGGATATGTACACATCACTGACACATTATGCTTCAGTTGTGATTGTGAGGCTACTGGCAAGTGAGACAGTTGTTTGGAGAGGGTGATTATGAAAATAGATGGCAGAGATAGTATAAATGCAGTCATTGGTGGGTCCTCTACGCTTGGCAGATTTGCCAATTTCCCTCCATGTAATGCACTAAAATTCATGTGACATCTTTTACAAAAACCATGACTTTGACTGGCGTTGCTCATCATGACGTATAGTAAGAATCCTACCATTTGGTGAGATACTTAACAAACTTTTTAGCTTTTTGACAGGTACTCCATCCCTCTCAAAATCATCCATCTTCTTCTTCTTCTTGTTTTATTGACCAGTACCGATTGAGTGAGAGACTTTCCTCAATACATGTTAGAGCTCATGTTCAACATACTGTCACCTTCTTGACCAGAGAGGAATTTAGCAAACACATCAAATATGCAGCTATGGCAACCAACCTTTAATAATCTAACCTTTAAAAATATTTAAACAGGAGGACAGCAGGTGAGGAGGGTAAAGTATGGCAGAACCACAGGAAAAACAGGTGTGGTGAGGGTTTGGAGATTACATTTTTGGGAATGTTGACATTTCAGTGGTGCAAGTGGAAAAGAGGGTGCCTCCAAAAACATCAGAAAATATGGACCATTGGGCAACGGCCACTAAATTGTTTGGGTTTCTGGGAGTTTATGGGAGTTAACAAGGTGCACATAAGTAGTGTTTGCAGATTTTAGCAGGTATTGCAGCTACAGTTGTTCTCTTATGGACAGAAAGTACTTAGCTGTTTGCATGATCAGCACATAATGTGATTGAGGCAGCTTTTTTCTTTCCTTCTTTGCTGCCAAAAAAAGTGGAATGTTGTGAGCATGCCCTAGGAGACCAAACTCCAACATATCTAAAATAGGATCTTTCAAATTTGAGACTTGAGATCAAGGTTGGATTTGACCACTGCTGCCCCACCTCTCCTGGACGTTCTTCCATCACTGGAAAGCTTTCCAGGCCTATGGCTTCTCTATCTCCCCTGTGACAGCGGCAGGAGTGGCCGCAGTAATCCAGTTAGAGGAAACTCACTCACTCCAAGTAGCAGCCACAGAGATTATTCCTCTCGGTAAAATGGCACTGTGCACATTTGTGTGTGTGCGTGTGTGTGTGTGTGTGTGTGTGTGTGTGAGTGTGAGTGTGCTGTGGCATGTGTGTGTAGGTCTCAGGGGAACATGCAGTGTAATCAGAGCAGGCGATTACTTGGTTGCAGTCAGGTGTGTGTTGGTGTGTGTGTAAGTCCTATGAGAGCAACACAATGTAATCACAGGAGACTGTTACTCAGTGGCAGTCAGGTGTGTGCATATGTGTGTGTGTGTGTGGTGTGTGTGTGTGTGTGTGTGTGTGTGTGTGTGTGTGTGTGTGTTATTTGGTTGCAGCGATAAGAACATACGCGCTGAGATAAAATTACTGCTCTGCAGATAGGTCGGAGAGGCCACAACACTACACCCACACAGACACACACGCCAAATCTACCCCAGTCAGCACTTTGTGTCTAAAGTGCACTTCTGTTTGCAGCTGGGATTGAAACTTTCCCTTTGAACATCAACACAATTTTCAATGAAATGACTCTAAATGACTAAATGACTCCATCTGAATCCCAGTTTGAATAAGGTGTGATGTGTGCATGACGATCAAAAGTGACACAATCCTCCTGTTTGTCAGCAAGAAAAGCTTTTCTGGAATTTTCTGGAACATTTTCATACAGATGGAAATCTGATAATAGAATAGTGTTTGAACCAGTTGCTGACCGTTTGTCGAGCACTTCCACAAATATTCATCATGAAATCATAGCTTGCCTCTTGGAACAAAGCATGCAGCTTTATCAAATTTGTGTGATAATTTGGCTCTTAATGACAGTAAATTCAAAAACACACTAAATCAAAAATAATTTTGACATGTTGTAGCTTCAGTGTTTTCTGTAATAGTGAAATAGTATAGAGCAGATTTTGAACTACCCTTACTGTTCATTGCAGATTAACTATGGCAATTATGTAATATAAAAAATGGACCCCAGATCTGCCATAAATGATCCAATCACATCGCTTTAGTATGGTATGGTTAAAGTGTGAAGTGCAAACTAGCCACCCTAAAGGAACATTATTTCTTTATTTTTGTATCTTCCACTTAGATTATGAATCTATCTGTGAGCATGCTGACTTTAGGGTTAAACCTTAAAGCTTTTTTCACAGAGTCTCCAACTAAATTCAAACTTCAGCTCATTAGCTAGCTGATAAAATCTGCCAATGACAGTTGCTGTTTTAGCAAGCAAGAGTAATGCTTACTGGTTGAAAATGAGGAAGACTCCTTTGTCTACTTCTGTCTGAAATCCAGGACCCAACCACTTGGTTAAGGTTCAGAAAAGATCATGTTTTGGCAGAAAATACATGGTTTTGTTGCCACAAGCACAGCTGGAAAATGTCCCAATATCTCATTAAAAATACCAGATGTAGTCATGTCACAGACATTAATGAGATGTCTGTGAAAACATGGAATGAGAAGAAGAATTAGTCAATCAGCCTGAACACTCACCTGAAAAGCAGAAAAGCAAAAGAATAAATCATGGCAAATTAACAAGAAACTCAAAGGGAAGTATTCACACTTACAATCACACTATGTCCAATTATACCAGCGCAATTACATGAATACGACAAGCCTGCAGTAATGGGCTCAAGTGTGATGCTGAGGCTGAGCATCTTAATACAAGATATTCCGGACATAGGTCCAAAAACTTAAGAGCGAAAGAAAACTACTCTGCATACTGTAAAAGTCAGCATTATAACAATGTGTCAGTTCAATATTTCAGTTGTACTCATGAAAAAGATGGACTCCTTCCTTCTTAGCTTGAATTCCTGCCAAACTATACCAGGGACTTCATGCTCAAATTGAACTGTTAAATTTAAAAAGAAAAGCAACTTGGATGATTCCTGTTAGACAAGATAATTTTGCACAATAAATGCCATGGGAAAGACAGTTATGAGATAAAAAAAAAAAAAGCACAAATTTGTCTGAGGGAGCCTCTCCTCAGCCCACTTCCCATGTAACTTGCTTAGAAATGCTACAAATTCATGGATTTGTGTGTGAAATTTATAGCATTCTTCCCACCTCTACCCGCACTACTTAGCAATGCCTGACATCCTCTTTTACTTTTCTCCTATTTTTTCTTCCCATTTGGTGAGAGCACAATTGTCGGTTATTTTCGGTTTGCACAAGTCAAAGCCATGAATCACACGAATAGCTCTCAGTTGTGGCAGTGACAGACAAGTAAAAACGTCTCTGCAGCCCTGTTTTCCTTACTTTCACTATCTGACTTCCTTTCTTTTTTCAGCTTTGCTCATCATTCATAATGTACCCATACCTTTATAATAAATGCTGCACCTCAGATGCAAAGAGTAAGAACTTAGCTCAGAGCTAAGAACAACCATTGACTCTGTCGCTCCACAAAAAGTAATAAAAGTCACAAATAAATCAAGAAAAAAGAAAAAAAAGAAAGAAGAGGAGATTGCACAACTTAAAAAAGATCTGCTGCAGGGCAGGACACAAGTGGAGGAAAACAAAGCAGCAGCTGCATTATGACATTTTAAAGGACAGCCTTGCAAATTTCAGGATTAACGCTTCCAGGCAAGCATTCTTCACCTCACTGGGGTGGCTTCGCTTATAACAATATATCTGAATACTCACATTTCACACACAAACTAAACCCTTGTTTTTCTTGAATTCCCAGTCCAGAACTTTTTCAAGGAAAGTCTTAAAGTGTTTGCACAGATCCTGTAATATTTCTAGCAGTACTTTCTGCCTTTTACCTCCATTGTTCTCCTGACACTGGCAGTACAATAGTACTGAGCTACAAAAGATTGCATAGCGCTTTGTGTCTTTTACTATTATTATTATTATTATTATTATTATTATTATTATTATTATTAATCTGCTGGAGTCAGTCACTTGTGGTGGTGATATGAAAATGCCTTTGTGTGTGTGCGTGTGTGTGTGTGTGTGTGTGTGTGTGTGTGTGTGTGTATGTGTGTGTGTGTGTGTGTGTGTGTGTCTCAGCAAATACCCAGTGACCCTTAAAGGGCTTGAAAGCTGCTTCTTACTGTGAATGATGAGGTTCTACATGAACACACATTTTTCTGCCATTTTAAAAACTTTGTTATTGTATGTGAGACATTTCAATACTTGTGTTTTCACTGTGCTTTTCTCACTGGTTTGAAGTTGACATGACTCTGTTGGTAGAAAGGTGACATTACTTGCATCTGTGCACCAGTCAGGATTCAGCAACAATTGAATGCAAATCTGATGATAGTTTTGTGTTTGCTCAGGCAACTGTGTTACCAGGCAACTGTCAATAAAGTCTTATCAAACCATATCCATACAGTCCTGATGAAGCAGATGAGCTGATTTGTTTAAGGTCTTATTTCTTAAGATTAAATAATACATAATGACAACGTTGTTTGTATTCTGTATATTCCCAGAAAAACTTGTTGCGTTATACTATTTATGCTTAATTATGTGTCAGTTCATAAAAGCAATTTCATTATAATTAGATGAGCAAAAACTTAATTAAGTTACGGCACACTTAAACAAATAAAAAAAGTTTTCTTTGAAAACTTTGTGTAACTTTGATCAGTCCTTTCAAACAAATAAAAACATATTCACCATGTTCTGTCTTTTAAAAGCCCTTGCAATCCAGTCACTATTTCTACATTGTACATGAAATATATGGGCATCATTGTATTACTCAGCAGCACTCAACTACTGTAATTTTGTTGCATAAAACCACTTTCCCTGAAACCCCGTGGACCAGGGAGACTAAAACCTCAAACATTAACAAACTTCAGTAGAGCAGATTTGAGCCACTTGTGTATTTTCCAATAGTCATCTAAACTCTTACAGGGTGGCTTTATCTGTCCTTGTCCCTTTCAACCAAAAGTCCGGGGTAATTTCCTCTGTGGGCTTTGTTAAATCTGTCCATCTCTTTTATTTTCTGTCTCTGTTCATCAACGTTTCTCTGCCTTGTTGATGCTTTTGGGGACTCTGGGTCCTTCCATTTGAAACATTTAGGAGTACACTGATGTGGATTACTTTGACTTGTTTTCTTGCTTTTCTCTAAACCAATTTGAGAAGTCTAGCATTAAAGACAGACTTAAAGAAAAACTTTTAATTACAACTTGGGCATTTTCTTCTGTGTTATATGCTATTATAACACACGTGGCAGGAAACATTAGCAGTCAGATTATCAGACAGGTCCTAAACTAACCATCATAGTCACACTTATTCAAGTGATGTTGCCGTGCTCTGAGATCTTTGCATTTCGAGTACTAAGAGCACACAAACATAGCACTCGGAGCAATAATTCAATTGTATGTCCAGCACAACCTTTGCCACAGCTTGTCCTGTACATATTCTATGATTGGAAACAAAGATTAGTGAGTCTGCAGAATCGGCTCTTGGGCAAATCGAGAAAGGTTTTCTTGTTCTCGTGGGTCCAATCCAGGTCTTGACCTCATGGAAAGCCATCACTGATGCTATCATTGTTTTGGTTGATTTTACTGTCGCCAAAAGTGCTCGTAGTTTTATTGTCTTGAAGAACAGTCTGAGATGAGAGATGAGCGGTGTGCAATGACTGTGCAAAAAGAAACTAGGACAGGGGAAGAAGGAAGGCTGTAGACACACATACACACACATCCTGCATGTTTTCGCTGAGTATTGCAATCATTTGTAGTGGTCTTGGATTTCTCCAACCAGAATAATTTTATAAGTACACCTTGTCTGAGATCTGTTATGTGGGTTGTGCACCCACACTTCAGCGTACCGATCTGGGGCAAAAATGTCTTGTACTGTGAGCAATCATGCGCTAAATTTAACAAGACAAAGGTAAATATTTAGCAGCTCTTGCAGATGTGCACTTTGTTTTTATCAATTAGGAGCCAATTAAAAAGTCACTTTCGGTGGGCAGACTTGTCATTTTGAAGCTATTTCTTCTCTTTTCACAGAAACAAAGCATTTCTCATAGTGGAAAAAGGTATCATCAGACACACAGAGGTATGAAGGACAAAATACAGAATACTCAAAGTAAAGGATTCCACTTGACCTGTGTCTCTTGGCCCATGTGACAATAAAACATCTGAGCTTCAACGAACCAGCACAGCATGGAAGATGGACTGATGTGGAAAGAGATTTGTTTTATTTCAAAGCAATTCACTGCCAATTCACAGGTATCCAGAGGAAGAGCCACGCTGACCGTCAGATGGCAAGCTGAAAAATTCCCATCGGAGCAAGAAAATCACACTCACGCATTTACTCTTGATTGCCCTTAGTCATCCATGTGAAAGCAAACACACACACTACTCAAACTACACACACAGACATTGCTCTTGTTCATCCCAGTGCACCTCAGCCCCTGAAGATATTCAGGAAACACACATGCACAAAACCCCCACCCACGCTATCTCCAGCAGTTCCAGACTGTGGGGGAGACTGTCTGACAAGGTGTCATGCTGAGTTCACTTGTCTCACATTTGATTGGTATTAGGGAGGCAAGGGCTCTGAAGTGATTGGTCAGTTGTCTGAAGAGCTGTGAATGGCTGCTTAGCTTAGTTCCTGAATGAGGCTGGTTGAATATCACACCCTCTGCAACAAGGCATCTCTAACAATTTACTCGAACACGAGTATGTCAGCTTGGATTCTTCATTTAAAATCTTTAAAAATCTGACATGGCATTGCATCGTAGCCACATACTGAGATCACTGCATCAACACAGAGACAAGATGTCAGATGCAACAAAGAGACAGGTGCAAAAATCCCCCTTCAATGATGCAAGACTTGGCCTGAAATGTCCAAGAAACCACGAATCACTCACTAATTTCATACAAAAACACGAATGTCAAACTCATGGCGGTGCAAAATGAAAAGTCAGGAAATCATCAGATTTATCTGGAAACAAATAGAAGCCTATTAAATCTAAACACAGGACCCAAATGCCACCCTGAAGCAGAGACAAAGGGACAGAGAGAGACTTAAATGTCTTTTAATCAGGCACTTGATCAAAACAGATTTAATGCAACAATGTCATCTCAGAGTCTTGAAGAGGTTGAGACTAGACAAGTGCTTCTACAGCTTTCTTCCAGGGTGTGGACTGACAGGGCAAGGACGAGGACAGGTGAGGGCAGGCACCTGAGCACAGACAAAAACTGAGCCAGCAAGGCAGGGAAGCAAGAAAGGCAAAAACGGATCAGAAAGGTACGGTTAACAGACGATTTGACGAATACTGCGTGGACAACCAGGGCTTATATACTGTGACGGCAGATGAGAGGGACTCAAGCCCGGACACAGGACACAGGACACAGAGGGAGAAAAGAAGGGGGACCTAACAGAACCAATAATGTATTTGGATATCCAAATCCAAATGGCTAATCTAGATAAACCTGTTTGTGATTGGTATTGATGAAAAGTCAATTAATCACAAAAGGTGTCAGGCTTTATCCTCTGGGGACCATGAATGTCTGTACAAAATTTCATAGCAATCAATCTGTGGTCGACCGACCAGGAGACTGACACTGACATCAATAGAGCCCTGCTGTTTTCAGCAAGGCAAAAATCCTTTTTCCTATTCTTATTGCTTGACTTCTTTTTTTCTCTGTTTTGTATTTGACCTCAGATTGAATTCATACTTTTTATTGTATGTGATTTGCTCAACCCACTCTCTAGGATAATATTAAAGTCGACAAGCTCTAGCTTGGTTACACTTGGCCGTAGCGAGTGCTCGACCTTCTCCTCCCCGTCGATCCCTGTGATTCTAAACCTTCCTCCTGTTTGGCCACGTTGGCTCACAGCAGCTCACACCTGCTTGGTATTTTCCACTGAGGAGTGAATCCATACTGTCAGGTTTGCACTTGTTTCACAGCATTGTGGCACTTTGGACCAAAAGACACGACACGCTCACTGTCTGCTCTCATTCTGAAGATAACAGAGAGCAGTTGCAGAGATGCAGTCGTTTAAGTGTGATCTAGTGTTCAGCAGCCATGTGTGCTGGCCTCGTGTCCACATAATCAAGCCAAATGATGACTGTTATCACACTCGCTGTTGGAGACTCGCTGGGCGTGACACTGAGGAAAGTAGTGGACAGTTAGTCTTTCACACAGCAGTGTCACCTCCATTTCAGGGGGACACTTTGGAAGATGTGCCATTGTAGGACTTAGATTACATGTTTAGCCACAATTACTGTACGGATACATCCAGAGTAGCCTTTTTTCATCATTTTGTGGGGTGTAATAGTGTCTAAAGCTGCCCATGTTTCATCCAGTGGTATGATCTTACAAGGATTTTGACATTTTGTTCAGTGTAAGTGTTTCCTCATTTCCTGTTTTTATTCAGTCAGTATTTATAACATTGTTATTTAGTGTTTGGTAACCCCTCAAAAAAAGACGGATTTACTTGTGACCTTTTGGCGCTGCTTGCATATATCTACCAGTTATAACCAGTTCAACCCAAAATAGGGATGTGATGAATCGGAACACATTACACAGACATGAACAGATAATGCTCTCTGGACAGATCATTGCTCTCAGTGTACTTCCACCACAGGAATAGCCATAACAGCTACGAATAAGAACAGCAGCATTGAATAAATAAAGGCAAAGGACTATTTTGTACAAGTACACATGAAAAAAAAATAGGTGTAAGTGGCCACCAGAGCTCCCATTTATTCATATTCGATCATTTAGATGACTGAAGCAGCGGGCCCAGCAACCTGTATGGCACAACTACAGAGCCTCTTTAGTCAGGTTTTCACTCACCTCACAGATGTCTCCGCATGAGTTAGCATGATATGTGGCCATGGCATGCTTAAGTGTTGGTCGCTGTAATTATATCATATATACATACTATGACATTTATACACGCTGTTTCCAGGTAGGTTTTCTTTACATCTGTGTGCGGTTTGTGCATCCATTGAAATAATAACACTACACATGAGGTGGGCCACGGCTGAGAAGTTGTGCACCCTTGGTGATGTGGAGCGAGGTACAAGGTAAGAAATAAACGTTCAGTGATTACACATTGAGTGGGTGATTATCTACAGTATATGCCTGCTTACATGCTTGTATTCAACAGTGCACGATGATGTGTACATGTTAAAAACAGTAAAAATGCCAATCTGTAATAATATCAATCTACAATGGATGTAAATGAATGTTTTTATGTTGGAGGGTACTGCTCACCAGAGTGATGGCCTGTGGGAGGAAACTGTTCTCATGTTTGTCTTTTTTTTTGTTTTGTTTTGTTATTGCTATTATATGATATGCCATTATGCCTCTATAGCACCTACCAGAGGGGAGAACTTGGAACTGGTTGTGTCAGCGGTGTGATAGGTCTGCAGCAATGCTTCCTGGCTGTTTCCTGACATTTGAGATATATAAGTCTTTATGGAGGGCAGGCTGGCACCAGTGATTTCATTCTGCAGTCCCGACTGTCTATTGTTGTCTGCTTCTGTCCTGTTTGGTGGCCAATCCAAACCAGACAGTGATGGATGAACAGAGAACAGATTGGATGATTGCAGTGTAGGCCTGGATCAGTGGCTCCTGAGGCAGGTTGAACATCCTGAGCTGGGCTTTTTGGTGACAGATTATCTGTTGGACAGCCACAAGCATTCCTGTACACTCAAAGTCATTAGGTAAAATTGATATCATCTTGAGATGGCGTCACACCAGCCGTGACATGAGATTGGTGCGTATATAGCTGTCCAAGGTCTAATTGTCTTTTACAGTAATTCACTACATTTCAGTCGGGTCTGCAAACTCATCAAAATATGCAATAATTAAGATCATTGTACATGATGGAAAAGTGGCATTAGAATGTGCCATGTCGTCATGTAATAATGTAGTAATGACTGCTGAGTTCCAGAACATTAACATGCTGACGTGCGACGTGGCAGGTGTGATCCCATGGCAGGATGATCTCCCGTGACTTTTATTTTCACACTGTTTAAATTTTCTCTTCTATGCTCATTATTCATTTTCCCCTGAACCATTAACAGTTACACATCTTTGATTCAGACTTCATTTAGATTTCATCATTTCTTGATGGTGTGGTTCAAATTCAAAGTATGCTTCATTATTTGATTCATTTAGGTACATAGTTAAATGATTATGTAATATTGTACAATGTTTTAGTGGCTAAACTTATACATAGACATGACAAGTATAAAGAGAAGACAATGATGCAGATCAGATCATTTCTAACATTAACATTAAATTTACCCCTGATTAGAATACAAGCACTCTGGTGAAAAAGACAGTTTTTAGAGGCCTAAGGAGATCAAATGGTTGAGAAATTTACAAGAAAAAAGGTTCAATTAAAAAAAGAAAAAAAAAGAAAAAACTGTGTAGCAGAAGTTAGCTTTTCTGCTTTCCTACCCTCTTTATCATCTCAAGGCACTCTATTCGTGGGGGTCCAGACCCCTGGATCCCTGGCTGGGAGGCTAAAGATGATGTAAAGTAAGAGGGACACTGCTTCTGGAAATAAAATAGCAGTGAGCAGCAGTGCTGCGCTTACAGATGTAGCAACATGTTTTAATTTTGGATATGTTAAAATGTCCATTTTGTACTGTAGTTCACCACCTTGCCTTGCTCTGGCTTAGTATAGATGATAGAAAAAAACAGTGGCCCAGACTTCATGGAACTCGGTGGAAGGGTGTAGCATGTGTGAAGGAAGAACCCACTGTCCTGAACATTACGAGTGAACTTATGGCCTTGGCGGAGGTCTGCGCTCTCAAAGTGCCCCTGTAGTTGTCCATATTATTAACTTTTTGAGTAGAGCTGGGAACCCACAGTGTTTTATTACAATGAAGCCACTGAAGGCATTAAAGTCCCTTCCGCAGAGATTTGACTTGTGAAGGATTTGACAAATCTATGTTTTGACACAGGCGATATTATCTTCATCTTTGCATCAGTACGTTCTGTAATCCTTTTCCTTGACTGTCATCTTCCTCCTGGCTGGATCTGTTTCAATTTTCCTCCCACCAATCATTTTGACTCTGTGGCTTATTCAAAAACTCACTGCCAATTATCAGAGATAGCGTCAGAAAATAGCACGGGAGTTATTTGCTTTGTAGAAAATGAGCAGTGAAAATGCTCACTGATGTGTGATGGGTTGGATTAATGAGGATAACCATCTGTGGCTGGGCCGATGTTTATGGCAGAGCAGGCCCTGGAATAGCATTGGTCGGGGTTTAACGTTCAGTCGGCAATCTGGCAGAGTCTTGGTTCATCTTCTTGGTCTAGTCCCTGTAGGTTCTTGGTGGGATTTTTGACCAATCCATGAGTTTTGATACTCATGTTAAGACATGTTAGGTCAAGAAATTAAATGGAGATGCTGAGGTTCAGACATTACCGTTACATTACATTCTCTTTTTACCTGCCTGACTAAATATTCCCTACATCATTTACAAACCATCCAAAAGGATTAAAATTACGTAATTTGTTTTTTTTTTCTAATTTATGTCTTTCTATTTAATTTTGCTTGATTTTATTTATTTGACTGTCAAGCACTTTGTGAGTGGTGTCAATGTCAAATAAATGGCTGACAGAGACCAACCCAGTGGACAAACGTAGGTATTACACAATTTGGAGTGAGACTGGGTTGCAGAGACAGAGGGATGGTTGGAGGAGTTTGAGATGATGGTGAGTGACGATGGGAGGGAAGCAGGAGGACATGGGAAAAAGACTAGAAATAAGGGAGATTCATGGAGCAAGATGCGAAATAGGAAAAGAGAACATCTAGAGTGACAGATACATATCGAAAGAGATGAAGTGGAAATAAAATTTACAGTAATTTCTGTAAAATTCTACTTGTTTTCCGACATATAAAAAGTCAGGCGAGCTTGTTTCATGCAGGCCTGCAGACTCAAGTGAGATGAAAAAAGTGACAGTTCAGAAGCTGTGCCTGTGATTACATTTGTTAATCGATTTTAAATAAAGCAGTCTGGTGGTTTTGTTAAAGTAAAGCTGCTGTGTGTAGCTTGCAAACGGTCAAATGAACATGACTGTAGCAGAAGCACTGCCAACTCATCTGACCCGTTGAGCTGCCTGAGAGCAATTCAGGTCAGCTGCGTTATGTTTAAATGCATCATTTCTTCTGTTCTTTGTTTTGTACCACGATGTCAAGTACTTGCTGTTGTTGCTTAGCCATGTTCTTGCTGCTTCTTTGAGTGAAATGCCACCCTTTTAGTGCCTCACACACTGACTGCAACATATAGTGTCTTGTCATTTTGTTTGCATCAAGTAGCTCCGGTGGTGTACACCGGATGCAGACAATAAACGAAAGTAGTCTGAATGTCTCCTTATAGCAACACCTCATAGCATTCATGCTATAAGGTGTTGGCCTAGCTCAGCTCATTCAGTAGTTGTCTGCAGGGTCAAATACACTGCTAATATGTAACCCTGTGTCCTAGAAATTATGTTTATATACAACTAATTTACAACAGCAAATATGTAATATGTAATGCCAACCGAATTATGTCATAAATTAACATGATGAGGAAATGCTGTTAATTAAGGCGTCTGCAAAGTCACAAAAAATGTTAATACTGAAAACATCAGTTACGTGTTCACTGACAACGTATTTCATTTTCATTTTTTTATGGTTACATTAAGTCATTCCCTTTACCTCAACCAAAGTGCTTCTGTTGCCTAAACCTAACCACAGACATGAGTCCGGATGTGAACTCTGGATTCTGGTGTTACAGTCCTGCACTTTGCATGCAGAAGGCAGAATGAGCAAAATCCCCCAAACAAGAACTGAAAGCCTCTCAGCTGGCACAAAAAGGCCTTTACAAGCTGTGATATTTACCAAAGTGGGTGAGTACTTTTCCATTTTTGTTATTTTGAAACTCTAAAAGTAATTTTACTTAAAACATTGAAGAAATGTCATCTTTAAATTTATGCTGTTTGGAAATCAGGTCATCTTTTACTCTCCTAGCTATTCAGTCACACAAACTTTTGAATGATTCTGGATATGCCTTAAATTGATGTGGGATTCTCATAATTAACTCCTTGTTATCGGTTGGTGCAGAGCGTCCCACAGACATACTGCACCTCCCTGTCTCCATCTTCCTTCTCACTGACACAATGTTCGTTGTGTTCTCTCCTCTTGCTGCTTGAACCTGGTATGACTTTACTGTCATTTGTCTTTATATTTGTCAGTGAAGGACGGAGCCTGGAGACTCAGGAGTGATATTTAGACAAATGTTTCACCAGCAACATGCAATAAACTGTAGAGGGTTGTTTCAAATATGAAGGCTGTGCTTGTGATCATGCCACATGCTGCTTCCAGTTCAAAGAGAGTGTCTAATGTGATTTTGTTTGTATTATTAAATGCTCTAAATCCATATCAATATGTAAGATGTAACATGACAGTAAACATCTTTGAAGCATCAAAAAGGATGCCGGCAAGAGTATGTACTTCACAGCCAGAAAATACGGTAATGGGAATCTGGAATCTGTTCTGTATGAGATGGATTACACAACTTGGTTTGAACTAGGGAGATAACAGCCTCCATATGGTGGAAGTTCTGTTGTCTTTGTTATATAAAGTACTTCTACTAAAGTCTGGACTCTGCCCTTTATTCTTTATGATTATGTTATTGTACAAGGTTTCAAAGCTATTTTTTCATGTTTTCCATGGGTGATTCTGCGGAATGTATTTGTAACCAGCTTAACAAACATGGATGATAAAGTGATTCTAAGAAATTAGTCATAGCTGTAACAAATTGAAATGGCTCAACAGCAAAATAAAGATTACTATAACAACAGTTGCAGATTTTGTCAACATTAACAAACGTGTAAACTTTGTACATATTTTGTGTTGAAATACAACTGCTATACAGCTTTTCCAAACACACAAACAAACCATTAAGGAAAGCGTTTTTAGCTACTTCCATCCACATTCAGCAGGACTTTCTGAATGAACTTGAAAGTATGCTTCACACCTTTGGGGTACTGAGCCTGCAGGACATACAGCAGGCCATACAAATACAGGACTGCATCAGACCACCAGGAGGGACCCCCCTGCCGGGCTCCAGCAGGGTTCCGCCTTTGTTTGTCAGCCTCCAGCCCGACCTCTGGGGCGTTCTTTCTTCACCGCAGGTGTCCCGCCCAGCTCTGTGAGAGGTCCTGCCTTCACTGTCGCTCTCACCCATCTGCTCAGCTTCCAGGCCATCCTCAAGAGTGACTCTGTTCATCTGGTCATCCTTCTGCCTGTCCTCCAGAGTGGATCTGCCCCCCAGCCCTGCCTCCTGGTCAACTCCAGACCTGGTCTGCCCTTCGGTTCTTTCCCCAGGAAGATTGAGATAACTTTCACTGTCGCCTTCTCATTTGAAGGGATGGAGACTGTTTTGTTTCCACAAAATGTGTAGTTATTCATGTCACCTGTGCGTGTTGTACTGCCACGTTCTGTGATCCGAGTTCTCAAAGCATTAAGCCAATCCACAGGGACACTTCAGTATATAAACTATATTTGCTGCAGAGCAGGTGATCTTACTTTTTATCCTTCAATAAAGAGGCCTGTTAAAATGACCTCACAGAATTTTCAGCCACTCCGCCCCCCTTGTTTTCTGATTTTTGATGGCTTTTCCACACATAATCCTTTAGTCTTTCAGTCAGTGAATTGTGTGTGTGTATGTTAAAGGTTGGAAACAGTTTGCATGTTCTTTTTATGTTTTCTTCTGCAGACGAAACAAAGACAAGGAAGTCCACAGTCATCCAAGCAGGTCAAAGAGATAGTAAAAAAAAAGATTGATCAAATCCTGCTCCAGGGATCAGCTCACATCCAGCAACACGCTGTCGCCCAAAGGGGTCCAGGTTCTTGAAACAGCTGCCACTTTGTTTGCTCTTTGTAAGTTGCTGATGTTCTCTTTTGATCAGCGATATCAAAAGACTGGATGAAGACTTGAAGTTATCACCACTCTCACTCTTTCTGTTCCTCTGTGCTGCTTCTATTAGTTTGTTCCTTCTCCCCCAGCTCAGGTGGGTCTGACTTATACCTTAACTTTCCTGTCCTGTCAAGCTTGAAAATGGCTACTCTGCACTTTTTCTTTTTCATTCCGCCCCTCCTGCTACAGTATGGATCTGATTTGATTTGCGTTGGATGCTGCAGGAATCTGCACAGTGAACAGCAGCAGCAGCAGCAGCAGAGCCTGACTGTGTGCTGTCAGACTAGGTTCACGTTCAGTTTCAGGGCTGCACCTTGTAGCTGGCAGAGGTTCAACATGAGACTGAGACAGTGGTTTGAGATCAGCTGAGGGTGCTGCTGCTGTCATAGCTGCTCTCTTAAAAGTCTTGCCCTTGGAACTGAGCCACTCAGCCAGTTTGGCTCTTCGCTCCTCATCAGTCTCCATGGTTAATCTGAATGCACTGTCAAAAACAGACCATTCATAGGCTCCTGAGCTGGAAGCCAAAGCAGTCAATGAAGGGAAGGACATCACCTGGGTAACTTGAGCATCAGTCTACTGATGTTTTTGCACTGCAGTCATTACTTTTAAGTTCACAAGACAAGACAACAAACCAACAAGCATTATGTGATAAATCCAAATCCAGACACAGCATCACTTTTTAAATACAGCTTCTGATCCGAATCCCAGGCATTATTGCATCAAGTAAGCTGAAAAAACAAAAAAACTTGTGCACAGGTAAAGGCCAAATGCAAAGCTAAAAATGCTACAAACTAATTCCCCATGATACCTTTTCAGCAATTCCATTTTTCCCAGTCATGTTTATGACTGTGTTGTCACTGACTTCTAAGCAGCAAGATCGTAGTAGTTGTAAAACAGTAACCTAATTTTAGAAACAAATTTACTGTCTTAAATAAGTCACTTTTATTGAGAAGATTACTGAATTGAATGACATCCGCACATCAGCAGGCCCTTTCAGGCATCTTCTTTCTCCTTGCCATGTTCATTTGCCCACAGTTATTATTCTTTAATGAACCATGATGATGCTGGCTGTGGGTGCCGACACGCTGTGAAAACCTCTGCAGTTGGCTTCTCAATAGTTAACATGGGGCAGTGGGTGTCTATAGTCAGCCGTCCACTGTGCTGCGTCATGTCTTTGCTGTGGCTGGTTGGAGAGAAGTGTGAACTGTCACATCCACATGCTGCCCACTCATCCAGAGAACACCACTGTCATGTCCTTTCAAATGGCGGAGGGATATACACTTTATGGGTGTGTGAGTGTGTGTGTGGGTGGGTGTCCTGTAGTGGATGGATGTGATTGAGACACTGTGGTGTCAGAACTGCTGGACTGTGTTATTATGCCCTCAATCTGCTGTCCAGCTGCACTTCTGACAACAGATGTGGTGCTGTCTTTGTCGCTGTGTGTTCATCTTTGTCTTTATCTGTCATATGTTATACTAAAAAAAGGGAAGCTCGCATTGGCATATCACTATTAATGGCTGTGGATGAGTTACTGTTGCTTTAAGTTAACTTTTTTGTTCATAGGCTCACAAAGAATGAGTGTAGGATGAATGTAGCCTATCAACAACCTAAATCTTCCCTTTGATATTTACTAAATGAATCTTAATACATGCTGCTTGTCTCAAGCTAAGGTGACAATAAACTTTTAAATAGGAGTTTTTTTAAGGAACACATTTGGACACATCCTATTAGGAAAATCACACATTTAAATAATGAAATAAAACGATGGCTGAATTTAGCTGCTTCAGTTTCAGGGTCCTATTGTGCATGATGGCTTAGTATCGCACCGTACTGACTTACTGCTGGGAGAACTGAAAAGAACTGAGCCAACGTTAATGTCATTAGTAACACCTGAGCCTCTTCCGATTATGACAAGACAAAATGTGTGCTGTGGAAAAGGTTTATGATCACACTGCTCTGCACTGACGCAATACTGCCAAGTGAGTAAGGACAGAAGTGAGTGAGCAGCTCTTTTTGACAGCCAGAATTTGGATTGACAGCTGAATGTGAAGAAGAATGAGTCTCTTGACACTGCGGGTGTGAATGCTTACTTCACTGCACAGGTGCACTGTTCCCAAATGTTTTCAGTTGAGCTAAGTAGCTAAGCCTTGTTCTAAAAGACACTGCATGCTGCTGCAAGTCATTCCACAGTGATTTGCATGACCTAATAGAGAAGATTCAGACTCAAGGATAAACTACAGAGTGAGGTAGTTTTCTGTAACCATGGTAATTGAACATATCAAAAACGGCAACAGTTTGAGGCCTTCATGATGCACAACATAAAAATGCATGAATTTGCCCAAGCAACAAATGTTAGTGATGGAAATTTGACTAAAATGTTTAATTTAGTTCATTTACATTTCATGTTCAAGCCTAAAACTAAAGCAGGTGCCACGATTCCAACTGTTCTGTAGCAGAAATAAAGAGATGCTAAAAGCAAGTGAATTGTATTTATTTGCAACAATGGAAGTTTCAAACAAACACAGTGACAGAAAGCATAAACAGCAGGGTGCAATAAGGCAAAAAGACATTTCTTTCTTCGCTTCTTCTTTAATACAGCACCATACTTTTTTGTTCAACCCCCAGCTGTTTTCCAATTATATGCTCTGCAAAAACAGTTGAAACTTGCACTAAACAAAACTCCTAATCCTGTTCTCCCTGGTGTTCGGAGGCAGTGGGCTTCTCATTTCCACTGCTCTCATTACAAGAAACACTTTAACTTCGTAAAAGTAACTTTGAGTTGATCACGGGATATTTATCCTGCTTCACCTCTGAGCCATATATAGATTCACAGCAGCTCCAATGAACCAATTAATTCCTCAGTTAGAGACATGATACACTTTAATTGGATCTTTGAAGTTGACTTTTTCCTTTGTCGCTCTGCCTTTTATGTCACACCGTGTTCGTGTGCTTTCTGGGTGCTGATCCAATTTGAACTTGTATGCCAGCGAGACAAAACTGACAACAAGTAATAAGCACATCAAATACTCGCACAATATAATCTAGCTATAGCATTCAGTTCTAATCCACTCCCTCTTTATCCCCATCCGTCAGACTGATTCATTTGAGTTCATGCACTTGAAACTCCAGATATTAAACTTAAAATATAACACAGGAATAAATGCATTTTAACTTAAATGAAATGCAACTTCTCTTCAAAACAATTTGCACTCCAGAGTCATTTCAGTGCTGCAGTTTTAACCCTGGGGCAAAGCGTGCTCTCAGTGACAAATAACCCAGCAACAGAACTCATAGTCTCAACTCAGACTTTCCAGCGGCCCATGTGTCCACATTATGTTCTATGACAGCTATCATCACATAGCTGCAGTCTTTGCACAGTTAGATAGAGTGCCTGTACTCAACAATATTATTTCTGAACAAACCTGAGTTAAAGGCAAATGTTCTGCTTATCTGCTTTCTCTGTGAGAATGAGATGAGAAGATTGATACCACTCTCAATTTAGTACAGAAAACTGGAGTCAAGAGACAAGTATCTTAGCTTAGCATACCCACTGGAAGCAAGGGTTAGGTTAATAAATACTGTTTGTCTATCGGCATGCCTAGAGCTTACCAGCTGACACATTCTATCTTGCTTGTTTAACAGCTGGTGGTTTTAAGGGAGTTACAAGCCGTAACTACTTCATGATGAACTGTGGTCTTGTTGTCGCAGTCGGTGTAAAACTGCCAGTAGAAAGGCAGATGGATAAACTATTTTTTATCAAGCAATAGATCCAGTAGGTTGCCTGGAACATGCTTCTGTTCTCCTTCTAGTCTTTATTCGAAGCCAAATTAAGTATGCCCCTGCTAAAGCTCTATCCTTGGACAGAATACATTAAGTAGTTATTCATGAGCTTTAGGAGTTGAGGGGTGGTAAATTGATGCTTTGTTAAGTGACAACTCACTGAGAATTTTTTTTCACTTTATTTGGGTTCTTTTAAGAATCCCTGTAGCAACTTCTTTCCCCACCCAAAGCATCAAGTGTAGTTTTGCGACAGGCATGTGTGTCTTTGTGGCTTCAGGTTTCTGGACTGACTGTAGGTGCATTTCCATACGCCAATTTATTTCCAATGTCTGCAAAAAAAAATGATTGAGTGGAAACATTAAAAATCAGAAAGAATCTTGAAATATTTACATTTGGCTGAGGTGGAAAACTTGATGTATCAGTAAAAGTAAAATGCAACAAACTGCAATGGAAACAGACTTCCTGAATTAAACATGACATAGATGAAGCCTGTGACTTAAATATCCATTGAAGCCTCTGCTGCTTGTTTTCAATGGCAAAGCAGCATTATGTTTAGCTGACCTGAGAGCAGCCAACCAGTAATGTGAATGAGCTGTGAATGCTCATAAAAGTGTTTCCAAAAACCAATCACTAATCCCCATTGTTTTCCCAGGGAACTCCTCTTTTGTTTTTGCTCTGAAGTAATTGACTGTTACGTTTTTAACAAGGTAGCAGACAAGGTTCGAGGTGGTAATTAATGGTGATGCGTTGATCCACCTCTATGTTATATTTTGGTCTGTTGTTAGAAAGCTGTTTTCCTACTTACACTAATGGAGCTGTGAAAACAAATTAAAACGAGCTATGTCTCAACTTTACGCATTAAAATGATTCCAGACATTGTGACATTCTTGGAACTTAACTGCCTTGTCTTTTTCGTGTTTCCCAGTGGAGTGAATATTTAATTGCTTGTACTGACTTTTCTGGCAGTGTACTGCCAGTGGCTGAAATAGTGGTGGGTTGATCATTTCTAGGAGAAAAAGTGGTTGTTTTTGCTGTTATTGGCTGTCATCCTTAACCAGTATAGACTGACTGGAATGGTGAGGATAGCGCTTGTGGTGCAAAGGTTAGCTAGTGGCAGTGGAATAATGATGATGATTAGGAGAGGGTCTCCCACTGACAGCACTTGTACTTTTGGTTTGCTGATTAATCAGAAGGAACACTGTGCCAGTATTGAGACTAGTGAAGGCCTTTAAAAGATTATTATTCTGGGGACATTTTTGTCTTTATTTGATACCATACAGTTAAAAAGCATCGTGAATGAGAGAGGGGACAGAGGTCCTAGTCAGACTCAAACTGTTGCTGTTATGTGCGTGCCTTTTAGACAGACCACCATGACGCCTGAGGGGTTCTTCCTGATAATTGACTGTTGGAAACAAGTGACAGTGAACCTGAGGGGGGTTTGGTCAAAGAGAGTTATTACTCAGAATAACGTTTCAGAGTCATGCAGGGCTGGGGTGGGACCAGACAGAATGGAAAGGACTCCAGGGAAGCTTTAACATTCCATGATGGATGTGATCCTGGTTTGATGTAGAAGACCAACGATTTGTTTCCTTTGTCTTCATTGATCTGTTTTGCCTTTAGTTTGTTGAAATGTCCTCTCAGTCTTTTTCTCCATGTCAAATGGTCAGTAACTGGTACTAAGTCAATCAGTGAATACCTGATTGAACAGTCAGGTAATATCTAAAATATTATGTAAAGAAGGACTAAAAGTAGGAAAGCAGAGTGGGAACACAGCTCAGTATCCCCAGGAATTCCGTTCATATTGGATAAATGTGTACATTTACCAATGTATTTATATGCCATTATTATTGCTAAATCCATGGTTTTACAGAGTTGTCCAATATCAACATTGTTGTCTGGTTCATGTGATCTTTGGCGTACACATTCCACTGCTCCTTAAAACTTGACTCATGTGTTACACATCAGGCTGAATCTAATGAATCAAAACAAACACCTCAAAAGTTTGATGCAAAAGTTTTACACAAACACAGATTATGTGGAGAAATGAATGGATGACGCTTAATCTGGCACCAATCTCTTATCATTTAAAATACAAAATGAACATCGTAATGTCAGGCAAAAGTCATGTCAGACATGCTTTCAGCTTTTCATTTCATTCACTTTTTTTTTTTTTAATTTTGAAAGATGCTGTCTATGCACAACAGTGGACACATATTAAAACAGAAAGAAAAATCTGTCCTGAGAGTTGACTTGATTGATCAAAGATGAAGTAGTGGATTGAGTTTATTGTATGAATGTGTACATTGAAATGCGTGGTGATAAGAATCATACTTAACAGTTACATTTTCTTTACTTTGATTATATAATATTCATGCACAGATTTCAGAGGTTTCAAGTGGATTACAGGCTCATTGGGAATGTTTAAAAAAAAAGCTGTGAATGCCCTCTGTCGCTGAGTGCACACTGATGGTCCATGAAATCAAGTTAAAGTGTTAAGGGTTGCACATTTATCGTATGAAAAATATTTAGTGTACTAAAATAACACAAATATATTTGCTAAACCAGCCAAAGTCTGTGTTCACAACAGTCCAACAAATAGTTCAGGGAGAACTTTGTGTTACTCAACACTGTAAAATCGATGCCAGTAAGTTGTTTAATGTTGCATTTGTTCTTACTGTCACTAACACTATATTGTCCCCTGTCTCTCATTCCTGTCACTTAATAAAGCATGTCATTGTGTTCTTTCATGGCCCAGTGCCATAATTTAGTGTGTAATCAGTGTTATGGCGTTATCAAACAAACAGACAGAATATATGTTTTCTTCTCTCACATTCTACCTTAAGTATTAAATAATAAAGATTACTCTCCACTCTGTGGGATCTATATAAATTCTCATAAAAGAAAACTATCATAAACCTTACATGGTGCTGCATCATATACCACTTGCACACCCTCGAGATGTGAAACTAACTAGAAATCTAAACACAATCCAATTACACATTTGATCATGCATGATTAAAGGCACTCATGGGGACGTAAGAGCGCTTAAATGTTACATAAGCATTGATATGTGTTAAGTATGTCATGGGATGGTGAATAATTGACTGCATTTTAGATGCACGTGATAATTGATGATCATTGTACTGTGCTGTTTGTACTGTAAAGCAGGCAGGTTTTGTCAAATATTGATCGCAGTAAAAGATGCATTCAGTAAGTGGTAGATTAGTTTCTGTTAATTAGCAGAAACATGGTAACATGTAAATCAATTAAGACATGACATTTCACTTAAAGTCACTATGTATAGATTTTTTGTGACTATCCTAGCAAAAACAACGTCATTATTGGCCTTGTTTTTTGCCATAGCGTCTTTTTTGATTCCAACATTAGATGGCGCCAAAGTCAGAAATTTGCAAATCCTTCAAATAGAGACATTAAATTATTGTGTATGACCGCTACCTGAAAAACAGAGGGAGCGCTCTGAATTCATTCCGTGAAGATTATCCTCCTCTCAAAGAAAATAATGAAATGTGAATTTTAGCTTAGGAAATGTTATTGTCCTCAGAGAGGCAAGTCGTGTTACAGTGCATAGCACAGATAAGTAACACATCACAAACCTAGATAGAACAAATCTAAAACAGCAATAACAGTAACAAAAAGCTGCCATCCGAGCATCCTCGGTCAAGGCAATTCAATTGAAAAAAAGTTAAAATGTCACCAAAAGTTTTTGCAGTTGTCTCAGCTGGAAAGGTTGGGAGTACTGATAAGAACAAAACACGCGTGAGAGCAACGGAAAGAGGCTTAGGGAATAAATCATGGTGTGCAGGAAGCATGTTCATCCAGTGTCTCTCCACTAGAGAAACAAATCAGCCTCAAATGAGGATGACTAACTTTCATAGAAGTTGTGGTACATTTGGATGAAAAACTGACTTAATGTCAGAGAGTGTGTGAGAGTGGGATCCTGTAATGAGAAGTCGCCGTTTCCAGTCAAGATGTGAAATATACAGATTGGCATATATATGAGTACACATGAAATAAACGCGTGATATTTTAAAAAACATCTGTTCACTGTTTGATGTTGGCTTGTGTCACGTGCACAGCGGTGACGCGAGGCTGGTCCACTTCATTGTTCCCCTGTGAAAGACAAAGTAACGCACAATGATGTTTGACTCGAGAGTGGTGAAATGTTTGAGTAAAATCTGAGGTTCAAACTAGAGCCAGTTGTAATGGCAAATTGAAAGCAGCTTGTGCCATGCTCAAACTTACCTCTGCCTGTTCTCCTTCTCCCAAAGTGTTCGGGTAAAAGAAGTCCGTGGGGGCTTGCACACCGTTTATCAGTTCTGGGAAGGCAGCAACAAGTGGGAAGTTTGGTTGGGATGTTTAAATGTATCTATTTATGTAAGATATTTACTGGTGTTTAATAAGTCTATGTGGATGTTTAAATAATTTATAAGACAATATTGTATATTTATACATGCAGATATCTGTGTTGGTCTCTGTAAATGGTATGTGCCAGCCAATTATGTGAGTAGACACCCTTGTATAAGGAACAGTCTGTGTGTGGGGAAGTGGGGTTGTTGGGCAGAACTGGTACATCAGGTATGATTGAAAATAAAAGTTGAGATGAACAGATGAACAGTTCCCAATATGGGCTCCACCTTCCGATGAGATACCTCATAGATGTCAGCAGTTTATTGTTCATACACACCACAGTACTGACAGAGAAACAGCAACTCCTACATACAGTAACACCTGGCGGAAGTCACTGTAGAAGACACCTGGGGGCAGGACACTCAAACAAAAGGTTAATGTAATGTACGAAATTATTTAACCGTGATGTTGGTTAAATAAAGAATTAAGATAAATTGCGAAAGAGAACAAATTCAAATCAAAAGGTGCCTTTTGATGGGGGAGAGTGATCATCAGTCTACAGCTGAACCTTCTGAAGTGACTCATCACCATGTGGTGAAGCTTGTATAATTCCATTAGTAGCAACATTATGCAAAGTGCAACAAAGCTAAAACACAGTTATGGCTGTCACCACCACAGGTTACACTCTGTTTGTGAACTATAGATTATTACCATCAAGGTTAATCTTTCACATTATCCAGAACAGACTGAGATAACAAATTATGGGCATGCATTAATGTGTCCTGAAAGACCAGCTGATTATCATAAAGAGAACAAATGGGCAATAGTGTTACCTCTGTCCACAGCAAATGTGCTGTTTACTGTTTACTGTGACACAGAAAGGATTGAGACTTGCGTATATTTGAAGGTCAACTGAAGAAATGCCCAAAATTGCTTCCCCTTGGGTTTGCTTTCTTAGTCAATATCTTTCTGGTTAACATGTAACAGTCCAATGATTGTCTGTGCTTATCATCAACATTGTATCTTTCACAGTCAGGTTATCTCTTCAGCCCACAAGACCTTTTGGCAGGTCTGTCATTAGCCTCAATGCTCAGGTTGTTCCACAGTCAATTGAACTTTATTTGAAATTCTACCCCCGACCACAGTTTTTTTTTCCAAAGACAGCGCATACAGTATGTCATTTCTATTTGATGTAATGATGCAGCAATAAAAAATAAGAAAGATAAAATTTAATTGAAGCAGTAAAATAAGCACTCCAGGGGAAATAGTGAGTACATTAAGCTTTAAGTGGTGCAGAAAATGTTACATACTTACCATTCAGCTTTAAAAATACTGATTCTTTTTTTTTTTTTTTATGCAAAACATTAAGTACTTCAGTAAAAGTATCAATACCACAATGTAGACATTTTAAATAAAAGCGCTGAAGTTTGACTTTAAGCAAAAGTACAAAAGCATTAGTATTAAAATATACTTAAAGTACAAAAACTAAGTACTCACTATGCAGAATGGCGTATTTCAGAATAATACAGGATATAGTAATGGCTTCTAAATTTGGATGCTTTCATGTATAGCATCTAATCATTTAACTGCTACTAAAGGCAGGGCCAGTTTAACTATGATACAACGATACTGCAGGGTAGCTCCATCTACAATAACACATCACAATTTCTTTTTGGAGACTTTATGTAAATTATATGTCTGTAAAGTAACTAGTAACTAAAGCTGTCATGAATGTAGTGGTGTTTAAAGTACATAATGAAAATACTCAAGTAAAGAACAAGCACCTAGAAATTGTACTTACTGTAAGGACTGTACTTGAGTAAATGTATTTGTGACTTTCCCCTGGTACTCACCAAGTTGCTTGCTGAGGGCACACAGCAATAATACTAAAAAGAAATCAGACAGGGCAAAAAAACAGAGCATCCCCTCAAGGTGTCAGGAGGTCCTGGTACCAGCTCATGCTCCAAAATGGCCCCAAAATTAAGAAAAGTTAGTATAAAAATCAATTAAAAGTTGCACAAAAACATGAAGAAGAAGGCCAACAAGCAGTGAATGAATGCCTTCATGTGACACCATTTTCAAAAAGACTTATTTTGAATGACAGACCTGTGTATGCAGTTCTTTCCTTTGTCGTGCGAGCCATCAGGGCAGTTTTGTAATGTCACTATCACCCAGAGGAATACCTTGACACATGGCAACGCATTAGTATGGAAATGAAAGACCTACAGAAGAGGAGTGAATTCTATTAGTGTCACTGTCAGGATCAGGGGAATATAACAAGTCCATCAATGAGAAATCATGTTACATACACATTACTGCAAGATTTACCAAGAGACGTGTTTTTTTTTTTTGTTTTTTTTTTTTTCCAAAAACTGGAGAAGGCTTCTGTGCAGTGCCATGGCTGCTTCAGCTTAAGTAATACTTCTACAGGCATGGGATTCAAGCCAAAACACAGTCCAGTTTTTCCCATTTGCCTGTTCCTATCAATACATCCAGCATAAATTCATCATTTGTTTGGCAGATTAGAATTGTATTAGACCTAAAAAGAAACCAGTTAAAACAATTCCTTATGTGTGATCACATTTTAGCTCATTTTCTTACTTTATCATGCATACTTTTATATAACAGGCTCCCAGGCTTTCTACCTTGCTACACTAGAAAGATGCAAGAGTTCTTTGGTTGTAAAAACATGGTGGACTGAGTGGTTTACAAGAGAAGTTATAAGCTCATGTAAAGAAAAGTACATCTGTTGTTTAGTTCCTTGCACTTTCTGTCATGAGGTGCACCTGAAGATGTCATGAAGATCTGGAAATCCCCTAATGACACTGACAGTCATGGTGGCTGCATCCCTCCGGATTAATGAATTTTCACACACAACACATGTTCTGATATGTTGTTCCTCACAGAATATGCGCCCACATAGCACTCATCAAAGCATATATCTCTGCATAACCAATCCCTCAGGAGCCATAAGCCACACACTGCTAATGAACAAGTCATAGCAGTCGTAAACTGAAATGAGTGACTTCCTGTTGTTTGCAACACTTTATATCAAAAAGTTTCCAGAAAATCAAAGACAAACAAGTGACTCATGAAATAATGGTAGTATGCAGCCAGAAATCACCATACAGCATATTCAGACATGCTTAAAAGCAGCCTGAATTTGACACCCACAGAGTGAATGAAAAGTAATACAACAAACAGATGACTGATAAATCCGTTGGTTTACTTTAATGCACTTTTTCTCAGCTCTTGTGCATCGAGCTAAAGCGGGCCACAGCTTTAGAGAAAACTTTTGACAGAGCATTTTGCTTTGATAATTGTTGTATATAAGCTACATAATGCTATAACACCCAGGAGGGCAGTCTGTGATGCAATTACAGCAGCTTTAAAACCCACTTGCTGATAGTAATGTTGGAGGCCTTACTGCTGTAAATCACCAACAATGCAGGGGTGGAAATTCCATAAGATAATAAAGGAAATTCCATTATGCATTAACATAACCGCAACATATGGCCCCACTCCATAATAGCATTTCCATCATTCATTTATCTCATAAGAGCCAAATAGTAATTGCTGCAATGCTGTGCAGTTTACAGTGTATGCACAGCTGCGCACGCATGTACGATCTCATGTATGGCACGAAGAACAATAGAAGATTTGGCTTCAGAGATGAGGGACGGCTGATCAGGTTTCCACCATCAAAATACCAAAGTTGAGCAGCTATTGTGTCAGTGTCAGGACCAGAATTCATTGAGGAACCAGTGTCCGCATTGGTTGGTATCATTTTACAGTTTCACTCATTTAAAAGAACGGTTCAACATTTTGCAAAATGAGCTCATTTACTTTCTTACTAAGCATGTCTGTGCTGAGCTTAGCATGAACATCTCTGCAAAGCTACACAGAGAAGGGACTTATGGGTAACCAAAGATGGCCTCATAGTGGAGATAATGTGCAAACCTCCCAAATCTTAACAATGTTAAACAAGTTGTACATACAGCACAAAAAACGTTCAGCAGCACAAACATCAGTTGGCCACAGTGCATACTTGTACACATAGAAGCTGGAGAAGCAGGTTGAGCCCTGACAAGCTCACAAACTAACACTTTGCATCTCCTTTATTGAAGTGTACACAAACATAAATGTAAAATACAGTTTGTGATTTTCAGAGGAGTTATGTGCTGAGAGCAGCCACAAACAGTCCATGAGCACAGGTTTGACCAGAGATGGAAGGTAACTAAGTACATTTACTCAAGTACTGTACTTAACTGCAGTTTTGAGGTACTTGTATTCACTTGAGTATTCCCAGTTTGCATACTTTATATGTCTACTCCACGACTGAGAGGGGAATATTTGACTTCATACTATAATTTGATAACTTTAGTTACTTTGCAGATTCAGAGTAATACAAAATATAATCAACAAATGAAATATGATATATCATTACAGCTTAAAATAGAACTTTAGTCATCCAAACAACCTAGCAGCATATAATTAATCAAAATCAGCCCCACCTTCAGCTGCAACAATAAAATGATGCCCACATACAACGTTTAATCAATTTTAAGAAAGAGTCAGTATCTTAATACACAACAGAAAAAGAATAAAAATCACATGTTGCAAGTGATCAACAGTGTAAAACATGGACATGTTATGCCTTCAGATTATTACATCTCTGCTCCTGATTAAGAATCCCATGAAGAATGTGATCAGGCATGGCAGATTCCAAACACTCATGTAGCCTCATGAGAGAAGCCTTATGAGAGTGAGAGTACAAATCATGTTTCTTCTTTTCTTCTGCACCTGTATACAACCCATGATTTGAGATTTAAACAGTCTCCTCATCACTTTTTAATTGGAACTGATGCAGTTGGGACTTCCCTGTTCACATAGAGTGCCAAAGCCATCAAATCAGAGATCAGCTGACTGTCTCTGTGTCACATGGGTGAAATTAACTTCATTTTAGTTGGCAATGCAAATGTAGCATGTCACTGAGGGAGATGAGGAGAGGAAGATAGATCATCATTAAGTTGACAGGCTTTCATGTCATATACTTTTCCATCAAGAGAACGATCATCAACCCCACAAAACCCCACCTTCCCTCTCTCTCTCTCTCTCTCTTACTCTCTCTCTCTCTCTCTCTCTCTGTCTCTCTCTCTCTCTCTCACACACACACACACACACACACACACAGTCACAGTCAACTGCCTGATTGCCTAAGCCCCTATGGTTTAAGGCCCCGACCAACCCCAATATCCATGTAAATCTTCATAAACCCGCGGTAATGAAAGAACAACATGGATATGGCACAACTCTCAAGAGCCCTTTGATATGATGTGACACACACACACACACACACACAGAGCAGAGAGAGAAATAAATAGGCAGTACTGGCTTCGAAAACTTAATGACTATATTACCCCGATGTGTGTGTCTTTCTCTGTGAGGTGTGTGTACTTACAAACTGAAAGCCAGCTGTCTTTATTTAAGGTCCCTAAGCTTTGGTGTTAACTAAAACATTGGTTGCTTGTATTAAATAACTGGCATAATTAGCAGTGAGCCATCTATCCTATTGTTCATGGGAATAATTTGCATTACCACCAGCATGCAAAGGAGGCTTCTTAAGTGAAGTAGAATTGAGGAGTGCTTTGGAAATTCGAGTGGGATAAACAGGTGGGTGGTTAGGATAAGGCGTTTGTTTACCTTTTTATTTGCAGAATAAGGAATAGAGTTAACTCTACCCACCAGGCTGGAATAAATCTGTATGAATTAAGTATACAGAATACATGGCAGCAGCAGGGTGATATCAGTTGAATTGTGATTCAGAAAATGTTATGTTTATCTGTAATTGTTTGCTTTATGATTGTCACGGAGTGAGGGTCAAGGTGTACCCACAGTTTTATTTACCACCAGAACTCCTCTCTCATTAAATTAGAGGCACTAGAATGTCGAATGCTCTTTAATTTCATTTTCTCAGATATGTCTTCAAAGAATGAATTTTTGCATTTTTGAAAGATCACCTGTCAATCAAGCAGCACTGTGGCATTGTTTTCCACACACACACACATATATATATATATATACGTATTTATACTTCTCACGTGACATCACATGAACTACTAATTTTAGAAGTTCTCCTCACTTCCTTGAATGATGCTCCATTCATTTGTAGACATACGCCATAGAGACATAGAGATATGCCTTGAAACATATAATTTCCACCTGTGCACATTCAATCTACCAAGGTTGGAAACACATGCAAACACATGGTGCACACTAACAATAAGAAGCTTGTTGAATACACTTTGTCTACACAGGCTGAATAATGTTGGCACCATGTAAGCAGCAGCAGCAGCTGCGGTTGAGTGTCAGAGTCCACACCTGAGGCAACCAGCCATTGTGCTGCTGTGGGTTAGACACGCTTTGACAGAGCTCACAGCTCAATACTTTTACCCCACTGTGCCTCCCACTCTTCATGGACAGTGTCAATCACTCAAACTTTGTGAAAAGTAGGAATCTTGCATTAAGAGGCTAAAATGCACTAGCTTGCTAATTAACTTGTTCACTTGTCAGCTTGTTTCTTAGCTCACAAGTATTTGGTCATACATTAAAAACCCTCTATGCAAAGAGCAGTAGTCAAAATATCTTTAAATCTACAGTTGTGAACACTGACATATTACCATCTTTTAAGTTGATATGGCAAACTTTTTAGCAGGTGCTTATTCAAACATCAGACAGTTATGGTTAGTGCTCCTGGCTGTGTAACGGCAGTCATTACAGTCATTGGAGTTACGCAAGGCCAAGTGTGAACAGTAGTTGTCGGTGTTGTCACCACCGCTGGTGTACCACTGCTAATGTTGTTTCTTTTAAGGGCCATGGTGAGTTAGTAGTATTGGATCAATTCCTCAGCACATTGCAACTTATATGAGTGTATGAGAAGTAACCAGGTTTCCACCATCTGTGTATGAAAAGTGGCTGAGTTGGCAAGAAAATTTTTGTCTTGACTTAAAAAGGTAGTTTTGGGCATGTATACTCGTGTACTTCATGATGTAAGACACAAAGGTATCAGCTATGGCAACTCTTTTATGGCATCCATTTTGCAACGGCTGGTCCCTCACATGCATTTAAAGCCACGGACTGTAAAGATGGGCGTCAGGGCGTGGAGTTATTGTCAAGGCACGGGCCATTGGAAGGATCAACAAATGATCAGTCCTCCAGTTGGGCATCACCCAGTTTGTTGGTGGCTAAATCTGACAAGTCGCCAGGATAATAAAGTCATCAAGCTAGATTTGTATCCATTACTGTGAATGGAAGATTGCATAGACTAGGTTCTGCTACCGGACTTCGCAATGCACTGCTAACTTTTCAGTGTCTTATGAATATGGTTGTGTTGGGGCTGGAACAGGGGTTTCAAATTCCTGGCCCGCTACCCAGATATGGCCTTCCAGACCATTTCATACAGCACACGACTTGATATGAATTGATAGTGAAATCTGGACCACTGCATTCAAGGCCTGGGCCACTGTCGGGACTGGGGAAAACGTGGTCAACGTGAAACCAAGCAGAAAAAAAAAAAAAACATTTGGCACGCTGCTAACGTTGTCAAATGTTGTTTAATCAAGGTTTACTTTTCAAAGGCTTAAAGAAAAGTTGATGTCGAGCACAGAGTGTTTCAGGAGAAGTGGTAGAATGATTATTTCTTTGTCGAGTTTAAGGGGAATGCCACCTGTCGCAACTGCAAAGAGAAAATTGCTGTGCTTAAAGAGTATTATCTAAAGCTAAAGAAAGGGCTGTCAATGCAACAAAATTCCTTCCAGAGGGCAGGAAAGGAGGCAGATGCGACACTTGAAGCAAGTTATGTCGTGACTGAGATGATCTCCAAAGTGGGAAAGCCATTCACTGAAGGTCAGTTTCTGAAAGACTGCACGCTGCAGGTTGCAACTATTGTCTGTCCAGAAAAAAAAAGTCAATTTAATTCAACTCATACAGTGCAATTCTGAGCACAAAGCCGAGTTCAGAGAGGCAAATGGAAAAGCAGACATGCTTGGAGAATTTCTGAGAGAATTACCCCTATCCTTCCCATAGCTTTCCAGGATATTAAAGAGGACCATGTGCCTTTTTGGAAGCACATATCTCTGTGAAAAACTATTCTTCACCATGAACTTTAATAAATCAAAGAATAGGTCCAGACTTGGTGATGTCCATCTTCAAGCCATACTATGGGTTCAGAGCAAATGTGGCCCAGCTGTCTGAGAAGAAGCGCTCTCAGGTGTCTGGCAGCAAACATTAGGCAAGGAAAGCCAAAAATTACTGTAAAAAGTTCATGTATAGAAGTACAGTTGTTCAAACAGTTTTTTTGTCTTTCTTTTTTTCGTGGAATACTTGAGGTGGCCCCCTTGTGGCAAAACAGGATGCTCAGCAGCCCTCAGGTAATTTGAGTTTGAGACCCCTGGTCTGGAGGATTGTGTGGTCTGGACAGTGTGGTTATCATCAGCGAAATTTTGGGTGCTCATGTTCAGTGAATACGTGCCCTCGGCTGCTTGATGGGACAGGGCCAGGTGTGTTCACTGTACAGTAAAATCAGAGCTGTTATGTAGTACCCTGTTCCAAGTGTGAAAAAAGAGTTGGTGCATTTTTCAGGTAGTTGTAGGCACTTGGTATTTAAAAAAAAAACAAAAAAAAAAAAACTTTTCAACAGTAGTAGTGCCCCTGAGAGAGTGTAGGGTGTAAGGTGACATTTGTGTAGTTGCCTCATTGCCAAATTGCATTTGAAAATGTAAAATCCCTCCAGTTCTCTGCTCCTGTCTTGGCTGCGCTGTGCTTAGATAAGTCATTTAAGCTCCAGGCTGATGCCAGTCAGATGGGGGTAGATGACGTTTTGTTACAGACAGAGGATGGAATTGACAGACCAGCTTGCCACTTGTGTAAAAAGTTCAAATCGCACCAACTGAATTATTTAACAATAGAGATGGAAGCAGTGGCCTGGTCACTTTAATACAGGTTTAAACTGCTGGGGGTGGTCCTGTGGATGTGTTTACATACTAACATCACACAGTGATGTTTCTGAGTTTGCTGCAGTGTCCTAATCAGCATCTCTTGTGATGGCCTCTGTTTATGCAAGCCCATAGTTTGCATGTCAGACACACACTTTTCTTGTTCCCCTGTGGCCTAAATGTTTCTAAGTAACAATGATGTTTAAACTCCATCTTATTCTATGCTGCTGTTGTCCCTCTTAAATTCTTCATTTTTCAGGTACCTCTTTGCTGAAGTGGGGCGTGGAGGCAGAGTGGGTAGCTGTTCAGGAGTTGATTTTATTTTCATTATGTGCATATTTTCGGTGATCCTGTTGGGACCCTGTCTTCGGCAGTGAGTTGATGACCCTTGCTGTTACTCAGCAGTGTATGTGTGTGTATTTGTTGTTAATTGTGAGATGGCTTGCTAATCAGGGCCTTCTGGCAACACCTGGCCCCAGTGATGGCAGATTATAAATCTTGGCTCTGTTGGTCATTCTCTCACCGTGTCCCCTGACAGACACTCTCTCCTGTGAGGTCTCCTTGGTTCTCTTTTACTTGTTTTAAGCATCTGACAACATTCACAAACCCCACTTTTCCCACATTACTGATCCTGCTGACATACACATTCCATTTGTTGTGATCCTTCTACTATGTTTACATTTCAGTTGCTTTTGTTAAATAAATTCCTTGGTTTAATCTTTGGAAATTGTATGTGCTTTATATTTGACACTTCATCCAAGTACAGCCATAGATTCAACCCTCTTTGGGTGAGAGTGACTTAAGACAGTCAAGTTGTGGGTTGGACAGTTAAACGAGTTAAAAGTCTCTATAAAGCTCTGTAAGCTGAGGGGAGCCCCAGATTCAGCTGATGGTATCTGTAGGCCCATTGCTACAACTGACCGCTTTCACATGACAAATTGTTTTCACAGTGTTATTATTAAAAATATTGGTTGAGAAAATTGATAGCTATTGCCAGAAGGGGATTAGCCTAGCTTAACATAAAGACAGAAAATCAGGTAGAAACAGTTAGCCTGGCTCTACGTACAAAATCCACTTACTCTAAGCTCCAAACTCACAAATTATTGTTAATGGTTTTAAGAGGGAGTGAAGTGCTTCAACTATTTCTTCAGAAACAGTGGCCAGGCACAGGAAGTTCTGGTCATGCTAACACCATTGTTGCACACTACACAGGACAGGTGCAAGGATTCTAAATAAAGTAGATGAACTTTCTTTATGAACCTTTAACTTTGTTTGTTTTGCCACTCACAAGCAGCTGTAGTGTACAGGTTCTACCAAGTACTATGCTCAAATTGTAATTGTAATACACTATTTCCTACTTGACTTATATTTAGGTATACCCCAGGAAAGACCTGCCAGACACCACAGTGTTTTTTTAGTCTAGAAGTGGCCAGAGGTTGAGTCACTGTTGTGCTATCAGTCTGGGATGGAGTGACACAGCTGACATTTATTTATATGAAAATGTCAGGGATTATTAACTCAGGTTTAAGCTATGATTATGATTCTGAACAACAGGCTGCATAAAGCCAAGTCAATCAACAAACTTTGCTGTGTGCATGGATATATATTCGTGCAGGGAATCTAGCTGAGTCACTGAAAGTCTGAGTGGAAATGATTCATTTATTGTGAATGAGTGAGTTAATGAGTCCTTGAGATCTCCATTAGTGAGTATTTATATTGTGATTTTACAGCTTTTGACTCCCATCAGCCTGTATCTACATGCCATCTCTGCTGTCATCTCCATAGATTGACCTGATCGTGTGGCACTTACCCACTGATTAGGTCTATTTCAGGTCTTATCAACACACATCATTGGCATGCTTATCCTGAGCAAATAATGCAGTTGACAGTTTGTCTGAAAATATCATCATCATCAACACAAGTCAAGCAGAGGCAAAGGACTTGTGCTGTAGTTCTCTGTTGTGTTTGTGTGTCATCAGTAGTCAGAGTGTGTTATGTGTTTTGCATATACACATACTGTACATGCATGTATGTGTACGTTAAATTACTTTCTGTTTATGTAGCTGATGTCTGTCTGCAGACAATTCAGTTCAGTATGATTGCCTTAAATGATAATAAGCAATGAATATACATAATGTATCCATGCACTGTATCCAGAGGAATACATTATGCTGATGCAGATGGTTGTTTGAACCTTTGATTTCCTTTAATTCAGCAACATCATTTTTAATGGAAATTAAGAGATATTATGGTGAATTATGGAAACAGTGTTGAAGGTTTTTTTTCTGCCCCACAGCCTTGCATTTTTCTGACTTAATTGCAAAATAGTACAAACAAAATAAAGATGTGTTAATTAATCAACTAGTGAAGGTCAACTAATTTAGAACTATTTGACAGGCGGAAAAATACAGAATCCATTAAAAATCCAACTGACATCACAATTAGTCATCCCTTCTGCCTCTAAATCAGCCTCTAAGTACGCAGGCAGGTGTCCACAATGGGCAGCTAATGCAGCAGTTGCACAAACAATTCAAATATACATCCTTAAAACGTTGCCTTACAAGCTAAGAACAGGCAACATTTTGTTAGCTTCAGCTGTTTTGGTAGCTCCAGCTGCTTAGTGAATTAGCTAATTAATATTAGCTGTACACTTGGTGTTTATATGGTAGATTGTACAGCAAGATGCATAACCAGGGAATTTAATTTCAGTTGAACTTTATTTCATGGAATTAAGGGAACCTTGATGAAGCTTTGTATGCACTTTGCTGGTTCCAGTGTTTCCCTGACAAGGTTCTAACAGGACCATACCTTGTCAATGCAGGATATGTTTCAAGTGCACCACCAATAGAATGACTTGGTCCTGGTTGGAATAGCCTGCACGGGTAGCTGTATTAGTTTGTGAAGCTTTCCGTTGCTGTTATCCCATGTTAAATAAACATGGTAACACGTAATAACTGTGCACAGGGCCTTTGACTGTGTAGTGGAAGTGATGGAGGCAGTAATGAAATGTGAACAAGTGGTCAGTTGGACAGCTTTGAGATGCACGATAGACATAGCTGTTAATGCCGATGTGTCTTGGCTGCCCAGTTGTGATCCGATCACCCAAGACACATGTTAATACCAGGTATATATGGGGCCATCGTTGCAGGCTTACAACATATGCTGTGTGTCAGCAAAGATGACTTCAGTCGTGAAAATTTGCTGCATTGTCAATAAAGGTTGGGCTTCTGCTGCAAGAAGTGCTGCAGAGGAGGTGTGCTGTCTTTGTGTATGTGTGTCAGTGTGTGTGTTTGCATGTGATTCAAAGGGCTCTTCAGTCTAAAACTCATTATATCCTCCAAAATTCAAGCTACTGGCTTTTAGATTATTAATGGTTATTCTGTCTCACTCATTATTTCTACGTGTTTGCATGAGTGCTTGTGTGTTGGTTCAGGTGTGTGTGTGTGTGTGTGTGTGTGTGTGTGTGTGTGTGTATGTGCAAACACGTGCATTTTGCATTTCTAATCATGAGTGGGTATAAGTGTGTTTGGGTTGTGGTGGATGAACGCTGTCACTTGTAACACCATATACTGTTGTCACAATGAGGTGAGAGAGGTGTGTGTGTGTGTGTTTGTGTGTGTGTGTGTGTGTGTGTGTGTGTGTGTGTGTGTGTGTGTGTGTGTGTGTGCACTAATGTACAGTACATTCACATTTCCATATGTATGCACGCTTTCCTGCAATTATTTCAGCATTCCCTGTAAAAGTCATTACTCAGAACCCAAAGAGGACATGCTGGTTGAGCATGTGCGGGAAACACCAGCATTTCCATAATTACCTAGAGAAAAACATTCCCTGCAAAAATCAATTTTAACGAATGCGCTCGTAAAGCGACAAAGACAAACACAATGAGTTGCAGGGAGCGGCTGTATCTTACCTCAGCTAAACGGCAAAATGTTCCACTGCAGTACCAAGCTGGTGCACAGATCAATTCATCTTCATGCAACATCATTCTTTACAATATTAATCTACTGTACTTTTATATGATAAATCTCCTTTTTGCACCTCAGCAAGAAACCATGCAGCAGTTTTTCAGTCTATATGGTGGCCTCTATGGCTGGCACTGTCGGTCTGTCAGTCACTCCACAACTTTGGTCCAGACTGAAATATAAGATGGATTAAGATAAGTCTGACAACATGAATGCACTGGCAAGAAATTTAGCATATCCGTGGTGCCGAGAGGATAAACTCTAATAATGAATACAATTCCTTTGCCTTTTCCTTTTGTTCAGCAGTTCAGTCATTGCGGGAGTCTTGTCTTATGGCATTTAACCCCCCAATAAAACCACAAATAGCCATTTTCATCTTTCATCTTTTGTACAGGTTTAACAAACCAGACATAAAGTGTCAATAACAAGATATAAATGAGATATAAAGTGTTTGACTTTCAGACAAAGTCAGGCTAACTGATTCCCTCTGCTTACAGTAGGTCATATTTAACAGCACACACGAGCTGTAGTGTTTTTGGTTCTTGTGCAGGAAACCTTGATGCTTGTAACATTATATCATTGTTTATTTGGCTGTGCAGAAATGGAAAATCGTTTTGTAGTTGCATTGTAAGATGTAGCCTCCTATCTGTGTCCTAGCACACATTTGAATTGCTGTTTTGTGATTATGTCATGTTGAAAAATTGTGATGAACCACAATTCTGTTGCTATTGTTTTTGAAGTCATTTTTATTCTTTATCATGGACACTATTTGAGCTTTTTCTTTTTTTCTTTTTTTTTTTTTTTTGTAATCTTTTTTATTGATTTGTGTGGATTTTGGGCAATTATTGAGCTGGAAAACATCCAATCTGGAAGCATTGCTCCCTGCAAGAGAGCAAATCAGCATATCCAAAGAAATTTCCACAAAGGAGGACATGACTTTGCTGTCCTTAATGGAAGCTAAAGCCCTACACCAACACAAAGCATTCCTTTTCTGACCTACTTTCAGGAAGAATATCTACAGCAGATCCTGATTTAATTAAATGTGTTGACTAAAAGGCTTGTTGTCATTGGCTGTAGCCATTGTATCAGCAGCTACTCAGCTAATTGTTTTCTGGTGTGGGACCTTGACAGAAGACTTCCTGCTCAACTTGTTGAAAATGTTTACGACTTGAAATTAAATGTATTTATTCTTACTCTTTGCCACAGGAGAGACATTGGTCATCTCTCTATGAATGGACAAATATTCACAAAGAAAAGAAATGAATGCAAAAAAGTTAAATGTAGTCTCAGCTCACATAATAAACGTACTCTATCACCTGCACGCATTTAATGTTTTTCAGCCATACCACACATTTTGAAATTACTTCCTTAATAACAGTACCATACACCGCAATCCTGTCAGTTATATTGACCGCCTAATAATGCATAATACCCATCAATCACATGCATAACACAGTCCAAGTACATCTGGATGTCAAATCCATAACGATGCTCCCACCTATGGAAATGACATGGCAATTTGAAGGTAATTCTTCTTTATTTTTGTCTTTTAATCTGTTTGAATATAAAAGCCCCTTGGAGCTCTTCACCTCAGGTGCATCAGAACACATACCTCCCAACGTAAAAAGCAATTATCTAAAACCACATGAACTTAATAAGGAAATGACAATGGCTGCCACACACCCGGTGACTCCATATCTGTGTTCCTATGTTTCTCTCTGTCCTCTACTTCTACTATACGCTTTTTAAAATGAACTGAAGGTGGCTTGTGTATAATCATTTGTGAATTTACGACTGCAGTCTGTACTGGCATTGCACAAACTGCAAGATATTGTGGAATGAATATAGAAATTGATGATAATAAAGCACAACAAGATTGTTATTATTATAGCCAGTAAGATTTTTATGGCCAATTACTGTATAGTATTACTGTATAGCATCTTTTTGAGGTGGTGATTTTTTCCTTTATGTCAAAATGATGATACACTACGTAATGATTTTCTTTATGTACTGTGCCTCATAGAAATAAATACATAGGTGTTTTTTGGGAAAGGGGGCACATTGACAAGGTTGCCTGTTTTGTGTCAGGTTAATATCTTCAGTCACATCAGTTTGCTAATTAACATTTTTGAACTGCAGAGTTCAGTTTAAGTTCAGACCTGTACAACTGCTTCAGTGATGCTTCTGCTTTATATGGCAGCTTGCACTTCCAGTCCTTTCCAGACTCAAGCCGGCATTTCTACTGTCAGTTCAGCACCTTTCAATGCTTGCACTGAATCGATACCTCCATTAAGTTCTTTAACTTAAACTGAAACTCCAGCTTCACACAGTGCTCACACCTCATTTACTTTCATTCAATTTGGCTAGAATTTGTATTTCTGTCACTATTTGTATTTTGACTGGCTTGATTACAGAATGACCAATGAATAATGCATTAAACGAAATATAACAGGTTTCCTTTCATGGAAGATAGATTCATATAAGATTTGTCTGCCCTATAATACAGTGTGTAATATCTGCATATGACCAACGTCACATTTTCTTATCAGGAATTACTGATACCAACTCATGCATGTGATCCCAAAGAAAGACAGACTTGCCTTGAGGACATGTTGAAATCGAGTATGTATTCTGTGTCTGTCCCTGTAATCTCAGGATTTAAAAATAATGTATATCATAATTCACTTTGTTTCTTCTCCCCTTCCTTGTCCTTTTCTCTCACCTCTTTTTTCTTCCAAAGAGAACTAGGCTAATCCTCACACTACTTTGTGGTCAAAACACAACGTTACTCAGCATAATGAGTATTTAGAATGAAAATTAGGTAAATGAAGCAAGGGCTCCTAAAATCAGCCCCTCAAAACTTCCATCCTTCTCCTCTTTCCAGCCTTCCATCTTCCCTTTCATGCTTCGGTCTTTTCCTTGTCTCTCCCTCTTTCTTTTGTTTTAGAGAAAAGTAGGCTAATCTCCCGACTGTGGGCTCAGGCGATTGGCCACGAGCCCCAGTTTTCATCCAAGGACACTATCACACACACATGTTTCTGCACTTTTAGTACACATGTGTTGGTCTGTCTCCTTATCTTTGTTCATCAGCACAGGTATGTGCACATGACTTTTTTGCATACATACATGATAAATAACATGCCTGTATGGACACGTGTCTGAATGATCCAGATTGGAGCTTGTGGTTTGTTTCCTACACAGGCTCTTTATTTATTAATCTGTTCATTCAGATGTTTGATTCAAGAACAGCTCATGAAGACTGTCAACAAAACTTTTCTGCCTGTGATGAATAGCCAGTACTTAGATTAAACATGAAAAAAGCATACTTATATGTTCAACATGAAGAAAATCTGGACTATTCAGTTAGATATTATCGTTCTAAACCCTGTTATTCCAATCATATCCATGCAGCAATGTGGACCATACTGTTTAACGTTCCTCACTTAAGGTCAGTATAATTCTAAAATACTGATTTTATTTTTGTAATGACTGTCAATTAGTCTCCAGAGTCTATCACACCCACCTACAGGATCAGCACAGCCAACCCCGCGGTGTGGACCAGCACATCAAGGGTTGCCCCCGAACCCTGTGATGTCATACCCTGCATAAGAATGCCTTCACCCACCAAGAAAGGCCTTCATCCCAAATAGACAGAGTAGATTCTGCCCTTTTTTTCCACCTTGTTTGTTTTTATTGACCGATTTGACTTATTTTCAGATTTTAGCTTCCAATGTCTGTGTGTTTGAGAGCTAGGGCTGGAAACCTGTGTTGCTTTCTAAGGAGCTGATACTGGTCTACTTTAATAAAAGCCTAATGATCAGCTCCAAAACACATGCAGCTATTCAACATGTGCATCATTCAGGGTTGTTTATGCTTTATTATAAATAAAGCATAAACAACCCTGAATGTGCAGTATGATTCACATGACCTTTATTGAAATTAAGTATTGATTGTGCAATTACCAGTAGTATCCACTTCTTCTCCTAGGTTTGTATTGTGAAAATATTTGTTCCATTATGGGAGTAATTTCTGAGGTTTTTGTGGTCTTATGCCATGTAGTCCCATTCTTGAAGTATTACCCCTTCATTCTAATGGTGAAGTATTAGTAATAATGATAAAGCTATGCTGATATTTGCTATATTGAACTTGCAGTCTTCTAATATTTGGGGGTTGAATGCCTTGCTCACAGGCATTAAATTTGGTAGTGGTTAAGGAAGATAAGAGCATTAATCATTCTCTGCACCAAAGACCTCACAAATATTTATTTGATGTCTTTGATAATAATAATAATAATAAAAAAAAAAAAAAATCATATGATGATGCCTTGTAATAGTGTTTGGGCCCGGCAGCCAGGCTTTGTTCATTGTCAAAGTTGTGAGAAAATGTTGGTGTGATCAACTAATTTATTTTTCACAGTGCCCGGGAGACAATTTATCATCATGTACCCTTTCATACGCAGAAACAGGTACTGTCTTTGCTGCATAGCACAAGAGATGAGTCAAAGGTTTTGATGTTGTGGGAAATTTTAGGATGAAATCTTCAAAAACTGTAGGAAATTGTTAAACTTTTCAAAGTACATGCTAGTGAAGCTAACAGCAAGTGAACTGATTTCAGGTGGATTTATCATGAGGAGTTCACCTTTACACTGGACTTGAAATTGGGCTTTCATCACTAGTTTTCACAGGTAAAGTGGACATTAAACCACCTCTAGTCTTTTTGTCATTTGGTCTTAGCTTTAACCAGCAGTTCACTGTCGTATTTTAACAGCCAGCTTGCCTCCTTCAATTTATTTTTTTTTTGTGTTGCAAAAGGGTAATGGCGTACCGTTTTGTAAACTTCCATTAAACGCAGAGTATTAAATAGCACCGTGTCTCTTATAATCATAAGGGAAATGTCATGTGTTGGCAGCTACAGCAAATGTTTGAGCTCCAAAATATACTGAGTCAATTTTTATTTTATCTGCCTGTCATAGATACACCATGCGAGACAGCCAGCTGTCTTCTGAAATGAATGCCTGCTTTTGTTAAGCACTGGATGACCTTCACTGTCAAAAGAAATAAAAGCCTCACCAATTAATTGAAGTTACAATATATAGCGGGTTTTATGAGCTGCAACAGAGACCAGCTTTTGAATTTCGGCAAGAATCAGGAGCAAAAAGGCCAATGTGAACACTTGTAGCTTACTTTCACATTCTCTGTGTTGTCGTCGTGCAGACTGATTCCTTGAAGGATTAGATTTTTCCGAGGCATTTAAAACACATCAGCTGTCAGATGCATAATTTGCTTTCTCACAAATCCTCTAAAAACTCACCACGAGGACCTGCCGCACAGTCACTCAGCCTTCTGTTTGAAGGAACAGTCCTCACATGAAGGATGACTGGGACCAGCAGCAGTTTGACAGTGAAACAGCAGAGAATAAGCAGGTGGAGGTGGAGTGCTGGAAGCGTATATACATCCATTCTCCCTCCTGTCAGTCTGCCAGGAAACTGTTTGGAAGAATTGTTTTTGACTCAGAACCTTGCTTTAACTTTGACCAAAACCTTACTGTGTGTTTGACTTGCTCTTTTCACACAAACGACACAAACGTCAGCACAGGGATTTAAGGTTGGACCTAAAATAAGCGCTGATGCTGAAGTGAAAGACATGCATGTGCTTTCTCTCAAACAGCATCTTAACACCGTGTTTCCTTGAGGAAGACTAACAGTAGTTTTGTAGTTTTCGATTTGATTCCAAAAGCTGTGACCAAGCTGAAAAAGCTGTATAATAATATACCAAGGAGACTATTTTTCTCTCTTTGGCTCCCCTGCAAATGCAGTGACACTTTCCATATTGCTGATGGGACTTTTCAATCAACAAGCCGTGCTGTGTTGCCTGCCTATGCTCCATGCCAAGACCCAGTGTTATGAAATTGCCTCTCAGTGGTTATGGGTTTAAATTTCCTTTTACAATTTAGCGCTTTCATTAAAATGCCGGTGTTCTGAGCAAGGCATATAATAAGTGCATTAACTCTGTGAACTGTTCTACATTTATAAGACGCATTTTCACAAAATGGAATGGAACACAATGAACTGAAACAAGGGAAACAAGTTTTCATTAGGCATCTTGTGCAGGGCCCTGCAATCGACTGGCGACCAGTTCAGGGTGAACCCCGCCTCTCGCCCGTTGACAGCTGGGATAGGCTTCAGCCCCCCCCCGCAACCCCGAAAGGGATAGTCAATATAGAGGATGAATGAATGAATGAAATCTTGTGCAGGCTGTGCACTGCAAAAAGTCTGAAGTGAAGTTCAGCGCTGGGACAGTTGGGACGGCCTTGATGGTGCCATTGGTTTACTGTGCTTTGACCTGTGATTAAATACTGGCAGTCAGGTCTTTTGCTTTGCATTCACTATTTCAGGTGAAATTTATCTCTGTCAGCATCAAAGCAGAATGACTTAAGCTCACTGCCCTGATGCTTGTGATTGTATTTACCATTACCAGGTCTACTGGTTTCTCTGAGCTGTATAAGAAGACATATGCTTCTGTCAGCCCATGACACAGGCTCATTATTAAATGCCTATGGATTTATGGTCAGTTTATGACCAAGTCAATATGTATGCTGTGAAGGAGCTCAAAGTAGTGCTCTCACTGAGCTGAATCACTGAATCTGTTGGACGTTATCCTGCTGTTCCCGGATTTATTTAGTAATAAAATCATGTAAGTACACTATATATCTGCATCAGCTGTGGAAAATGCACAACAAGCTTCTTTTCAGTTGTCAAAACTCACAGACAGACGTAGGACTTTATCTTTGAGTTTGCACAACCAGAAAGACAAGCCACATTGTCTGCAACAAACACTGAGTTGAAGCACAGTCAAAGATTCATTGTACAACACTGTTATTTAGATTGGTGGCGGCTGTGGCTCAGGAGGTGGAATGGTCGTCTACCAGTCAGGAGGTCAGTGGTTTGATCCCTGGCCTCGGCAGTCCACATGCTGAAGTATCCTTGGGCAAGATACTGAACCCCCAAAAAAACTGCCCCCCGATGCTGTGCCATCGGTGTGTGAATTCATATGTACGTCGCTGTGGATAAAAGCGTCTGCCAAATGACTAATTGTAATTGTAACATCTTTCTTGTTGCTTTCCTGACAGTTCAGCATCAGCAGCCCTTTAAGGGCCTAAAGTCTCATTTCCTGAATCTGCTTTCTTCCAGCAATGGGGTCCTACATGAACACATAGTTTCCAGCCAAAGTTATTGTAGTTTTGGTTATTTTTGTTGGTGCTTTGTTGGTTTTAAGGGGTAGGGCTAAGTTGGACAAAGATTACTCTCTCTGAGTATCAATCAGGCTTAAGCAACATTTGAATCAATAGTTCATGACAGTTGTGAGATTCTTTGCTTATGCTGCCAGGGGACTGTCAATCAAATCTGATCAAAACACACCCCCACATTCCAGACCAAGCAGAGCAGCTGAGTTTTTGGGTATTTAGCTATTAATAAATATGACATATGAGGACGTTATCCCAAACTTTACCTTTGATCTCATGGTTAGTTGTGGAGTATTTAAAGATTCCCTTTTCTTAAGCAAAGTCACATTTACATTCACAATTTATCAGCAAAATATATTGTGTGCAACCTTGAGGCCCAGCAAACATGATTAATGCATTTCCATGTTAGCTCTTGCTTACTGTTCCTGGTGCACTTTTTGGCAGGTGATTGCTGCAGCAGGTGATTAGTAGCTTAGCTTGAAACTCTCAGCAGGAATTTCTCTGTATGCTTATGAGAGTGCATGTGTGTCCTCGTATGACATACAGAAAATACAAGGCTGAAATCAGGGTACCTTAAACAGTAAACTAAAACAAACTGTGACATCCAGGTCAGTTTTTACCTGCTGCTCCTCAGCCACACCTCCCTGCTCACCTGCACTCTTGTTCACCTGCACACCTGTTTCCCATCAGCTTTATCAGTCTCACCATATAAGGAGCCCAGTCACCACCATTCACTTGTCAGATTGTCATCGCTCATGCTTGACTCTCCAGTGTGTTTTCCAGCCCTCGACCTCATCCGAACCTGACCCAAACTTGTCGTCTGATCCTGCTCTTGTTACCTTTGCCTGACATGATACCAGATCTGCTGGTGGACAGATCTGCTTACCCTCTGGCTGAAGTCTGGTTGTGGTTGATTGTCTTTACTTCACATCACAAATGAACTGATTTGACTCTGAAGACACACCTTCTCAAGTGGCCTCAGAATAGTTGTCTATAGTCTGTACAAGAGTATGCTTTGTTTGAACCAGACTAAACAGATTTGGTCTAAAAGCAACCATTAGTGCCTCAAAAAAAAGAAAAAAAAAGAAAAAAGAATGGATTATTCTTCATTTTTGAAGTTTCAGTGTGTGGGGATTTTCTCATCTCTACTTGTATCAAATGTGACAGAAATCTTAACGCTTGAGAAGCTAAATATAGCAGGGATACAAAAGTCTTGGAGGATTATCTCAAAAGCTGAGATGTTTCAGTTCAGCTGGCTCTGGTTTGGCTCTTGTTATATTAAAAAATTAAGTCCACAGACATCCACAGAGGCACAGCGAGTCTTACCTTGAAATCTACTGGAAAAGCCTGTCATGCTTTTCATTTCCAAATCAGCAGCGATGTCTGGCTACATTTTATTGCAGGCAAAAACATGACTATCAGTGTAGCAACAGTAGTACGGATCTGCTTTGGGCTTTCATCTGGAGCACTTAAGCAGTTTACATGGTGGACTAGTAAGTAACACTTTGAAAGCGTCAGACAGGGGAAATAATGGAAAATGCAAATGCAGAGCAGATTATAGCCGTTATAGAAAGTGCACATGGACACATCTAAGTATAGTCGTTAGACTGATACTTTAATGGAAATCCTACATGAGAGGAATCATTTACACAATGGGTTAGATTATGGCGTAGAATAGCATGTTGCACAACTCATTAGGCTGTATATTCAACTGCTTTTTGCAAATGAGACAGAAAAAATGTGGACACCAGCAGTGAGTCAAGACCATAAAAATTTCCTTAAAAAGTACAAAATACATTGCAGCAATGCTCAGAAAATAAAGTGTGTGTTGATTCCATCTTCAGGAAATTCTGTGATCTGAATGTCGAACTCTCTCCTTGTGTGGGAATGGAACATTGGAACTAGCAAACGGGAGCAAAGGTGAAACATAAAAATACAACTTAATGCATTAACATCGCATTCATTTTATTTTCAAACACTTGAAACCCCTCCTCTCTCTTTTTCTGTGTCCGTTGGGTGTTTGCATGTGCATTTGTTCTAATTGTAGGCTACCGGTGCAATGGGATGGTGAGTTAACACAGCTTTACTGAGAACACTGGTAGCTGAAGACACAGCATTAATCTTTTTTTTTTTTTTTTTTTTTTTTAACTAGCCACGTTGCTACAGCTAACTTTCTTTACAAAATTACACCAGTTCAGATAATAAGTAACAGTAACTAAACGAGCTAACCTACAAATTAGCTATTTAATGCTACAAAGACGGTTAAAGGAAAAGTAAAAAGCTTTGTTTTTCTTTTAATACTACACCAGTTAATTATAGAATTACAGTTAAGTTAAGTTCAGTTAAGTTACATTTGGCTGCCTTTTGTCATTGTGTTGTTTTTGGGGTTCCATATATAGGCTTCAAAGATGACTGAAAAGTTTGTAGCTTATTCCTTTGTGGGATGAGAGGTGTAGTCAGCTTGGATTCAGGATGGTTACAATGGATTCAAACAGTGACCCAGTTTCACCACAAATAAAAGTATTAAAATTTCCATAGAAACTCTTCAAACTGCTCCGGCAGCCTAATCCACTTCTGAACCGTCCCTCACTCAGCATGTTCCAAACGCTCCAAACACACAAAATCTGACTAAACACAGCCTCCACTTGTCTCTAATAAAAGTGAGGGTCTATTGGAAGGCTTATGTGTCACCTCAGAGGGCTGCAGTAATGTATGGTCTCCACAATCGTCATCTGTGATTCAGGTCACTCTTTCCTCTAACCATCACTGACAACCATAACCACACTGTGTTTAAAGTTAATTGATGTCTTCATGTGGAGGCTCACTGTAGTGCCCTTGGTGATAATTGACGAGCTGCATGCAGTGCACTGAAGGGTGTTTGTTACTAATTGATATCTAGGTTTGAATTCACTCAAGTGCATTCAAGTGTGTGCATGTATACGCACATGTTCAGCCCTGTGTGTGTGGCTGGTGTGATGTGTGTGATATATTAATTGATGACTTGTTATGGGAACTCTAAGAAGGCTTGAGTGCTTCAGTAGCACTCAGAGGGATGTTAATGAGATTGGTGGTGACAATGCACTGGACACACACGCACGCACGCACGCACACACACACGCATGCACACACATAAGCATCTGAAGCTCAGTTGTGCCTAACAGTGTTAACAATGGGCTGTCAGTTTAAATTACAATGGCGAAGTGGTTCATTATGATAAAAAACTTATGTGGGTATTTTCTGTAATTAAATGTAAAGTTGTAAACAATTTAGACCTTTTCTTTTCAGTCTGCCAGCAAAACGGGAGCTGGGACCAGTGTATTTCAGTCTTTTATGGTCCCAGATGGGTGAGATTTGCTATTTTATGGCAATGCACTGGGGAGCAGTAAAGATTTAAGCAATCCTGCAAGTACTTGAAATGCAATCAATGTTTTTAATTTGTGACTTTTGTGATCGCTCCTCACATCTAACACTCCTTGCAATATGGGGTTGGTCAGTTTGTCAGCAGGTCAGCAAGTGCTGAAAATAAGCAACAACCTTTCAGATTACCACTCTATGCATCTGTTAGGTACTTTTTCTTGTTACGTTTTAAAAATGACAGATTGCCAGCTTGAAAGTGGTCACATCTCTTTTCAATCTCTACCAACTCCTGACAGAAATATCTGAAAACAGTGGTGAGAGAGAACCAAAACAGTTAAGTTGTGGCCAGACAGATAAACGACGAGCTGAAACTCTAAAAAGCTCCTCAAAGCTGAGGGGAGGTGCAGATTCACTGTGTAGGTTCATCATTACAAGTGACCCACATTGATTCCGCATTGTCTTATGTTGTTATTATACCTGCTCAGCATTGAACAGTAAACAGACAAGATGAGAGACTAGCTGGTGAACATGGTGAAGCTTTTGGCAGCTAGCAGCAGATATTTCCCTCAGAGACTAAACACAGAAGTAAAAGAGACTGAATGTTGGACTTAGATTCTCCAGCTGGCCACAAACCAGCTCCATAAGTGCTCCATGTTTGAATAAGCAAGTGTTTGCTGACAAGATCGCCATTTCAACTTGCTGGTTCAGCATATTCTCAATTCAAATGTTTTTTTTTTTTTTCTTTGGTTGTTTTTTTTTTTTATTTTTTGTTTTCCAAAGTATCAGGAGCCACCAGACCAAGGTTGGCTTACTCATCTATTTCATATGGCAAGGACCACAACCTGATAAAACCTGAGCTGGTTTATGGAGAGCTGCATGATGCTATCATTGAGCTAAAGCTGATTGTGTGGTGACAAATGGGGGAAGACTCAAAAGGGACATTGTTGCGTGGAACAGAGGGATTGGTGTTCCTTGAAACTGCCAGTTACTCTAAAGGTACAAAGGCAACACGGGGAAAATATGAATTTTTAATGTTCGTATTTCAAATAGACATCCTGTGGGTAAAATCACCATGACAAATCTCTTTCATCTCAGTGTCCATTGAAATCTGTGACATGCTGTCTAATAATATGATCACTCATGGCAGTCCACAGCTGCCAGAAGAGTTTTTCCTATGCAACAGCACTGCAATTATGAACATTTGACTCATTAATTCCTTATTTGTCTGTGTTTCCATTTGTTGTGTTGTATTTTGTGGAAATTCCAACACAAGTGGGGTGATTTTCTGTCTGTCTCACAGTTAACTGAATAGAGTGTGTGTACAGCATATGTTACACAGCGGAGAAGCAAACAGGGACTCAGATACAAAGCCTCAAAATCCCTTCAACAATTGTCTCCTACCATCGCTACCATATGGATGTACAACCCTGAAGGCTTGTGCTATCTCTGTGTGAATCTGTGTGTTTTAGTGTGTGTGTGTGTGTGTGTGGGTGTGTGTGTGTATTTGCGTGCTGGATCAACACAAGCTTTGCCAAGTGTGCCAAAAACTGACATTCATGCAGTCCACCTTGGAGAGCAGAGCCAGACACTCTCTCTCACTCTCACACACACACACACACACACACACACACACACACACACACACATTGTGTTTTTATCACTTGTGGGGACATTACATAGACTTACATTCATTTCCTGGAGCCTTAACGCCAAGTTCGCAGGTTCGATCCCCGTACAGGCCAAACAGTTTTTGAGTGAAGCCTGCTCTTTGTGTCAGAGACGTAATGCAGAGCTGCCTGCATCATCTGAAATAAAGATTGTTTCTGTTTTAGCTTTTACCCAAACCTAACCACTATCTGCCTATTCCTAACCCTATACCTAACTTAACCTTACCTAACCCGTAACCCTATCCTCAGTCTTCATCCTAAAAATTAATGATTTACATTAAGGGGACCTGCATTTTGTCCCCATAAGGCAGGTGAGTCCCCACCATGTGACTGTGTAAACATATTTTGCGTTTCTATCACTTCTGGGGACATTACATAGACTTACATTCATTTCTTGGAGACAATACTAACCCTAACCCAAGTCTTCACCATAAAATGTAATACTTTACATTATGGGCATTTGAATTGTCCACATAAGGAAGATGATTCCCCACAATATGAGTGTGTAAACAGATTTATGTCCCCACAACATGAGTAGCACACATACACACATACACACACACATGCGTACACATGCACACACACACAGCTTGTAGACATCTGCATCCAAACGCTCCTTGACGTGACCTTATTATCATGCTGGCTGATAGTCATCTTCACTAGCAGCTGAACATCTGCTACACCTGATGGTAGGAGCGACACACACACCACCCAAATACTTAAAAAGGCACAGATCGCACGCAGTCATGTGATAGCACCGTGGGTTTGTATTCTCTGCATGATCATTTAAACAGAAAGACATTTTACAGGATCTCCTAGCGTGAAGCAGCCCAGCAGGAGGATGGTGGATGGTTAATAACCCACAAACCCCTCGACGCCCAGTCGATGCCTTCATATGAAGTGTCACATGGATCCATTTTATGGCGACTGAACGGATCTCTTACTCCACCATTCAAAATTTAAGTTGCCATTCATTGATTTCTATGCAGGTTTGCATGCTGATATGATAGCTTGAAAGGTCACAAATAAATTAAAAACAATGGTTGAGCATTTTGTGATCTCATCACATCTACCGTCTGACCATCCATTATTATGGGTCAAGGTTTTACAACCCCAGCTACCTGCTGACAATGACTATCTTGTCTTTTGTTCTGTCTCTTCTTGCTATGCTAAAAGGACCAACCACAATACCAGAGAACCCCTCTGACTACCCTATAGCAACTTTTTCATATGCTAGTGTAAAATCTGTACCAGATAGCCAATAACAGACAGTTATAGAATTAAGTTAAGTATTTTATGATGACTCTTTACCCTCCATATACAACCACAAGACCAAGATTTACACTGAGGGCACATGATCATACCTGAACCAGCTCACCATTCACCTTGTTGTCACCTTTGTCACCAAAAATAAAAATGTGCCCGCAGACAAATCACATCATCATTTAGTGTGTGTACCTTTGGGTCATTACTGAGTATTGAAATCTTCAAAAATGGAAAAAGTGCACCCTGAAATGCTTTTTTTTTCTCCTCAGCAATCCTCTAAATTACAGGGGACACAGGAAAATTGAATTGCACTTCTGTACACCTCATGCAGGCAAATTCATTCCATTTTCATTTCCAACTTTTTACTTTACTTCGTGCTGACTATAGGGTAAAGAGATTAGTGACATTTTGGAGTAATGGATCAATTGAAACACTTTTGTCTTGCCACAAGGAACAGAGTATTTCTGTGATATTGGCTTCTCTCTCTTGCTCTCTTTCATTTTCTCTTTTAATCTTTTTCTCTCTGCATCACAATCACACCTCCTTCTTAGATTACGGGTGACTATGAGCGAACGAAGGGAAGTAGAAACAAAGGAGCATGCACACACCCCATTAAACCTCTTTCATATGTTAAAATATAATATTTCTCAGTGTGATTGTATTTTTAACAAAGAGGATTTGTTGCTGGAAACACGTATATTGGATAAAACATCAACAGCTTGTCCATCAGTGCACTGCTCCCTCAGAATCAAAGACGTACATTCATGCTAAGAAAGAAAACTGGAGTGTTTATGCTTTTTGCTCCTAACCAATTATACAATGCATGCGAATAAGAGGCTTCACTGGAGGAAAGGGATGTTTTAAAGATAGCAGAGGGAATGCTGTAAGTGCAAAACCAATTAAACAAAGAGAATTGATTTCTTTTTTTCATGACCAACTCTAACGTGTCTGCCACTCTGTATTTATTAACGTTTATTCACAATGGTGAGAAAACAAGCTGTACATCATATTACGCTTGGATCTTTAGTTTTTGTCAGCTCTTATTTGTTTAGACATGTAAAAATTGAAGTGCATCTACTAGCTTGTAATTCTGATATGTTTTGCCTTGAAAGTATTGAAAAACTAGGCTCTCTAGCTTTTAACCCATAATATTCAATTGAAAAAGATTTGATTTGATTTGATGCACAATGTGACCCTTTTTAATCAGATGAAGCTTCCTCTGTCAAAACTGATATGTAAAAGTACAGATTCACAACAAAGCAAATACATAATTGTGGCTTTCATTTGCCTCAGCTACATTGAAGGGGGAGACACTTATTTTACACATGGAGATCAGTTGATTCATGAGTGCTCAGTCTATAAAAACTATTGCAAGTCTTCCCAGAGCAGCTTTGTCAAATTTGAGAAAATAACCTTGAAGGGCATTTGTCAGGCATTTCCACTGTTTTTGTGTTTTGTTTTGTGTTGTTTTTTGACGGCACTGTGGTTCTGTCCGTCAGTCCACCACTGAAATATCTCTTTTAGGCAAATTGCCATTGACAACACACGTTCATATTTTGCAGAGGATGAATCCTTCTGAGCCACTCATGGTGTTGAGGTTGACATTTGTACAGTGGTGTTAATGATCACCTACTTTTCCTGTAGCACATGATTTTCGTGTTTACAATTCCAGTAAAAATGAGCCTAAAACACCTCTCAAGGGCATACCCAAAGTAAATCGATAGCTGTTCTTGAGCCATTTGAAGTGCATGAATGGTTTTGGTCTCTTTTGAGAGGTAACACTCTGAGTTTTATCCTCAGCAGTCGTAATTACTGTAAGTGCTGCTGACATTGGGTAATAGGAGTTTGAACTCACTGAAGTAGAAGGTCTTTTTTTCCACCTGAAAATTTCTTTGCAAATAGATGCTTGCAGATTAATATATATTAATATAATTTAATATATATTAATA